>VWZP01004822.1:436562-645907 GCA_013396995.1 Dicaeum eximium | reverse complement strand
CTGCTGAGATACTAGGTGAAAGAACTGATTTCTCATCAAATTGGTTGGGGCTGACCATACATGCTTTCTTTGAACCAGGCAGTCAAGAAGAATCTCTTCTACCATAATGCAAGCTTTTATATATGACTACAAACTCTTATGTGTGCTAGCTTCCTATTTTTATCAACATTTCTTCTTTCTTGTACCTAGGTAGCCTAATGTTTCAGCCATTTCATTAAGTTTGGGGGACAAATACTGACAATCATGTGGCAAGAGTTCAAGAAGCATTTGGACAATGCAGTACTTTCCCTTGCCTGGAAAAGGAAGAGACTCTGAGGAGAGATATTTACAGGAGTGAGAGAGATTTTACATCATAGGCAGGAGTCACCTAGCTGGCTTTGAAGATCCTCAGAAGCTGGTAACATTTTATTGAAAAAGGACAGTACTTGCCTGTGATGTTTCTTGTGATGACTTGTGAGGTACTGTGGTGCAGACTATTATGATGATCACAATATCTAAGCAGCTTTAGTCAGGATGTAAAACTGATACAGCATTCATTTGTGCAGTTTTCCATAATAGTAGCCTTCATACACGCTTTGACAAAGTTTCCTTATTTTCCATATTACATGTTCATACTATCAAAACAGGTTTTTGACATTTCCATGTGTCTAACTGCTTTATTCTTTTTATTATTTAGCTTTTATTGCCCCATCATTAACTGGTAAGATATTCTTTCCTCTGCACAAACCAAAATAAAAAAGCTGAACGGGCAGATGAATGAGCTACTGCTATATTTAATTCAATGTGTATATGAAAATGAGATCATCAAAGTGCTGCTGCAATCAAAGGGAGTTGTCACAGACTTCAATGTAGTCAAAATATCATCACTGGCAGCATGTACAGACAACTGACCACACTTTAAAATGTAAATGTGTAAAGAAGAGAAACAGAATAATAGCTGGTCTATTTGCAGTGCTTTATCAATATTTTCAGTTCAAAGTAACATAACATTTTTTTGGTGTGCTTCTTCTAAAGAATTGTTATCAGTTTAACAAAAAGATTTTCTCCATATCTGCTTGAGGTGTGGTATCCAAGTCTGAACTCACGCACACTTGTAAAACTCAGGTTAGTTCACTGAAATATCTTGGATATTATTATCCATCATTTATTTCCTTAAAATAACAGTGTACACTTCTACTGTTGAGATTATATATGCTGATATCAAAAAACTACAATATTATTAATATTTCTGTTTGTGGATGAATTCAGTTCATGTTTCAAGATACCTTGAGTCAAACTTCACAACTGAATATCTGTTTTACTTGACATTCAGGATACTATACTGAGAAATGACATACATCTTTCTGAAGTTCTCACAATTCCTCATGCAGTAATAATGTCTGAGGACAAAGAATGATGTAAGAAAATATTTTTTTTTCTATTGGAAGCACACACACACACACACAGAGACGTCACGTGTTCAGCTCTTTTCTGTAGCAGGCAGCATGTGAAACTATAAGGAAGAAGAGCCTCTTCTTTCAAGGAATCAGGAGAGCTCTGAGTTTAAGGCTGCATAAGTATTATAGAAACACTGACATGCTAACTTCCACTGATACTCTTTCATTCCAGTAGCTGTGCCCATTTTATTACTATATCACTTTGTCATGCTCACTATATTTGTTTATTACTGAAGACAGTGGGGACTGAAAATCACCACTCAAGAATGTGTAGCACCAATGAAAATATCTCCCTTCTCCACAAATTGTTTTCATTTCCTGAGGGGAAAAAGCAAAAATAGGAGTAAAATGCATACCTTCCATATACCTTCTAATTGTTCTACCTCCAATTTACAAAATATTTTACTGTGGTTGCAATTAATGAGCATTCTATAAGAAAAGTGGGAGGCAGCCTTTTGTCCTTAGGCAGCGAAAAGAAATACAGTGTAAGTACAGACGTGTGATCTGAAATCCTTCTTCAGTTTGGGCAGGAGATAGTACTGAAACTTTTTTTGCTACTGAATCTGCCTTGGTCTTTGGATCAGCCAACGGGATAGAAGTTAAAGTAGGCTTTCCTTTTAAAAGTACTGAAACTGATCCAACCCACCCTTTGATCTTACTACATATCTGCAAAATTTTCCTTAAAAAAGGGCTGTTCTGTGGATGCATGGAATAGTGCTGCTTATGAATTTTTATTTGGAAAAAAGGCATTTACAGGACAAGTTCAAAAATTATAGAGATTATAGTGACCACAACATCGCATGTAGGCAGGAGGATTTGGTTTCTAACTGAGCTAATTTCCAACTCCTTTGCTATTTCCTAGCCCATTCCACTGAGCTAAATTTATATGGAAACTTGACTCTAGTCCCTTCTCTTTTCCCTTCACTTCTTTCTCCCTTGTTGAAATGATTAAAAGGACCAGAAAGGAAAAAGAGGAGTGACTCAAGATCGAAATGTCAGTGCTGATGGAGAGGAGAGCTGTGCAATGGAGAATTTAAACATGATACCCAGAGAGAGATTTTAACCTATTTTATTTTGCAAAGTCACAGAAACATTGCAGAGCACTATAGCTGTTATTTCCAGAGCTGGATGCTTCCCATGATACGAGTAGTGTCTTGCTAATTTGAACTGGCCTCCAATGATAAACGGAGTAACAACAAGGAAGATATGAGTAAAGGTAAGAAAATTCAAGGTACTTTTTTTATCTTGCAGCTTGTGACACAGATAACTAAATCACTGGCACTTTCCTTTTCTTCCCAGGAAAGTAACTGGTTATTGAAGTAAGAACAGCTCACAATAGCTTTGCCTTGAATATATCCTACTCTTGAGGGTGCAAAGGTTTGACCCTGGCGTATTGAAGGATTCCTGTGTCATTAAAACCAGGTGAAAAAAGAGTTGCAGATATGAAATAAAAAGCAGAAGACTAAGAACTTAAAACGACAATGACAGAAACATTGGCAATAAAAGGACAGTAAGAGACAAAGCTATGAAAATGCTATGAAATACATTAAATAGCAAGACAAAAATCAAGGTTTCATATCCACTTGATCTAGAAGACCTCAGTATTCGGTAATTATAAAAGCCTTAACATTTTATTTAATGTGCAAACATATTTTAGAGAAAAAACCTGTACACACAGCATATACACCATGCATACACACTGACATGCATACTCACATACCATGTACATTCACTGCTCTCTCTGCCTGTATGACCTGCGGTCTCACTCCAGTTGCTGCACTTAAACCTCTATACACACATACACACAGAATGGAATGTCACCCAGAAAAGCAGAGATGGAGTTTTGTAAGGTGGCAGATAGAGTCACAAGGGTAAAAGTGAGAAAACTTGTGGGCTGAGGTAAAGACAGTTCAACAAGTAAAGTTACACACACCAGCGAAGCAAAACTAGGAATTTATTCACCACTCCCCATGGGCAGACAGGTGTGCAGCCATCCCTAGGAAAGCAGGGCTCTGTCACATGTAACAGTCACTTGGGAAGGCAAACACCATCACTCTGAATGTTGCCTCCTTCCTCCAGCTTTAGATGCTGAGCGTGACTCCATATGATACAGGATATCCCTATGGTCTTTTGAGGTCAGCTCTCCCGACAGTGTCCCTTCCCAAGTCCTTGTGCACACCCAGCTCACTCACTGTGGGGTGGTGTGAGAGGCAGAAAAGGCCTCAGCTCTTTATAAGCTGTGCTCAGCAACAACCAAAACATCCCTGTGTTATCAGCACTGTTTCCAGCACAAATCCAAACCACAGCCCCTTACCAGCTACTGTGAAGAAAATCAACTCTATCCAAGCGAAAACTAGCACTGGAAGAAAGCAAGTGTAGGGAATATGAAGGGAAACAATAGTTTTTATTAGAAAAGTAAATGGAAAATTAGACACACAGCTTCCATTTTAAATGTATTTTATTAGGGTAGGAAAAATAATTTCAATACCCAGCTCTTCATACATTCTCAGGCTGACGTTACATGGAGCCAGCAGCAAGCCATGGTCTCCATGAAGTGCAAGTACCTGCACAGCTTCCTTCCACCATGCACACGTAGGCAAAGCTATTTCCTTTGCTACTCTGCATTTTTTCCCTCTGATATCTGATGTTTCACAGCTCTCCACTGATAAATAGATTGCAATGACAGTGAAAAAGGAGTAGGATAGCAGTCATGGGGAGTGGTGCAACAGACAGTAGGCACAGTGTTGTTCACAGTATCGCAGTGTTCACTTGTTTTCCAAAGTGAATGAGCTTGGTGACCTTTAAATCTGTTTCTGCTGCTTCTGCAGTTTGTTTTTTCCCTCTGCCACTCCACCCAAGCCACTGGATCCTGTTGTATGATCAGCACATCACAATTCTGGAACAGGCCATTATATATGCAGTAAGTAGAAAAGTTTTTTTATACTTTTGTGGTTTGCTTTCTTTAGGTTCCAGTCTTGCCTGGGGTTTTTGATTGCTTTGGTAGCTCTTTTTTTCTTTTGTTGTACAAGATCTAAAACAACTGCTTATTATTAATCGTGACTATCGTCCTGATTAGTATTGCTATGAGTTCTCCTGGCACCAGGCTTGGTGCCATACAGGTCAGCATGGCAGGAGAAAGGGCCTTAGAGGTAAAATGGGATGGAAAGGACAAAAAAACCCCACCTTGATTAAGTTTAGGGAACGTGAGAGTGGCAAGGCCAAAGCCTAGGTCACTTACAGTCTGCAGATCTCTGTACATCCTCCTTACATAGCACCTGTCACAGTGCCATACCACCTACCTTTCCATCTCTGCTGGAAGCCTGCAGAGGAGCAGGGGTCTGCTGTATTCTGCAGGTGTCCCTGCTCTGGACACCCCTGTGGGATGGCACCCCAAGTCCTGCATGCTGAAGCACCAGATGACCCTCTTTGCATAAAGCAATGGTTGTTGTGCTCCCTGTGAGTAAAGCAAGGGTGTCAACACATGATTAATGAGGTTTTGCTTGTTCACAGCTTTACAAATGAAAAGTATTTTCTGTCTGCTGAGAGTTCTTGTTACATGAGTTACTAGTGAGCTTCAAGGCATGTTCCTACTGAATATGTAGAGCAGCTGGTATTTTAAGTATCTGGCCTCTATGACTGTGTCCAGATCACTGTAGAACTGAGTTCAACTTAAAAAAATGAGAACCTCTGTGTTTTCAGTAGAAAGTGAGATCTCCTTTTCTGGCCATAAAACTTTATTTTGTACTTGTTCATGTTTTCCTGATCTGCGAAGCCCAAAGGTCTAGTATATTATCAGAGGTGCTTTAAGCCAGGCTGGGAGCTATATCTTAGGAGTAGTAAAAAAAAAAATTTTGTTTCTCTCTTATTTCTTTCTTTCCCTGGTGTTTGGGATGTGTATTTGTTATCATATGGATGAGAACAAGCAATTAGACTGGATTATTTGAAGATGTCAATGTCCTCTGGGTCCTAGAAAAATTGACTGAGTGACAATTGACTAATTGTACATATTATTACTGTACAATATTACAGCTATTTACATCAAGCTTATCTCAGTGTAGTAAGAACTTAAATAATTTCTGTATTTTGAGAGGATTTTGCTGGCAAATAAAACCAAGATGATGGTCTGCTGCAGCTTTACTTATATATCCAATGTATGCAAATTTGAAATTTTCAGGGACATATAAGGGCAAACATAAAAAACCCATTCTGTATACCAAAAAATAATCAAAATATATTTTGAATTTTTAAAACTACTTTGTTGAATTAGTAAAATATTCCTTTTCCAAGTACATGGAAAATTCAGATAATCTGGAATTTAAAGTGCTAAACAGGATGGCTTAACCTTCACAATTCAAAAAGCTTTAGTGCTTTAAGATGCTATTGCCAGTGTTGGACCATTTGCTTTCAGCTGTCATCCTCCTAAAAGAGCACATCATCTGAGCCCTGCATGCCAGCCTCTGGGCAAAGTTGCTTGGCTGATTTTAGAAGCCCCCATGTTCTGGGGCTCAGCCCAAGCTGCCTGCCTTGCACTCAGGCAAGAACCTGCGAGTGACGCTGGGATGGATTGGCAGCAGTCACCTGCAGCAATCGCTACAGTGCAAGGGACAGCTAGGAAATGGGAACTTTTCAAGCCATTACAGCTGTTTCCAAATAAAACCCGATTTAGATCACAGCCAGATAAAATGTTTCAGCTGTCCCTGAGACCAGATCACACCTCAGGTTATTCACACAATTAACCCATCCCTACACGTTCTGCCATTAATGGGCCGGTTTGTTTTCTTGTTCAAACAACATAATGGAACAGGAGAGCTGGGCAGGAAAAGCACCGGATGGCGAGGCAGCAGCAAACAGCTGGGATGATAATCTTTTCATCCAGCTCCTCATAAGAGTTCACCTCATTCTCCTTTATGGAGCACACTGACGTGGCTGAGGCAGCAAAGGAGAGAGAGTGGTGGGACCTGGGGCCGTAGCAGATGTGCCTACGGTACATCCACACAGTCTGCCCCTGGCTGCGTCACTACCAGGCTGCTAGGGCTGAGGCCATCCTCAGATGGCCAGAGATGTGGCTGCTTTCCACACTGCTGTCTGCTGGCTTTCTAGCAGGCTCAGCTCCCACACCTCTCTCTGCTTATCAGCAGTGGATCAGTGAGTGCTCTGCCCACACAAAACCTGCAGGCTCAGGCCACATAACTGGGCAGAGCTGGTGCCAGTGCTGCTCTGTAGCAGACAGCAGGGTGGTGTGAGCCAAGGGGAAAGCGAGGTGAAGTCTCCCTATCCCCAAAGACAACCCCACAGCTCCCATCAGTACCGAGGACTTCTCCACAGCAGTTGTTCCTCTCAGCTGGTCATCCATAATAACTCTGGTCAGGAGGGCAGACACTGTCGGAGACAAGCTCCTTCACAGGTCACCTCTGAGTCACCTCAGTGAGTCACCTCTGTCTGGCCTTGCTGCTGGCTACAGAGCCCTCAGCTGCAGCCCAGCGTGGGAAGGCACAGTCTCCTTTTGTGAATCGTCTTTTCTTCCAGTGTCCTGCTGCTGCTGGTCCCTTGGCTCCTGCCCCAGCATGGCTCACCCAGGCTTGTCTCTCTCTCTGGGGTGCACCAGCTGGCTCCCTCTGCCCATAAAAAGTCCTGCAGCAAATCATTCCTTGGAGAGTGATAAGCAAACATACAGCAAGCCTGATTTTTATTTGTCTTGTGATAGGGTTGGAGGAAAATGATGGGCTCACCATGTGATGCATTTAGATGGACACAGAAAAAGGTGCAAAAGGTGCAACTTCTCCTGGCTTGAGTGCAGAACTGCAACTCCTGGAGCCTGACAGGCTGCTCTGACCAGGAAGTTTGGTGAATGAGCTGTACCAATGAGCCCATCCATCCGTTTCACTTATGAGCAAGAAAGGGCCTTACACTCAGCCTGAGCCGCTGGAGCCAGTTCTGTCTCAGACTTCTCCTCTGCCAGGGATAAGCAGTAAAGAAAAAGGGACAGAGAACTGAGGGGTCCAACACAGTAAAACAAAAAAATTTACAAACAAGTTTGCAAACACTTCACAAATATCAAGAATGGCAGAGAAGACTTCCACACTTTCAGGCAGTTTCTCTGGGTCATATGTTAGTGCAGATAAAAAAAAAAAAGTCATACAATTTCGATGAGAGCCTCCTCCTGCCACTCTAATAGCTATTTAGTTTTGCATGGACAGGAGTCTTTAGGACACAAGAAGGGCATTACAAACAAAAGAAATTATTAACAGAAATAAAATTATCTTGTGTACATGCTGAAATGGAGTAAGAAGTTCTGCCTCTATATATAATGCAAACTTGCTTTTGTTCTAATTGCCTGACTATCCAGAAGAAGTCCTTCTAGTTTTATGGCCTTTGAAATCCCCTCCTTTTCAAGGAACAGGCTGGCATTCAGCATCATAGGAATGAATCCAAGTTCAGAGGCGTCTTTGTAGAGAAAAAACTGTGAACGCAGTTTCTCTCAAAGGAGAAATTGAGTGTTCAGGGCCCTTGGCTAACTGTCATGCTTGTCCCTACAGATGCACAAATGTAACACTAGCAAGGACCTTTTACATATTTTTTTCCATGCTTCACTGTGTTCTTTTTGCTGTATTCACTGTGACTTTTTCTGCTGGGTACAGGGTTGCAAGATGGACTGACAAACAGACTGTGTGTTAGTATAATCACATTTTTAGACCCTCTGGATGAACATGTGAGTTTTGTATTTCACTCCAAAGCATTCCATTAGGCAACTGACTAGCATAATAGCCATTACCATTAATAAAATGGTTTTTGTCTTTATTTAATGTGACAGAACTACTGAATATGCAAATATCAAAACAAAGTACAACCAAGTATTTTGCAATTCTTTATATCTAGTTTGCAGTTTCTACATTGCTAAAAACATATATGTGTGTATCTATTTATCTATCTATCTATCTATCTATCTATCTATCTATCTATCTATATCTATCTATATCTATATCTATATCTATATCTCAGTATCAGGTTGAAGGAACTCAACTGAAAAAAAATCTTACTTATGGCTTTTAGATGGTCTTGAAGGGTGGGACATCACATGTGGTTATGCAGGCAGCTGGTCTGAATGTTGACTGAAGGGCAGGATTTCAATTCTACAGAGACAGAACCCAGAGAAGGACAGAAAACCCCTTTTATTTCTTGCAGAGCTCAGGCCTGTTTGCTTTTCAGTGTCTTGTTGATGGCACATCTTGCTGACTCTGAGAGAAGGAGGAAAGTGGGAAGGAAGTGCAGCTTCTCAGGTCACAGATCTTTGGAGGAACTGATGAGGAAGGACTGCTCTGGCAGGTCACATTGCATAGTCATTGCATAGTTCACTCTGCATAATTTTTTCATATTACACGTAATTGTAGTTTCTAACACTAACAGGATAAATCTATATGTCTTAACCTCTCACTGATACACTAATGATGTAATATGGAGTGATTCTAAGATCATTTCTCCCACATAAATCAGAATAACGATAGTGATTCCTGGAGGACACTAGAGAGATAAAAATCAGGGATATTTCCATGTTCTTTCTGTGTATACTTAATGAAAAGTTAAGGACTATTGAATAATGTGCAAGAATCTGCCATGCAGGAGCTATTAAAACATCACAACACAGCCAGCTACTTTTGGCAAATACAATAATCCAAACCACCCTGGGCATAGTTATAAATCTGTCCATCTTCAGATTCATTACCAGAGTTGCACATGCCAGTGTATTTTACAAACACAAAATATAGGTAACATATTCATATGGGTATGTACAGATAAGAAATGTACAGATAGCAATAAATAGCAAATAACACAACATATGAGTTTTGCACCACAGAAACAGGATGATACAGGCTTTAGAAAGGAAGCACGCAAAGGAATTCTAGGCAGAATAAGTTACTTAAAATGAAAACAAGACATGGAGAAATTTCCATCATAGTATCTCTGAGGCAACAGAATGGGCACAGGCTTGTTTATGGGCCAGAGTATTGCAATATTGCCCAGTTTTATCTTGGAGAAAGAAGAGTTTATCACAAGGACTCCTTGTTATGATTAAAGCACTATAAATCCTCTTTTTCTAGAATTTTTTTGTTTGCAGGTTAGAGGGGTTTTTTGCACTGATCAGTACAATGAGGGACCTACCTGTGGTCTGTCCTGCTCTCCTGGGCTAGCCCTCAGGGAAGAGCTGGTGCCCCATGGAGGTGCAGCTGGGAGTGGCTGGCACTTGCACAAGCCATACTCAGGTGAGAGAGGCTGGTTGCTACTCGGAGGAAGTGTTGGGCAGGTTCTCATTCTGGATATTAAAGTATGCATATTTGGGATTTGTACTGGACGAGTTGTAGGGAGTTTCTATAGTGTAGAGGCTGACAAAACAGAAAAGGAGGAGCACATTTTTAACATAATGGTCTTAATTTACATCTAAAGTACATAAAATGTCAGGAGGCACATATGAACGGTAAGAAAACTTACCTCTATCACTCCAGATGTCAGCTTTAAAACTCTGTATTCTGGAATGAGGCTTTCTTCCAGATAGAAGCCTGACCAAGTTGCTTCATTTGCTTATTATAGCTTTGGGCTACAATAGCCCAAAAGGAGCTAAGTGAGTCTAGAAATTGGCCAAAATTGTTATTTATTTAACACTTACAGTGTTATGGCAAGTGAAAAACTATGGCAAGTGAAAAACTTCAGTCAGATTATCCAGCATTGTTCTAAAAAAAAGTAAATTGTGGTTTCTATCCCAAAGAATGAACTGTATAAAAGATAAGACATATGTGACTGGATAAAATCAACAAATCACTCAGACCTGGGCAGAAAAGAGCACAAAAGGCAGGTGATTGGTTAAGGCTTGTCTGATCTGTTCTGAATCAGGAGCACCTTCTACAGTCTCCCAAATACATGGCTTCTGAGATCACAGATTTTTTCCACTTCAAAAAGTTTTTGCCTGGTGATCCTGCCCTTTTGGAAGTGCAATCAGTTTGAATACTGTTGCTTTATGCATCACACTTAAAGGATAAGTGATAGAAGATGAGGAGGAGTGTCTCAGAGTAGCTCCTGTCAGTCTCTGCTATTGCTGAGAGGCAACAGAAGAGAACTTCAGATCCAAGTGGCAATGTTGCATATTGGTTTTTGTGGATATGCCCTGCTAACTGCCAAGATCTGTGTTTCTTTTTTTAGCAGCTTAGATGACTTTTACCAAGCATAAATATAGACTGCACAAACAGCGAGAAGCTATTTTTGAATATTTTGGTCACTGCTAAATACAGAATTGCTAATCCAGGCATTCAGAAGTCATGATTCAGGTTGCCCAGAATGAAAAGGCTGGCCTAAGTATATGTAAATCCTTTTTTATTTTCACTCTGTTTTGCTTACTGAAACTTCAGAATATTTCTGGATCATGTCTGCAAGAACCATTCTACAAAACTGAAGACAATAATTTAATCTGAGTTTGTATTTATCTCTAATTCACATGGTTCCTGGAGCTGTGACTTTAAAAAATTATTCCCAATGCTCTGAGGCAAAAGAATTTCTTCCATTATCTGCCTAAGTGTCTGCTATAAAAGTAGCTGAAATCTCTTTAATCAAAAATGGAAATGTCAACAGTGAGCAGACAGAGCAGCAGAGGACTGAGGACCATTCACCTCCCACCTTCCTTTGCCTTCACAAATTTGCTGTGAGAGGAGCACAGAGCCTCCCCTGTGCAGGGCTGACAGTCAGCCCACGGCAGAACAGCAACAACCTTCGGAGTGAGGCACTTGCTCATAGAGCAGAAACACGTGAACATCACACAGCACACAAATATTGTGGCACAAATGTCAAATACTCTGAGCAATTCTTACAACAGGCATTAGCATGAACTTGTTTGATGAATGTTTTGTACAAGTAATTCTAATTTGTGACGCACTTGGGAGGGTTTTTTTTTTTTTTTGGTTTTGCAATTTTAAAAGCAGCTCATAAGCAGAACATGGGTCTAACTTTGTCCATGAAATGAAAATAATATATTGCTTGTTCAGTTGTAACCTTAAGCCCAATATGTTTTAGTACATCCTCAGTTTTTACTCCCCAGCAAATTTTAAACTTGGCCAATGTTGCTACTGCCTGAGACTTCCTGCAAGAATGCTTTATTGTCTCATCATTTCTTGTCATTCCCTTGAAACGACCCATTTTTAAGCAATCAGTGTCACGAGAGCTGGTGACTCTCTCATGTCTAAGAGCCCTTGCAAATATATTTTTGTGGACAAAGTACCCTTCATTCACTATTGTATTTTTCCTGGAAACACCTCGAAACCAAATTCATACATGGGGAATATACTGGCCTTTTCAACAGTACAGATTAGCAAATTTCTCTTATATAAAATACTTCCAGCATCACTTTCTGCTGCAAACTGGTCTTTGCTGAAAATCAACAAATTTGTCCTAGCACTTAGTATCTATTATTGGTTCAGTAGTCTTTCATCAAATACCTGTTCTAATTTCTTCTTGCTCTTGTGAGCTATATGTCTTGCTTTACAGGGACATCCTTTTGGCTTCATAAATTGACTCAATTCATTTCTGTAAAAATAATGCCAGGTTGTTTTTGCCCGCAGCGCTCAATGTTGGTTGCGTGTTTCTTTAACCCTCCCTCCTGCTTAAAAGCTTCAGCGTTTGCTTGATACCTTTGAGGAAACAAATAGTCTGACAGGGAAGGGCAAGGGCAGGGCTTGCATCACCCTGACCCGTTCCTGCTTGTTGAGCCAGCTCAACAGCCCAAGTCAGAGGTTACACCTTCCCTAAACAGGTGCAACTTGAATGCTCCTCCAAGTGTCCTAGACAGCCGGGACGTAAGGACCGGAGTCCCTGAACAACTTCTTCTGGGCTTTCTTCTTGTGGCTGAGTGCTGATGTCCAACCAGAGGCAGAGCCCTTCCCCATCACACTGTGTGTGCCCTACCCTTGCAGATAGCACCCAGCCTGTGGTGTGGGTGTGACTCACCCAGAGCACCCTGAGAGTCAGCTTGGTACGGGCCACGCACCCTGCCCTGACCCACGGAGGTAGGGACAGAGCATTGTGCAAAGGAGCAGAAGCTCTGCAGCACAATTCCCCTGGGGCTCCTGGCAGGTCAGCACTCCACAGACCAGGAGCAAGGCAGCCTGCAGCAAACATGAGCTGGCCCAGGACAAGCCTGGCCTTTTGCTGCAACTTCACCCTCCTGCAAAACCACGGGGATTTCTAGCCCAGTCACTGCTGAATTTGCAGTTCTTTGATTTTGCCAATGTTCTGTTTAAGCTTTAGCCCCACCAAATGCAGATTAAATGCATACCTACCTACCCTTGCAAAGGTGTTCACGGATACTAAATGGTGCATTTACCTCTGTGCCTTTCCATTTTACATGGAAAATGAAAACCAGACTGGCTTAGCTTAAAGATCTTGAACTATACTGAAATTATTAGTATTAATTATCCTATATGGATGGAGTCTGGGGGGTTGGAAAAATTTCTAATCTAGCACTTTAAAGGAAATATGAACCTTGAATATCAAGAGTTGCTAATGGCACAACTAAGTACATGCATGCTTTTGTTTATGGCCAAAGAATCTGGGTACTGCTCTGATAATATACTTGGCTGATGGGAAGCGTGCAGCTGCACAAGCATTCAACAGCTCAACCATGCAGCCTGCTCCTCAGAGAGTCCTTTGCCCTTGGCAAAGAAAAAAAAAGATGCATCTTTCTGGCTCTGAAACTGGGACTTTGTTTACTGACAAGAATAAACTTTTTTCCTTCTTGTAAGCACAATAAATGACACTTTCACAGTAAGCTAATGATGGGTGTCTATAATGTATGGCAGTAGCAGCCCTATTATTGATGTAGTTATACTGGTAAAAAATGCACACATTATTATAGTTTTACGCTGCAATAGGAAGAGATTAAATTATGCTCATCAGCAATGTTGTATTCATAGCTCTGCCAGTTTGCCCCACGATAAATACACCAAGAAAACCTTTTTCAGCTTGTCAGATTGCACAGAAATAAAGATGACTCTCAAGGAGTATGCTTTGGAACAAAGTGCCATGTAATCCAAGCATGTGGAAGCTGAAAAAAATCCAGCAATATGCAGAGGTGAGAAGCATGGTTCATAAAGGCATCATAATAAATTACATAATCTAAACATCCATCAGTTATTTTTAAAGCAGACTTCTTACTTTGAAAAAAAAAAAATCAGTTAAATTCAGCACAAGCAACCACTGTTAAATGAATACTTCACCCAGGTTAAGATAAGGCTCAAGTTACACCAGAATGGCAGTACCTACAACATCCTCTTGTTTCTGCTGCTCCATCCTTTTTATATCTGCTGGTTATAACTATGATTACTAACAGAACCTATCACTAAATATCACACTTAGATGTGCCCTATCATGGCTGTAATTGTATTTATTACATATTTCTTAAACATGTCCCCATATTCTATAACAGAAATATTACATTTCTAAGTTTAAATGAAATTAAATGAAATAAAAATAAAATAAAATTAGAAAAAGGGTGAAATATGTTACAAAGATGCTGTTAGAAAACCTAGCAGACTTGCTTTGTAAACCTCTTGTAGGTAAGATGGCTGATTCTTTATGGCTCTGAGTACACAAACTGTAAATTTAAATAGTAACTTTCAGATTATTTTTATATGCCCACAACCACATTTTCATAATCAGTTTCTAGGACTCCAATGGCCAATATGAGCACAAATCTTTCATACTGAACTTTCATATTTATGCACAAATACAAGGCTCCATGAATGTCAAGCTGGCAATCAGATTCACTTCTGGTTTGTGCCAAAAATTGCAAATTGTATAATGTGAAGAAAACGTGTCAGTTCACTTTCAGTTACCAAAATGCTGATGATCAAGTAGGAAAGACATTCAATGGTATGTTTAATAGGCTGCTTATTACTGCTTTCTCAGGCAAAATTATTTTAAATTAAATTCAATTATTTTAAATTTAAATAAAGATTTGGCAGTTCACAGGAAACAAAACTTTGTGATGATGTGACACCTACAGCTTGCGACTTTCTAGGACACTCATACTCACTGCATTACATCGGAGTAATTCTGATAGCTCTGCCCTTACCCTTTTTAGACAAGTGATGAGGCAGGCAAAACATCACTTTCTGAAGTCTATCTGAGCTAGTTACTTCAGGGGGAGAGATCCATTCACAGTTAAATCCTCTTACTCAACACTGTGGTTGGCACGCTGCTGTGGATACAACAAGGAGATCTGGAATAGCTGCAATAAACGTAGCATGAAATGTACCTCTGAAAAAAAATGGTGATATAAATAGGTGTTACGTACCTGCCACACTAAACGTGCTTACAGGCTATTTTCGATTACAGGTAGCATCCTAATTAAAATATATCACAAAGCTCAGCTGAGGTACCGGGCCATGAACAGGAAATAACAGAGAGCCATTCATCTTTTGGTTGGGTAAACCTCACTAAGGAAAAACAACCGCTGAAATCAGAAGAGTCTAAGATTTTCAGAATCTGGCTTTGTACAAATGATCATGGGTGTTGTGTTCACTCTTTGCAGAGAGGTAAAGCTGACCACATCCAAATAATGACAAGCTTGGTTTATTTGACATGTAAAATGCAACGGTATATAATTTATACAATTTGAATATCAGAATTCTGTATCGCTTAAAATACAAAAGCGTGGTTAATTCAGAAGTTTCTTAATCCATGTTCAAGTATAAATTAAATTTTTTAAAAAAGGCAGTATCATTGGTCTGCTGTAAAACCTCATTAGTAGGAAATGGCACAACTTTGGAAAGGATGGTGCTCACAAAGCTGTGATTATATCCACATATTTGGTATTGTACACCTTTTTCTGACAGAAAGTTCCAATTTAGTCAGCAGAAATGGCTACTTAACACCTTTATGAATGATATATTTTAGAATAACTTAATTCTTACTGGCAATAGTTCTTCATTAAAAATTCATTAATTTAAAATCACCACAATTTGCAACAAAATTATAAATATTTCTAGTATAAAATATAAAAAGTTTTTGATGCTGTGTGTTTCCTAGAGAGCTTTCTGTTTAAGAGATTGCTTGCAATTCAAAAGTATTTATGAGATCAGCCACAGAATGGTTGAGGTGGACAGGTTCCCCTGGAGATCACCTCATCTCAACACTCTGCTTAAAGCAGGGTGAGCAGGAGCAGGTTCCTCAGGGCCACAACCACCTGGGTTTTGAATATCTCTAAGGATGGTGATTCCACAACCTCTCTGAGCAACCCATGCCATTGTTTAACCACTCTCAAAATAAAGAAAGTTTTTCTCAAGTTTAAACAGAATTTTTCATGGTTTATCCACTGCTTCTAGTCCTTTCACAGGACACCACTGGGAAGAGCCTGGCTCCATCTTCTTTACTCTGCCCCATCAAGTATTTATACACATTGGTAAGATCCTTCCTGAGCCTTCTCTTCTCCAGGCTGACCATTTCCAGCTCCTCTTCTCAGACCTCAGATGCTCCACACCCTTCATTACCTTTATGGTCCTTTGCTGGACTCATTCCTGCATGTCCCTATCTCTTTTGTGATGGGGAGCCCAGAATTAAGCTTTTATTTGGGGGTGTTTTAGAAAAGCACAAATACAAATTTTAATGCAGAAGTTTGAACTGAAATGTTATTCTTGAAATTTGAAATCCAGGTAAGAATAGCAATGCTATTCTTCTATTAACCACAACTGTACATTTAGAAATGTAGTATGTATTAGAGTCATCTTCCACCGCTTACATAATACATAACTCCTCATTCTGTGAGTAGTCATCTATGCCTAACAAAGACCATGACTGCCTCAGACAGATGGGCATAGCCCAAATGTCCACCTAAAGAGTTAGTTGGAAGATTAATACTGCTATGATCTGATCTCAGGTAGGTTACAGCTATCCAACACGTGATAAAGTTTTCCACAGGGAATGCTTCTGACAGGTGAACAAGCACGCTCTAGTCAGGGGTCCTTTCCCAATAGTACTGACTGAATAATGTGTACCTGCCCTGTTGAAAACTGGGTGCTGAATCTCCAGATCAGCATTTTTCTCCTAGGTCAGCATGCCACAACATCCATGGATTGTTGGAAAGCCAGAGTCTTTTAACCAACTTTAGCCCATTTTATGTTAGTGCCTCAACCATGTATGCCAAGTAGTAGGGCTAATTGACTGGTATCTCTGCTGAGATTAGGGCTGAAAGAAATTTATCTCCTGGGCTTCACACTATCCATAGATAAACAGCAGAAGCAGGGTTCAACCATGCCATAGCATTCAGCCTGCAAGAGAGGAGGAACCAAGCAATTACAGATCCTCAGCTTCAACAAGGTCATCCTGTTCTCAAACAACACTTTCTGTGGACAAGAAAAAAAACTAACAAAATTCTGACCCCTTTGTATTTCTGGTTATTACCAGCTGAAGAGCAACCACAGTGGAATTGATAGGCTTTGGACTGAAATATAGAATAAAATAGCTACTCCTAAAATTTTTCAATGCCCATTGTATCCTGGCAGTCATAGAGAAATCCACTCAAAGGTGTTGATAGAAGCCATCTTTTAAACAAACAGCTCAGCAGAAAAAGTCTCATGGATCTCAGCTCCCTAACACAAAGGTCATAATCTGGATTCCTCAACTGGCTGTAGCTGGAAAGACTGCTGTGCCAGGACAGCCTATTAGCTCACATCATTCCACAGTTATTTCAAGTGCTGTGTGCTACTTCTCCTAGCATGGATGTGTCTTAAAATAAGCATCCATTCCTGTGAGGAAGAGGAAATGCAAATCAATTATAGAAATAATGGTAGGGGCCAATAAGATTCAAATGAGAATAAAAAACTCTGAATGCATTGAAAAAAATGTCAAATGGCAGGCAATTACCTCTTTATAGTGTTTTATATTGTAGGAACAGTGCAAGTATTTAGAAGGATGAAAGTAGTTATGTTAACAATGAGGGAACAGCTTTTTTGAAGTAATGAAATGGACAGAAATGAAAAAATAAAACTGAGGCACTGCAGAATGGGACACAACTGGGACTTGTAGAATAAGATACTATTTTACTATGCTCTAGTTAGGAGGGCTTTGCAAAAAACGGGGAATATCTTAATTCCTATTGATGTTTACCAGAGCCATCAACAGGATTACACCACAAAACTCACCTTGTGGAGTTGTGGGTACAACATTATTCCAGATGATTCAGAACAAAAGGAGGAAATGAATCCTATAAACATTTATATGTATGAGTAACTGTTCTCCCAGGGTTGTCTCATTGATTTCAGTATGCCTATTATAAAAGTGAACTGATGTGCATGTAAGTGTTTGCAGGGATTAACATTTAATGAAGATTAAAATTTTCTCATGGCTGGTTATAACTCCATCCAGATGATACAACTGCCAGGACCTGCTGGGGTAAAGGAAAATGCCAGCTACACTGCTTTTATGTGATTACTCTCACTTATAAAACGAGCTGTTGGAATGAGGAGACATGGGCAGCTCCTGTCTTCCTAGACAGGGAAGTTTGATACAAATCTCACAGCTGTTTTCTGCTGGGATAACGCAGCTGCTGTAAGGCAGACAGAGAATCTCAGCTGCACAACCAGATATTTTAAAAGATACAGTCTGGAAATTTTTTTGGTGCTTTCTGGGATGATGGAAATAAGAAGCATCATTTTATAAATTTTGGTATAAGCAAATAGTCAAACTTGCAAGATGCTTGAAAACATGTTGAAAGAGTTGTGTGCAACAATGCATTGAATTGCACTGTCAGGCACACACAGAAGACAGATGGATATGCTCTGGGCCTACAAATATTGTTTCAAATTCTTCACTGGAGCTTCTTTGAACATGGAATTAATGTAGTGAACACAAATGCAGACAAGCATTTGGTCTTGTTTATAAATGCCCCATGGCTGCTCACTGAGTATGTCTATTATACAGCTGGGGAAAGAATTAAAATGTGATTTAGCAGGAGCCAAGCTAGCTTTAAACAAGCTTATTCTGTTGTTGATAGTCGAGTTGAAGTAGCACTGAATTCAGTGCAGCTGATTTTCAAAGGTCCAAAATCAGCTCTTAGGAAGATGTAAACTGCTGTAGCCAGACTGTTACACATGTCAACATTTTCAGTTTCAGATAATTTCTAAGTTCAGTGCCTTGGTATCTTTGAAGAGCAGCCAGTGGGTTTAGCTATGCCCAGCTTTACAGACACTGAGCCCAAAGACCAGCTTTGGACAGTAAAAGCATGCAGCTTTAAACACAACTGGATTTTGTACTTCTCTCATATGGGTCATGCCATTTTAATAATGCAGAGGCAGTGCTACATAGAGTTGCTTTTTAGGACAGGAAGTACCTAAAAAAGTAATGCCCAGTTGAATTGATAAAACAATAATCACAGGAATGCCTGACCTCATGCTACTCTTCCTAACAAATACTCCTTTAATAGTGGTGAATTACTGGTATTGAGCCCCGTGCCATCTGACATGCAGCCTGTGAGATGACAGCGCTCAGACAGAAATATTCCACCTCCGTCAAGTTAGCTGGCTCCTGTTACAGCACGGGTGTTGGGCCATGCTGCTGAGGGAGCTTTGGCAGCCATCCTGCCAGCTTCCCAAGTGAATGAATCACAGTGGGAACGGGTGAGTGAGCAGGGCTATATACAGTGGGACTCCTTAACTTCTTTCAGCTTCACACTCCAAATCAATTGCAGCAACGCTCAGATTAGGTAACGCTGAAAACTGACTTCTGTGATTTTGCCATCCCCAACCTGATCTTCTGTGAGAACAACGGAATTGTAGATGGAGGAATCTGCACGTGCCCAGGTAGAAACACATCTTGGTATTTTATTTGGAATCTGGAGATGCTAGTTGCAAAGTCTACTTAAGAAATGGTGTCAGGTTGTGTTCCAGATATTAAATGCAGGTATTGTTCACGTTTTGTCTTCATTGCATCGCAGAAGAGCATTTCTAACTTGTGACCAAGAAAAAAAGAATATTCTGTCTTCAGCACATTTTACTAAATCTAGATACCTAGCAGGCTCTTTTCTAATGTCTGATACCTTTGCTTTTACTTTTAAATAGCTCTTATTAGAATTAAAATAAATAATTTATTTGAAGGAACGACTAATTGTACACAGCTGGTTTTGTCAAGAATTTGATTTTTTTTTTGCATGCAATTCACACAGTGAACAAAAATCTTGATTTCATTTACTGGCTTAAGAAAACCCAAAACCAAGTTGTGCCTTATTCTGCGCAACACTCATAATGTCAAAAAAAAGTTTGGAAGTTTGGCCTTGTGACAGGTACCAGGAGAAAAATTTTCAAATATATTCTTATAACATATTTATTTACCTACATGGACCAAATATTTCTTTGTCTTCATTAGGATTTTTTGTATATAGAAAATAACTGCAGAATGGCAGATGGCAAAAGCACATCTGCATGCACAATTGTGTCTGATACCTGTGATGACTTGAGGAGGAAGGAATAACAGGATATATCCCAGGAATAGACCGAAATTTCAAGGGTAGTTGCAGCAGAAATTTGAAAATGCTATTTGAAAGACCTATTTTTGTTATTAGGATGCTATTGCCATGTCAAATTTCTGTTGCATGTTCTAGGACTGCTAATGTAATAAAAGGCATGTTGCTAGAATAAAAACCCATTCCTAAGCAATTGCAGCATCTGCTATATTATAAAGCCAGATGTTTTCTGAAAAAAAAAAGAAGAAAATTAATTCTAAAACTTCTGAAAACAGAAGTTAAACTGAAATAAGTTTGTCTATTTTGACAGTTACTTGTTTCCTGTTTTTTTTTTTTTAACCTGGAATTTTGGAGCTATGATTTTGCCACATCAGACAATAATATCCATTCCTAATATTTTAACTCTATTTTCTTACAGACAGATGCTACTTATTGTTATGTGTATTTTAATCTTGTGCCTTCTTCTGTTCCGGTAGTAGAACCAGAGTGAACAATTTCATTTATCATTTTCTCTGCACCTATGAAATATTGATATGTTTAGATTCAGAAACTGGCAGTCAGGGAGTCTTTGAAATAGGATGATATTCCTTAAAAGAAGCCAAAAATAATTAAATTTTATTTTTTTGCGTATCAATTTTTTAAGACCTCTGTATTGCCTTGAAATTTTTTCTTTGCTAAATATTATCCCTCTATAGGCTCTGAGAGTCTTATGTCATCTGACGTTTCCTGTACGATCACCTCCAAATATTCCTGCATCTCTTAATTTCTTCCCAGGTTCTCTGTAAGGCCATTCATAAACTTCTCCTTTTACAACCTTCTCCTTGATACCAGGAGCTGTGTTGCTCACTGGGGTCAGCTGCAGATAAAGGAGCACGTCTGTATCAGATTTACAGCCTTGCTTTGCTTGGCCAGTATTGGTAGTTCTAAGATATTTTCTGTGATATACCCCAAGAATGTGATGCAATGCAACATGCTGGGTTGCCCTAAAGGGAAAGGAGAAAATGTATGCAGGCAAGAGTTTTCTGGACCCCCTTGTTTGAGAGGCTGCAGTGAACCCCAGTTTAGTTCAGTAAACTATCTTAATATTTACAGAAAGTAGTGGCAGTGGTCAGTCCCCATTTCTCCCTTTGCCAAGGGGCCTTGGGATGTCTCCACTTCCACACCTTCACATCTATGGCAAAATGCAGTATCAGATTTAATGAAAACTCTGTGCTTCTTACCAGACCACTGCATTGATTGTTTTGATAGAAGAAGCAAAGAAGCTGAAATATTTTACAATGATTCCTAAATCTCTGCCCTGCAAATAGCTGCAGAGATGGTGTGAGACAATGATCCCTTAACTGAAAAGAATGTTCAAATTTAATCTGTAACATTGACTCTTGGTTATTTGTGATCATACTAAAAACACATGCATACTGTGAAGAAAGCAGCTTTACCTTAGATAATGTATGATTTTTGTGGAGATGACAACTAATTTATTAGGCTAGCACTTCAGAATTTTTGACCTTCAGCTATGGTTTCTAAGTTTTGTTCACCACGACAGACTGGGGGGAATGTATTGTGTGTATCTGCCATTGGAACTGCTTTATGGTTTTGGGTTCAAGTACTCGAGGAAAAGTTTTTAACATGCTAAATACTGCATTTTTCCATTACATGAGGTATCTTAACTAATATTCTTGGCATAAATGCTGAATGTCTTGATGTTTTAATGTCATGATCATCAGGTTCATGGTGATTTGGGTATCTTTCTTGACCTACAGAAAACAGTCTAAGTGGCTTCCTGCATAATGATATTTACCTGGTCCTGCATTTTAAAGCATGCATTCATTAAGATGATAAGCAGTAGACAGTACTAAGATGATACAGTAGAAGTATATTCTGCATTTCAACTTTAAAAAAATTCTTTTATTTCAAAGGGATTGTTGAATTTGTTTCCTAAACTTTGACAGGGAGGTGGACAACTTTATTTCATGAATAGTGACTTTACAACTGAATTTTGGTATCAGACTAGAAAGGTGCAAATTTCTTGTACAGCTAATGAAGGAACTGGTGCAAAAATGCAGAATCTAGAACTGATTCTAGTCCAGGCTTAAATTTCACTCATCCGAAATAATGCATGTGCTTTGTATCCACATTACTGGTGCCAGGGTTTGTTGCTGCGTTTCCATTCTCCTAACACAGAAGGTGAGGCTCCCTCTGACCGACCCCAACAATTAACAACCCACTTTTCTGCCTTTGACGGGTGTTAATATTGATATTCATATTCCAGCCAACCTACAGTTCAGGAAATCTCATTTTCCTCCCTGTATTTCCAGCTGGATAATGTCGCTCCAGTTCTCTGTCCAAGACTGATAACCAGTGCTGCTGGAGGGTTTAAAAAATCCAGTTTCATAAATTCAAGCAAGTTACTCTGTCAGCAGCAGAGTTTAAAAGACAGAAGATAATTCTTCCCTGCACGCCCCCAAAGGGGAGCTCCAGGGTCTTTCACGCCCCGCTCCTCCCTGGATGCGGCCGTGGTCGCTTCAGCCCCCGCAGGCCCTGGACTTCGGGCCGGCCGGGAGCTGGCACCTGCTGAGGAAAACCATCTTCCCCTCAGCAGTTATATTTTCCTTCTGTCTGTCTGCCGGCGGAGTGGGAGCGAGCAGCGCCGGGGACCGAGGCATCGGCAGCGAGCGGCCGCGGCAGCGCCTCACAGCTCCGNCCCGCCGTGCCCCCATCCCCGCCCCGCCTCGGGATAGACGCGGCCCCTCGCGGGGAACCGGAGATGTAATTTCCAGGGTGCCGGAGAGAAGCACCGCTGTCCCACAGCCCGTCCCGGCCCCGCGGCCCAGAGGGGGAAGCCCGCACAGGGAGCCGCCCCCCGCCCGGCCGCGGCGGAGCGGGCGCCTCTGGCTCGGCCGGTCCCTCCTGGCGCGCCGTAGCGATGCTGCCGGCGCCGCTGCCCTCGGAGGCTGTTCCCAAGATGGCGGCCGCGCGAGCGGCTCTGCGCGGCCGCGCTCCTGCAGCCGGGTAGGGACCCGCTCCCCGCCTCCTCCCGCCGCTCCTGCTCCTCGCTGCGCCCCCGCGCCGCGCACCGGCGCCCGCCGCCATGCCGGCCCCGGTGCATGCATGAGAGACGCCGCCGCGCCGGTCTGTGCCGCCGCCGCCGCCATGGAGGAGCCGCCGCCGCCGGCGGGCAGGTCAGTACCCGGCGCTGCCTCGCAGCGAGCTCCGTGCAGGGAGCGATGCCGGGCGGGGGCTGCGAGCGCCGGGGCCGGGGGTGCACGCTCTGCCTTCTGTCCCCGGCCCCTCCGCGCTGCAGAACCTGCGGCTGCTGCTGCTGCTTCAGCGCTTCTGCAGAGCGCCCACGGAGCGAGAAGGTGCCTCGATAAGAAATCTCTAGTGGCTGCGGTGGGTAAGGCAGTGTTTTGTGGGCGCTTTGCAATTAAAAGCAAATCGTTTCCTTCGCCCCCAGCCTGGCGGCAGTGCGGGCGGTGTTTGGGGGCACTGCCCGCCCGGCTCTCGGGCTCGGCCGGGGCTGCGGAGGCTGCGGGGCGGAGGGGGAGCAGCAGCTGGAGCCCGCGGGAGGCCGGCGGAGCGTGACCTGTGCTCCGGGACTGGCGAACTGCAGCGATAAAAGCGCTGCCCTCTTGCACGGCTGTCTCGTGTCTATGGCAGCCGGGGTTAAAATCGGGTTCTGTTTGGCGTGCCGGTAAAGCAGCAGGGTCATGGAGTATCGCTGCTGGCAACATTGCAATCGATAGTTGTAAGAAGATAGAGTTTGAAAAACAACAACAACAAAAAAAACCCGTTCACAAAGAAGTGTTGTGATGCCTCAAAGCTTTCTGCAACTGCTGTCACCTCCTGAATGTGCTGACCTGCAGATTGACTTTTTGCAAGTCTCCATCTGTCCCCTGCTGAGAGATGGGGATGCAAATTACTTTATGGTTTAGTGTTTCCAGCTGGCTGCAGAAGTATTGCATAAGTCCAAGTTATTAATTCCGTGGCAATTATTTCTCATTTTTAAATAACATCCTGTTGATGCACTTCACTTCTCACTAGGAGGCATTCAGGAAACGTTTTTAAAACGCTTGTGTGATCAATTAGTACTGTAAGGCAGTAGTCAGGTGCATTGTGTTCCAGGTGTGCTGTGCAAAAATCTGCTGTGGTGTTGCTGAGATACTTCTTGAATATTGCGAGCTGTGTTTTGTACTGATGGAATAAAAGGGAAGTGGTGATGTGCTCCTGTGTGGGTGAAAGCTATGGGGTTGAACAATGCCTTTGAGTTTTCATTAATGTGCATTAACGATTTGTTTTTCTGTCATGAGAATGCCAAAATCAGAATATATATAAAATTAGTAAGATTTAACAAAAATGTTATGAAATACAAATGCTGTAGGGCAACTGAATTAGTAAGCTTCTAAGTTACTTTTCAAAGGACTCTTCAAAGACTAATATTGCAGGTTAAGCAGAAAATGATTTAAAATAAAGTTTGTACAACAGCATGACCCTAGACCGGGGCTGTCTTCATGTAGAAGAGTAATCTTCAGAGGCTGAATAGAAAACACCCAGGCATTTCCTGTGCAGGGCCATTTCTGACCTCTGCTGGATTCTGCTTATTACAGGACAGTTTATATGAGTCGGATGTGGGTGTGGATAAGGTGGTGACAACTTTACCCAGCAAATGAAAATTGAATTAGCTATTTTGGAGTGAGCTGGTGGGTGGGAAGGGGATGTCTCAAAACAATTAGGGAGCCTTAATTTGTGTAGGGTAATGCATGTACTCCATCCACTGTGATTCACTTCTGTGTGTACTTTGTGTCCCAAGTTCACACCTGCTTCTCTGGCTTTATGCAGCACTTGCTTTTACTTAAACATAATACAAGTAAAGTATCTGAAGCTTTTTCAACATGATTACTTTTGATTTAAGTTTTGGAGTCATCATTAGGTGTTTATTCTTGGGGCTGTGAGGTCAGAATCTTGTTGAAATCAGTTTATTTTGCAGAGACTTGGGTGTTTGAAATCCATTTGATGGCAGATTGCTTTTAATCCTGTTTGTAGAGTATGAGTGTGTTGTTATGATAAAGAGTTCTGGCTAGTACTAAAGTGCATTGCTGTCATGCATTCTCTTTAAGTTAACTTTAGTTCTGGTGGAGAAGTATTCAGTCATTCTGGATTAGCAATACACCTACATTGCTTTCATAAACAAAGCTTTTTGATTTGTTGTTTTGAGACTGCCTGGTGTGAGAAATCTGCTTGTCTTTGTGTGAGGATTCTGTCTCTTGTTAGAATAGAAATGCAATGGTAAATCTTGTAAACTGAAGGCAAACATAGAATATATTTATGGCTTTTTTTGAATTACACAGTCCTTAGTCAAAAGCTTTTGATTGTGAATCCCTCTCCAAAACCACGCTGTTTTTCCCAGATCTTTCTTTCTTGAAACACACTTTGGTGGGGGGAGAGAGGGGACACAGCTCTAAACTAAAAAATGTTTAGAGAACCTATGAGCAGATGTTGGTTTTGAGATAGAATTGCACTTTGACCCTAGATAGCATGCAGGGGTTATAGGTAAGTGAAAAGTTTAGTGAAGAATTCACATTTAAGTATCAGTCCTTAAAACAAGTGGAAAGTTTTCAGGATAAGATGTTTCCATGGTGATAATTTAGAATTCTAATTAAAACAGATACATTTGGTGCTTCTTGATTATTACCATAGGCTTTACATTTCCTGAGCCAAATTTTAGACTTTGCCAAGAATTTTCTGGCACAATATCCACTACAGAGAGAAATGAGACCTTAAGCATGTGCTTTGTTGGGACTTTGTCCTTTGTTTGGGGGCACTGCAAAGCGATTAAGAGCTGTAGGGCTACCCTGACTTGTGCCTTGATTGCTTGTAGCCCTCTTTTCTCCTGGCATACATCCAGTGCAAGGGGTGAAGGAAGGACCAAGGCTGTGAATAAATTGGGACAGAATTGTGAATTATATGGAGGCTTTCTCCTTGCTGGGGAACTTGTATGTAGTCTATCAGATTTGTTATCTCTAGGATGACAATGAATTGGGGCTGTCAGTCTGCAGCATCTGTGGTTTGGGGGAAGCCTGAGGTTATGTCATGAATTGTGCTCAACATATGTTCCTGCTTGCCAAACTATCTGTATGGCTGATCGTATATGAGCAGTGAAAGAGTTTATTTTATTAACTTAAGATCATAACTTCAGTGGGAAAAATGATTTAAGTATATAGAGCTTTGCCATAGTTTTTTTTTCCCCCATGCATTTAAATGAGGTAAGATGTAATCTCTATTCTACATGTATTGCATTTTCTTGTTTACATGTGCAAGATTGGAATGAATGACTGATTGCTCCACCTACGCACAAACACACATGAAGTGCTCGTTGAGATGTCTTTGGCATTTGTAGCAGTAAGGATTAGTCTGTGTTGTGTGGCTGCTTGGGTTGTTTTTATGTCTGTTAATTAGTGCTGTCTGTGTCAAGGTTGGTTTTACTATTATGTAAGCTAGTGATATTGACCTTTGTGGAATGCAAACTGTACTGTGATGAAAACAAATCTACTGAATTTAAAGGAAAGCATAAGGGATGTGCAGTAATTCTTACTTCAGGGAGCTAATTGGGACTTTTAGAGGCTTAAAAAGATTTGGCTTCCATGACAACCACATTTCTTAAATTATATACAAACCATTCTTTTAAACTGCATCTAAAATACATTTAGAAGACAATTCTTCATAGTGCCAACTGCTAGTCAATAGTGTGTTGACCTCTGTCAGCACAGGAATCTCAGCGCGTTTCTTCAGTTGTGTGGTTGGATTTGCTGTTGTCTACAACGTTTATGTTTGCAGAACTCTTACTTTCCTTCAGTTTTATTCTTCTCTCCGATGTTAACTGCACTGATGTTCTGTTTAATCTGTAATTTATTAACTAAATAATTTTTGAATTTTAAAACGTAACTTAGGAGTTTATTTATTTAAAGAGTTGCTAAGGGTCCCATGCTCCCTCTTGGCTTACTGCAAATGTAAAGGTAAATGAGAATTTTTGTCTTTAACATCTGAATTTGTTAAATGTATTACTGAACTGTCAAATGTTCACTTGTGTCCAGTCCAAGAACCCTGTGTGTAAAGTCACATTAATTTGTCACAAAACCCAATCAGGTTTATTCTGGAGCCAGAGAAGATGGGATGTCACTATTGTGTTGATGAATGTCTCCTGCAGTCCTAGGGTAGAAAGAGGAAATTAGTTCTGTTGGTTGCTTCCCAATGAGGTGTAAATGTATGGTTTGTTCTGCCCTTGACTTACTTGTGCTGCTGGTTTACTTGCTGTAGCTTTTCCTGAGAGCAGTATTGTAAAGGTTTTTACTATTTTGGCTGTAGAACATCCATTCAGTAAGTGGTAACAAGGCCACAATTACTCATGCCTCGATTACTTCTTGGCCTCACTGTAGAATTCTACATGGGCTGACCACTGAGCTTTTGGGATGCTCCAAATAGTGCTGAGTACTGAAGTCCCATTGCATTTGGATTTTCCAAACGTCACAGACAAGAAGTCCAGCATGCCGTGCTGAGACACCAGCTTCCATTGAAAACCTATTTAACTTTCAACACTTCACCTTCAGGGTTCTTGTAGACTTGGGCTTTGGCAAAATGATGAGCTGACACTTTGGGATCATAACCAGTTGTTAGCTTTTTCTTATCTGGGAATGGAACTTTCTGCCAGAAGAATGGAGTGTGTGTGGGAGAGTGGGGGAAGAATTGCTGTTACAGTTCTTTTTATCTTTTATCACAGGTCTGTGCATTTCCCAGTTTATCACTTTTATACATGATATATTTATAGTTGATCTTGGCAGTCTAACACTCTTTTCCGTAGTATGTAACTTTTCCAGGTGTAGGTTAACTTTTGCAGAAATTCCATGCAGGTGTGTTCGTACAGATTTTTCATAAATAGTTCTTAATTAAGTATACTTTACTGTATTGGTGTGTGGCTTGAGACCTTGGGATCTGATCTGTGCAGGTGCCAAGAGCTTAATTGCAGCACTTACCCTTTGGATTGATACTGGACTATGTAGTGCTCAAGCACCATTAGTGAGGAAAACATATTTCAGAGATTCTTACTTAAAAAAAAATCAGTTCAAATTCCCAAATAGGAGCTAGGATATAGTTAAGGTTGAAAAGTAGCACTAATGGAGAAGCACGGGGTCTGGAATCAATGAATATTTTAACATCAGTTGTTAAGTGAAGAGAGCTGGATACTAACCGGGCTGGGTGAAGCTCTCTTAGCTCCTGTTTCCACAGTTCTAACCTTTGATCCATTTGCAGCCTCGCTTGGCAGGCTTAAATGTGGATGTGGAAACCTAACAAACCCATCAACGCTTTCACACTTCTTTGCACATTATAGAGCAAGGGTAGAATTAAATAGGCTTTTTTTTTCTTTTGGAAGAAAATATGGCATAGTTTTAATCAAATAATCTATTGAGGGCAAGCTCAGAAATTAATCTACTGTAAATGCTGTTACATCATGTTTCAGATTTTTATGAAAACTTATAATAATCCAAGATGGAAAAATTAGTTAAGCTTTCTCTGTTTTCAAATTTACTAGTAAAAAAGAACAGAAAGTTCTGAGTATTTTTTTCTGAGATGAGAACATGAAGAACTGCCAAAACTTTTATAAGAGCTTTATTTTATTACATTTTTTATACTTATTTCTAGTTGGTATAACTTGCAGAAGAAAACTTACTTCTTTAGATAATTTAAATATGTCTCAGTAGTGCTTATCACTACTTGCTATAAAAAGATATGATGAATACTACTTTGCATTCTGCTTAATTTATTCTTGAATCAATGTTTGACAATTTCTTCTTTTGAGGAAGAAGAATGTTGGTCTTATCAGCCAAAAGGTGCTTCAATACCTCACCACTCTTTCAATAGCTTTTGTTAGATTTTTCTATGACTTTGTCTTTCTGTTGTAAACATAGTAAGCACATATAGAAGCTTCTGCCCAGGAATATAGGAGAATTTTGGGAAAAGTGCCAAAGTGGTAGTAATTTGCAGAACTGACTCTGGTGGCATCCAGATCTTGAGAAGGAGAAAATTCTGTTCAAATTTTTCTGTTAAACTTAAATTTGCTAGTAAGTACATTAGTGCTCTAAGGAAATTTGTAATGCCTAGTCAGACATGCGCTTGAGGTAGAAATGAAGTGTGTTCACACTTGCTGGGTCCTTCTGTTCTAATTAAACAGCTTAATTGAGAGTTACCAAGGAGGAAAGGTTGTTTCTGGGAATCAAGTAGAGTTTAACTGTTGAGCTCAAAGCTGTACTTTAGTCTTTTCCCCAGTAATGACTTCTATTTTTTCTTGGTGGTTTCTGGAGAAATAGCGGTGGTTTTGTCACAGTGAAGTCTCGCTCCAAACCACTGCTTGTGTTGCAGCAGAAACACTTGCTTTATGTTGCTTCCTCAGCTGATGTGGAATTTATTGTACTTGGTTCTTAACTGTTAGCAGGGTTGTTGTAGTGTAAACCTGTAGTTTGCAGTGGGTGGCACGGGTTTCATGGCAGCTTTGAGTGTCCACATTTGTGCAGCCCTGCTACAGGTTAGTTTCTGAAGATAAACAGGGTGTAAGAAGTGAACAAAGCGGGGCTTTTCAAGGGTTTCTGTTACGTCCTGACAATTCACTAATGAAGTTTCAGTGTTTCTGTCATTATTTCTATGTTCACAATCCATTGTTTATAGGTTAATTTATAAAAAAGCTACTGGAATTATGTAATCAATCAGTTCTTGTTGGTGATACCAGTATTACCGTAAGTATTTTCCTGCCCAAGTATTTTGCTTTTATTGTTGCTGCAAGTAAAAATCTGCATTAGTTTTACAGCTGACTCAGCTAAAAATTACTATTCTCATCTCCTAACATCCCTTTCTTGCCCTCCCTCAACTAAGAATGTCTGCCACATGAAACTTGCTAGCGTGACATTAAGTACATTTAGCTGCCTAATCAAAATTAAAGTGGCTGAAGTTGGAAAAATCCTCCTAACAAAGGCATTCCAGCTAAGCTGGATTGTTTTGGCAGCACCAGTAAGGAACCAGGGTTGGTACTTCAAGTTATACATGTGCATCTTGTATGCTGGTAACTTCTGGCAAAGTGTCTGGAAAGCAGAAGGGACAGTCATGTAAAATTGCTTCATGTGCAGCCAGAGGAGAATGACTGAGGGCACAATTTCACTTAACACTCAGCAGGTTGCCTTCTTTGCCCTGGTCTCTCTACAGGAGAGTGCCGGGTTCTGGGAGCATGTAGTGCAGGAGCTTGGCTGTCACGTGGCTGTGGGGTTTTTGCTTGTGGATATTGATCTGACAGGTGAATGGTGCACTGAAAAACCAGTGGGTTTCTTCTCTGTCAGGTTGGTGATTGAGGTCACATGATCGTTGCCTTCTGTGCAGAGGGGATGGCAAAAGCTGCCGCAGGGATGTGCAACCTGGGAGGCAAAAGGTGCACTGGAACAGGTTCCTATTCTTACTGTGTCATCTTACTGTGACTGTAGTGTTGGTAATTTCTGAGCGTCTTCATTGTAAAAAGTTGTATGAATAGCATTACATTTCATACTTGATTAATTTTTTTTAATATTGCTTCCTTTTTTGTGCTCTTACAACTGTCTCTGCTGTAAGCTGTTTTAATGCAGAATTAAATTCTGTAGGATTTGCATATGTAGACATGCTAGATGAAAGATGCAAATGATTTTTTGCATTTTGTGTCCGGAGTAAATGATAAAGTTACTATCTGTTATAAATAAATTCTTTGCTCTCCTTTATGCTTGTCCAGGTATCAGCTTTTTCCCCCCAGTATGATGGTTGTTCATTCCTAGGCTGCAGAGATAAATGATCACATATCCTGCCTTCCCCTGATTCCTCTGGGAGAAAAAAAATGTAGCTGTGTACAGCTGAATTGGAATTAAAATATTTCTTAAAACTGACATTTTTATGCTGGTGCTGTATCTTCTTTAAAACATAATTTGAAATTTGAAATTTCCTACCTGTAAGTGCTGTGTCAGACTTAAACAGGGTGCATAAAGCAAAAAAATACAGCTTTATTTGTATGTACTGTGTGAAAATTCTTGCTGTCTGTGCTAAAAAATACAAAAAAACCCCCACCAAGATATTTTCCTTGCCTTTTAAGGAAGACTTCCTTTTGCTGCAATTAGGGCAGTTTATAGTAAATGCATCAAACACTTCATGTTTGTATTCACACGTGTAGGAGATCTTTGAAAATACCTTATCCAAAACTCGATTTTTAGTTGCTTCTGCTTTCAGTACAGCAACCTTTCAGAACCATGTCCATTTATTTAAGCTTACACCTTCCCTCAGAACATAATTTTTTAAAAGTGGTTAAAATATAGGGGTGCATGATACTTTCCTAACATTGGAACCTAACACTATGTTTTTACACCACGTAGCTGTCCTGCACTTCTCACACTGTAGCAGAACTTCAGGTTTTTCCATCTTCTTTTCCTGATCAACAGGACAATGAAGAAAATGTCTAATCCTCAGTCTTTGATACCTAAGGTGCTACTGATTGTTCAGTAAAGTTCCTTCCTTGTGCTGTTGGTCCACGACTACCATTACATTCTCTTCTGCAACAAAATGAAGCCTAGTACTGCCCCAAAGAAACTGGAGCTTCTGATTCCAGAGTTTTGTTGTGTGTGGTGTTTAGCAGCACCGACTGAATATTTTATTGCTTTTCTGTTTTAACAGGTACAAAGGTGGGTACCTAAAAATGCTGTTTGCATTACCAGCAGCTGTTGGGTGATGACAGTTCTTGTCAGAATACTGTTTGAAATAGGCTGGTTGTGACTACCTTTAGGGAGAGCTACGTTAACTGTAATGAGATGTATTTGGCAGTGTTTAGTGCATGTGCTTTCTGCTGCTTTTGCTGACTGGGAGTGTGCATTATTAAGAACAGACTAATGTAGCTTTGTCTTCCTGCATTAATTATCGAGCTGAATCTGAGTTAAGGAGTATATATCTGAAAAACAGACACTTTGCTTTTAAAACAAAGCCACTGAATGTCAAGAACTTGTACATGGTAATTTGGTGCTGGACCCTGTACAGATACTGCAGTTCTTTGTATGAAAATGGCAGGGTGCTGTAAGAAGTGTTGGGGAAGAACCATACTGGGAAGCTGCTTACAGCAGCAGTGTCTGGAGTGCACAGCTTCCAAGCCATTGTGGGAGACCATGATCCTGGCTCCTGTGTGGTAACTGCGTAACTCAAATTTATTGCCATGTGCTTCTGGTCCAGTCCATTGACCTGTACTGCTCTGATCCCTGACAGGCTTTTAAGCTGCATGTGGGATGATAAGCAATGGCTGAACCTGAGATAATTATATGAGTGCCTAATGTGTTTGAACTCCTGCTTATGAGGAGTGTAGCTGATAGAAAGGGAAGAGTAAAAAAGATGTTTCCCCCATATAACTGTCACAGTTTTTAGGATGATCTCTCATTAATGGCTGTTACAAACTTTACAAGTTTTCATAATGCTTCAGGAAAGTGCAAAATTTTGTACTGCTTAAAAATCATATTCCTCGGTGTGACAGCAGCCTTATTAATTGTAATGTTCCTATGTGATCCTCAGTGGTCTTTTTGTTTGTTAATTTTTTTTTAGTGGTAAATGAATGTATTTTTCCAAAGGTTGTGGCCTTTACCAGTAGAGTGGTGGTTACCAGACTTTGTTCCCTGCCTTGCTGCTTCAAATTTCATGCCTTGATTTGTGCCCTCCATTCTATTTTTGTTTGCAGGTCTTTGAAAATCTAGAAGAATTATCTTGATTTTCATGACTGAGCTGGAATTGTAGATACATAGCCATCACTTTTACTTAGTTTAAAAAAAAAAATCCCATATCATCTAGAAGTGCAAATTAAAGAAGTTATGTATTCTGTCTTTTCAGCTTCTGGTTGAAATGGTGTAACATACAGAACGTATTTTTTGGAAACATTCTTGGTTTGTTGGGTTTTTTGGTTGCCTTTCAGAGCAGTCAAGTTGCTTTGCTTTGGTTTTTGTTATTACCATACGGCTCTTAAAACTTTCCCAGTATTTGTGATTTATGCATCCTGGCTACAGTCTTTCTTATGTTCCGAGGGTAAATTTTCAAGAAGCATTTTTCTTATTAAAATTGAGGCTGGAAACCTGTAAATAGAATATGAAAATTATGCACGTCTAGTTTTCCTTGTAAGGATTGAGTTTAGGCTGCTGTTGGCAAATAGTAACTGCATTTGTCACATTTCTAGCTTTCACTTTTTGTGTTTAAGCCTAATTTGGATTTGGATGGTTCTCACTGACTGTGGGGGAGAAAACCTGCATATCTTGGTAGCTAAGAAGAAATTAGCCTTGATTAATGTTTCTCAACCCTGGTTGCAACAGTATTTAGGAACCAACATTTCTGTCTAATAATCAGCACTATAATCTGATCTAGGTTTGCCAGCACTGCGTTTTAGAGATTGGCAGATTTAATTAGTCTATGGTTTGTTCATGACAGTAAATAACACACAAACATTGCAAATGCTGTGTCAGTAATCTGTAAAAGTCATAACTGATTTTAATACTAGAGTATTGCTGCTGAAGATCATATATGTCTGGTGTTGTCTGGATTAGGAAAATTGATCCTAGCATGTCAAAGCTGATGTAGCTGCTTTAGTTCAGACCCTGTATATTTAGTGCATTGTTTTACCATGAGGTTTGCACTGGTGAAACTGATTCACTGTGTTAATTGACACTGATTTGAGGTCTGAGATGAGGTATAGTCTTTGCACACAAACCCTAAACTGAGTGTGCTGGATTTTTTTAAACTTGCCTTGCAACCTGTGCCTTTCTCTCTCTAAGCAGACCAGCCAGCTTTGGTTAGATCATCTCACCAGTTGCTAACAAGACTGCGTCTGTTGTTACGAATGAGACCATGATTGCTTGTTTTGTGGTATGATTTCAAGAGCTGCATGTTTTGTGATGTCTGCTGTGCTTCTTATCAAAGAACATCTTACCAAATTACCCAGCAAAAATGGTTGAATGTTAAGTAAGTCATACTGGATGCTGCTGTATAGGTATGTATGTAATTCAGGTGTGAGGTTGGAGGGTAATCTGGATACTTCTGGCACTCATGCCCTCTCATCAGACATAGCAAGAAACAAACAAGGTAGAATTAGAGAATCATTTAGGTTGGAAAAGACCTCTAAGATTGAGTCTGACTTTAAAGTAACATATTCAAGTCCAGCAATAAACCATGTCCTGTATATGCCACATCTACAGATCTTTCAAATGCCTCCAGCTATAGTGATCAAATAACCTAAAGTTCTTTAAAGGTCACTTAATTTGCCTTGGTGGGGAGGTTTGATCGTTAAGTTCTTCGAAGAGTTTGCTTACTTAAAATCAGAAGGAAAATGGTGTTTTCACTGGTCTTTCCTAATGAAGTAACTTGTCCTACGTTAAAACTGCCTTGGAGACCTAACGTGAGTGCTTGCAGGATCTGTTCTGCCAGCCTCATGCAGGAGCATCAGCACCCCACCCTGTGCCTTGCCAGGCCAGTGAGATCACTGAAAAAATAAATGGCTCCGTAAGCACTGGAACTAATGACTTCTGTTTTATGTGGTTTAGTCTCTTGTGGTTGATTTGTCTTTGGCAAGATCAGAGGGGTGTTCTCTGCCTCAAGTGTTTCTTGCAGTAGGGCTGTTTGCAAGCAATCTCAGAAATAAAGCTCCTCTGGTGTACAGAAAGATGTAAACTTGAGTTCCACTTTGTCAGCTCAGCGCTTACAAGATCTGTTTTCTTACTTGTGCACCTACTTTCACAAGATCTGTAGGAACGATTGAAAGAAATTTTTTTTTATATTTGGACAGTGGCGGTTGGTTAAATCACATTGCTAAGACACAGTAACAACATGATGTGCCAAGGCAAGGAAACCAGACTGAAAGTATTGGTGATTTTGTGTGGTTGTCACAATGACCAGATTGTAGGGCACTCCTAAGACTCCAGGTGGTGCTGCGATACCACCTGGGTCATTTTTGTTGGGTAACCAATAAACTTTATCTGCAGAAGTTGGTGAACTTGCCTTCTGCCTTCTCAAAGCTGAAGTAGTAGAGTAAGAAGAGTAAAGTGAAAAGAGTATTTAATGCACTAAGTGTTTCTATGGCTTTGTAGAGAACAAAACCATTCTGCATGCTAAGGTATTTATTTCTGTTTATAGCTAAAGGCCAAGAAAAAGTACAGTTTCTGTGTTTTGTTTGTTTTTGTTTTGTTAGCCTTACTGCTGTTCTACTGGCTGTCAGTATCCTAACATATTTCTTTCTGCAGTAAACCAGACTAATTTCACTAGAGTGTGAGTAACATTCCTTGTCTAAGGAATAGTAGCAAGTAAAAATATAACTTGTGATTTGAATGAAATGGAAGTTACTGGATACTGATGCTATCTTGCACTGGTTTAGATTGACTGTTTCTTTGCCTCAGTGTCTTTTACTAGAGTCAAGAGTTACTGAGAGTTCTGCAGAGTTATTTGCACACTTGCTTTAGAAATTAATGAGGGAATAGAGGCAAACTGTTTCTTTTCTTTCTTTGAAAATGGTGTGTGTTCTTCTCCCTGATATGTGTTAAAGCAAGAGAACTCCATGTTGGCAGCACTGGGCAATGATAGTATTTATTTATGATCTTAATGGTATTAATATTCTTGATGTTAAAATCTGTGAAAAATACTTTCAGATCACTTATGCTAGATAAAAGTTTTGTGAAGGGTGAGAGAGTGATTTTAGAAGTTACCTTTGTGTTATGAGGGGTTTAGGGAGTGGAGGATGGAAGGGAAGACCTCTGCTGTTGTCCCTGCTACTGATTAGATTGAATGTCTTGCATTATGTTTGTATGTTTGAACGTTTGTTTATTTCGTGCACCTCTTAGTTTAGGCATGCCACAAGTTTTTTCAGAAAGAGATACATATATATTTATGTTTACATTGTGTTCTTCTATTGACACTCTTCCTATACTATCCTCTTTGTATGTTGCCTATTATTTATTGATTAGAAACCTGTCCTTAGGGATATGAAAAAAACGGAGGTAAATAAACGTGGATGTGATAGAAAAATATAGAAGGTTGACTGTGGTTGTGATTTATGGATGAATTAGCTTTTTAAACAGATATTGCAGTAAAATTTCTTTATCTTGAATGTAATGGTTTATCTTGTTCTCTGCAGGAAAGAGTGCAAATCAGAAGATGCTACTTCCAAGATCTCTGAATCCGACCCTGAGGAATTATCAGACGAGGCGAATGCTGACACTTTCTATGGCACATCTCCCCCTAGTACACCCCGCCAGATGAAGCGGATGTCAACAAAGCATCAGAAAAATAATGTTGGCAGACCTGCTGCCCGCTCCACTCTGAAAGGTAGGGGTGGTGTCTTGGTTTTTTTCCTGAAATGCCTCTTGTTACATGGTGGAGGGGTTATACAGAAAGGGAGCTGGATGCTGAGGTACAGCGAAGGAACAGGAGGCAGGTGTTGTGAATTGCAACAAAGGAAGACTCTTGGGCATTAGAAGAAAAATTTTGCTATGAGAGTGCTTAAACAGTGAAGTTTACCACAGGGATTGTTGGCTTGTGGAATCTCTATCCTTGGAGATTTCTAAAACAGAACTGGTTAAGATCATGAGCAGGCTAAACTAGTTTTGAAATAAACCCAGTTTTGAGCAGAAAGTTGGAAAAAATTACTTTCAGAAGTATTTTTAATCACCTTTTTCTGCGATTCTGTGATCTATAGTAATGGTGTAGTTGCTTTTCTGCGCAGTTTTCATGTTCTGAAGCACTTCACAGGCTTTTTATTGCAAAACACAGTTTTCAGTGATTATTCTTATGTTAGTGAAGCACTGCGTTTTGCTTCTACCCATGCCTGTTTTGTTTTATTGATATTAAACATTTTTATGATCAACCTAGGAAAAGTGATTGGGAACTGAATTGAAATATGCTTGTTCTTGTTGCTGCAGTCACATTCTTTTTGCTTTGCTTACAGAAAAGATGAGTGTGCCATTGCAGTCTTTGCATAAAGACAATGGGAAAACCATTGAGAATGTGGAGGAGCACAGCTATAAGCAAGGGAAAAAGATCAGAGATGCCCTAAGGACAACAGAACGAGACCACAAGAAAAATGTGCAGTGCTCATTTATGTTAGACTCAGTTGGTGGATCTCTGCCAAAAAAAACAATTCCAGATGTTGATCTCAATAAGCCTTACCTCAGCCTTGGCTGTAGCCATGCTAAGCTTCCAGTCTCTGTGCCCATGCCAATACCCAGGACTACACGCCAGACTTCTAGGACTGATTGCCCGGCAGACCGGTTAAAATTCTTTGAAACCCTCCGGCTTTTGTTAAAACTTACCTCAGTCTCAAAGAAAAAGGACAGGGAACAAAGAGGACAGGAAAACACCTCCTCGGTCTGGTTGAACCGATCCAATGAACTGATCTGGCTGGAGCTGCAAGCTTGGCATGCTGGCCGGAGCATTAATGACCAAGACCTCTATCTCTATGCAGCCCGTCAAGCTATCCCCGATATCATCAATGAAATCCTCACCTTCAAAGTGGACTATGGAAGCTTCTCCTCTGTAAAAAATGGAGCCAGTCTCAATGGTACTTCAGGAGAAGGAGTTTGCAAATCAACACATGGAACTAGTGCTTTGGGTTACTCAAGCTACCATGAGCACCTCCATCGCCAGCGGGTCTCATTTGAGCAGGTAAAGCGAATAATGGAGCTGCTGGAGTACATAGAAGCACTTTATCCATCTCTGCAGGCTCTTCAAAAGGACTACGAAAAGTATGCTGCAAAGGACTTCCAGGACAGGGTGCAGGCACTCTGTCTATGGTTAAATATTACAAAAGACTTAAATCAGAAACTAAGGATTATGGGAACTGTATTGGGCATCAAAAATCTTTCTGACATTGGCTGGCCAGTGTTTGAAATTCCTTCTCCTCGACTGTCTAAGGACAATGATCCAGATGATGAAGATATTGGTAGGGAAACAGAAGTAAAGGAATCCTCAGGAACATGCACAGAGGAGAGTGATGGTGAAGAACAAATCTCTGAGGAGAATGTTGAGGAACTTAGACAAGCCATCAAGAACAATTTTACTAATAAGCCCAATTTTGACTTTCAGGACCATTTTTCAAGGAGGCTTGATAGGCTTGAATCTGAGGATGACTCTACTTCCTGGGTTATTCCAGAATGCAGTGCTGAGGGAAGCTGCAGCCAACACTGTTTGACCTCTATTTACAGGCCTTTTGTTGATAAAGCACTGAAGCAAATGGGGTTGAGGAAACTAATTTTAAGACTGCACAAGCTAATGCATGGTTCATTGCAAAGGGCCCGTATGGCGTTGGTAAGGAGTGATCACCAGCTAGAGGTAGGTTACTAGTGTAAATGGATAGCAGGAGCACCTCCTTGTGGTGTTGTTCTTAACTGAAAATGTAGGAATTGGGATTTTATGAACATTTTGGTTGCTTAGTTGGTTTTTCAAAAACAGCGTATATTATGATTAGGAGCCCAGTTCTCCTTCCACGGAAATGAATCTTTTGTTTGACTGAATTTGTGTAAAGCCCAAACTAGTTCTCTGTTCTTGTTTGTAATTGAAATGACATTTTTGTGATAACATCTTTGTTCATTATATTTTCTAATGTCTCAATCAACAAGTCAGAAAGATCACTGTGGAAAATCAGGCCCAAAAGTTGAATTGTGAGAAAAATCAGCTATGGAGGTGGTAATTTTTCTTGTCTTCAAGACTGGATGTTTTTCTGCAAGACATTCTTTATAAAAATGTCACTATAGTTCTTTTGGTGGTTTTTCTCATCTACATAAGTGAAGTACTGTGGTGGCACATTATGCTTGAAGAGAGATGGGATAAATGAATGGACTCAACCTTGAAATCTATGAAAACAAGTCATGCTAGCGTGTTGCATTCTTTAGCTGGCTTTTAGCTTAATTATTGTTTTTCTTTGGGTCATTTCATATTCTTAATTAAGAATGACTGAGTTAATAAAACCAGTGTAGGAATTAAGCAGTAAGTGAAGGACGGTAGTTTCACATTGTAAGCTGCAGTCGCTAATCCTTTCAAGGTAGAGTATTGTTTCTTAATATAAACTGTTATCTAACTTGTAGGCACTTTTATGCTAGGGAAAATTGGTGGTAAGGATTACTTGCGGTCCTTGGTAGAGTGGCACTGAGAAGTCTGGAAAAAGGGGCCTCTTAGCTGACATGCCTATTCTAACATGGATACCATATATGTGATCTTCAAAACGTTGCAGGTCTCTTAATGTTGACTGTCACGTTTGCAAAAGGAGTAAGAATTGTTGATCTCCCTTAGAGGTTATTTTTTTAGGATGAATAAATTTATAAATATAAAGCTACTTGATTTTGAAAGTTTTTATTTGTACTGTTACTAGTGTAGATATTACTGTAGAAATAAAGCTATTAGTAGAATTTTTATTTATTTTCTAATTGGTTTCAGCTTGAGTTTTAGAAAATTTGCATTAGAAATGCATGAACATTTCCTTAGAGTCAAATGCCTAAGCAAAACTTGCAGGTATCTTGTTACAGTAAACAAAAGCACCCCCAAACCACGTGCACTTAGAAAGTTCAGCTTAATAGATAGGTTGAAAGAAATTTTAAAAAAATCAAAGTAAACAACACATAATATGGGTGTATTGAAAATGGACTTTGAATATAATTTTGGAACTGCTAAATACCTCAAAAGTTTTGACTGCATAAAGGGCTTTTAAAAGAAGTTAATGAAACATTAAATAGCTGCAGTTTTTGCTGCAGCTTCACAGAATTAAACTTTCTGGTAATGTAATGTTGGATGACTTGTGTAGGATGTAAGGTTAGCATTTTCTCTCTTCTCTACTCTTGTGACTACTTTGAATGTTCATTTTCAGTAATTACTACCTTTTTTTTAGAATATTATTCCCTTTTAAGAAATGGTTTTCAGTAAAGGTGAATGGTATAAATTACAATTCTTCCCTGCACCAACATTTAAAAGACGTTATCAGAAAAAAACCTCAAACAACTCTTTGTCAGAATTGTGGCACTTACTGCAGCAAAAGATGACTTTATACTAAAATGGAAGAGATGGATTTCAATTGCTTGGTCTTGGCACCTGACAATACTTTGCATGTAGTGTCTTTTTTTTTTAGTGCAGTCCAGTTTGGTGTTTGTATGCAGACAGAGTTGTTAGTATTCTGTTAGTATTCTGTTAATCTTTATTGTTTCTGTTACTTGACTCTGTGTTTATGTGTACACTTACACTTCTAAGTCTCTGGACGTACTTTTGTTTCTGTTGTTGCTTAAATGGTGTCTAAAACACATCTAAAATGTGCTTTCTGGATTCTTCCACTGTATACATTTTAATGCTCATTTCATCCTAAATATGTGTAAATCTTTATACATATTCCCGGTCTTAATGTTTTCTAAAACATGTTTGATTCCTCTGTGGGCTCTGATACTTTACCAGGGCTCTAGGCATTATAGGGTCCATTCTGTATGAAGTTGTACACTTTCATTCTTGGTGAAGATGGATAATATTTCTAACTTTAGTGTATGAAATCGGATGTTATTTTAATATAATGTATTTAAGCTTGTGTACCCTGTTTCTTTTTTATTCAACTGGCTGCAATTTTCAGTGTGGTTTTTTGGTATCTCTCAATAAATGGCTTAGAGTTTTTCTTGAGGTTTTTATAAGAAATATTTGAAATATTTCAGACTGGGCCTGCAGAAGACTAAGATCAGTCAGATTGAGCAATAGAATTATAGGTGAAGAATAGAATTATAGGTGTCTAGTACTAAGCCCTAATGTCGTTTACGTCATGCTAGAAAAGGATATTAAAAATATATTCAATTTGGCTGTGCTCATAGACTAGTTCTTTAATATTTTTGTAAGAACTGAACTTCTCCAAACTATATTTGCATCACCATGAGAATTGTATTTCTGAAGATTTTTTTGTTGTACTGTGGAAGTGCAGTATTTTCATGATCTGTTCGTTAATGAAAACTTCTTGTATAAAAAACTTCAGCTCTGATGCTATTCTGGTGCTATAAGTTCCTTTTAAAGAGAGTAAAAAGAAGACCTTAATATTCCATCTAAGAAGATATGTTTATGTTTATATGTAAATATGTGTTTTAATTTTCTTCTAGATGATGAGCTTAAAATGTTCTTTAAACTTTCTAGACAGTAGTTTTATCATTTATCATTATCATACTCTAATTACTGGTAATGTTTTTCTCCCTTTTGTAGTGATCTTATTTAAATTCAGCTGAAGAAAAACCTAGAAAATGCTAGTTATGTCTACTATATGAATGAAGGATATTCAAATGTCATAGTTAGCAGCTGAGAAATGAGAATAAGAATAAAACCAACTTAATTTGAAACAAATCTTCTTAAATGATGACCAGCATGTTGCTATATTTAGGAGCTACACATGTTCTGCAGTCCAACTTTTCTTTCTAAATTAAACCCCATGTACATGCCTTGCTTAGAATTTTATCATAAGGTATATAGCTTAGATTTCTAGGATGTTTATTTCATAGACTCTCAATTATTTTGTCTAATTAGAAAAGTAATTTTATTTAAATGGAATCTTAATTTAAATTAAAAATAAGTTTATTCTTTTAAAAAAAACCAAAATCTCCAAAACACCAAACCAACTCAATGTGTTTATTTCATCTTCCTTTTAAAAGCAGTTTAAATTTAAAATCTACCAAAATTTGAAAGTTATTTTTTCAGTACTTTGGCTTAGTTTAGCTAGTGACACTTTTTTGAATATTACATTGATTTACAATGTGGAGTTTTATGTTAATATATGGATTATGTATTTGAAAAGGAATGAAATTATGTACCTGATGTAGTTTAGTGTCCACTTGTTTCTCTAGAGAATGTCATAGCAGAAACATAAAGTAAGTGATTTTGTTCATTCCCGAGGGTCCATAGTTGTTTTTCCTAAGACAGATGATCCTTAAAAAAAAGTTAGCTTTAAAAATCCCCAATGATATAAACTGGAAACTTGTGTGGTTGACTTGCCATCTAATAGACTATTACCTTTTAAAAACATACTTCTGTGCATGCTACTTTAAACAAATCCAAAATCCTAAAGACTTCTAAGGTTCCTTTTCATGATACCTATTTTTTGTTACAGTTTTCAGAATTTCCAGATCCCATGTTGTGTTCAGATTATGTGCAGTTATTAAATTTCCCACCTTGTTGTGAGCAAAAATGCAGTGCTGTATCATGGGAGGAGTTGAAATCCATGGATTTGCCATCTTTTGAACCTGCATTCTTGGTTCTCTGCCGAGTCCTGCTCAATGTTATCCATGAATGTCTCAAGCTGAGATTGGAACAAAGACCTGCTGGGGAACCATCTCTTTTGAGTATTAAACAGGTTTGCTTCAATTTCTTTTTTAATATATATTTCCTGTTTGAAATATTTTGTTATTTCATTTTGATATGGTGTCAGTTTAAAGAGGATTAGTGTAAGAAATTAAAATGTATATTTATGTAATAAGTTTTGTAAATAGTCTTGTATTTCATATGGAGACCTGCTTTTTACATAATAAATTACTGGTCATATATAGCTCTCTGATTTAGACTGCCATATCAAAAGTGGTGACTAAAAATATTATTAGCCAAAAAGAGTAAACAGTTTTGGTTCCTTTTGCATTATAAGCTATATAATCTTCTCTAGGATGTCTTCCTCTGGGTTTCTTAGGCAATATAAGTAGTTTGAAGGGTCTGTATTTCTCTTTCTTCTTTGATTTGATTTGTTTTTATCTTGTGAATGTAAGACATCTGCTAACATGCAGTAGTTGCATTGTGAAAGTTAATTAAGAAGAAAAATGAAAAAAAAAATCTTCTCCAGCCTATTGTATTATTTTCTGTGGGCAGTGACCCAAGATTGTCAGTCCTGTCAGTGGTTGAGAGTGTTGTGTAAGGATTTATTTTCTGGAGGCTGTCAGGTACAATGAAGGCTGTTTAGATCAATGCCAGTTTTCAAAGTATAGTCCAGGACCTACTAAATTCATCTGATCTCCCTGCATGCTGGCAAGCATAGCCAAGTCAGGGTTTTATCAGATGATCTCTCAGAGTAAACATCTAAATAAGCTCTTGGACTAATTATGATCTCACATTCCAGTTACCAGTTAATGTGAGTTATCTCACATTCCAAAATCCATTGTTATGGTACTTTGTGGTCCCAAATAAATTTGTCCTCTCTTCCTTCCCCTGCTATGCTCTCCCTTGTTCTCCCCATTGACCAATGCCTACAATTTCAACCTTGACAGTCATAGAGTAATATGCTGCATAGCATACTCTGCTGTTAAGCACAGTATACCCTTCAGAGATGGGGGTGATTTTGGTTTTTTCCCCTCTTAACATTTTGTGTGCTCCTTGTGGACTCCAAGTTAAGTACAAATTCTGGAAAACAATGTGTTTGTACCAGACTGTTTTGGTGGTGGATACTGCCTTACTAATGACATTGAAGAAATGAATTGAACTCAGCAAATACTTCTTGTCCCACACAATATTTCTGAACAGGCAAAGGAGCTGTCGAGGATGTTTTGCAAATAGATTTGTTTGTTTCCTGAAGAATTATAATTCCTGAAATCTGGAGCCAGCTGAAGAGTCTAGGAGTCTGTGTTATTCTGCAAGTTCACAGAGTATCACAGAATTACTGAGAAGACTGGATTAGAGATGCTCTGGTCCAGCCTTCTGGAAGCTGGGTCCTACAGTTAGACTGACCCCCAAATTAAGTTGTTTTATTATCATATCAGAGCATTGCCAGCAGGTTGAGGGAGGTGATCCTGCCCCTCTACTCAAGCCCTAGTGAGGTATGTCAGGACTGCTGTGTCCAGTTCCTCAGTACGAGAGAGATGTGGAGCTCCTGGACTGGGTCCAGTGGAGGACAAAGATTAGGGGCTTGGAACATCTTTCCTGTGAGGAAAGGCTGAGGGAGTTGGGCCTGTTCAGCCTTGAGAAGAGACAGCTGATAGGGGACCTCATCAATGTCCTGCATCACACTCTGTAGCTCTAGAAAGCTGATAATCTGAAATATGATCAACCCAGCTATCTTCAGTCATGCTGCTCTCCTGGCCGCTGGGCAGGGATGCAGAACTTGTACACAACTCAAGACTTCTGGGTCATCTTCACTGCAGATAAAAGATTTTTCAATTCTTTCAAGGTGTTGGTGAGGAAGGAGAGCTGGTGCTGCAGCACAGCATTCTGGAAGTGGCAGTTCTCCATTTCCTTCTGTAAGATAGTCTTCTGGGTAGGCTGTTACACATTGCCTTTCTCTGCATTGAGGGCCAGAGCCAGTGCTTTATTCTTGTACTTTTCTCTGCAGCTGCCCTCTAGGCACTGGAAATCTGTGTTTGAATTCCCCTTGCATATTCTCTTTTCAAGGCTGAACAAACCCAATCCCTGAATTGTTCTTTGTATGCAAATAGCACAGCACAGTCTGTTTTTTGTAGTGATTGACCCAGTGAATCTTATTTGAGGCACTGAGACCTTTAAGTGTCTCTTGCTTTTTGGTACAATTTGAAATATGTAGCAGTACTGTATGAATGTATCAGGTATGATAGTCTTGTTACTCAACTTTTTCAAGGTAATGTTAAATTTTTGTATTACTAGCCAGTCAATTGTATTAAAAATTAATCTGATTTTCAATAAAAAGTATATACACAAAAAGAAAACTAACACAAATTATATGCCTCTTACACTGTGCCATTTCTCCTGTCCTTTCTTGCTGCCTTCCTCCTTTTTGTCCATGTTTCACTTTCAGTACTAGCTTTTGTAATCCTGATAATCCTCTGTTATTGGATAGAGTTGTTCTCTTTGAATGGCAGTTCAGTACCTGAGCAGTTCAAGATGCTTCTCAAATTCAGCATTTGTGTTGAGAGGTGGATGTGTGTATATACATGTAGGTTATTTCTCTTTGGTTGTTGAATTTGATGTTGTTTGTCTTGCCCCACCTGCTTTGAGTAAATAATGTATTATATAAACTACCTAAACAAAAAGCAACTCATCAAACCAATAATAGTGATAATATTTTCGATTTAAGCTGTATATTCTTTCATGTGCTCATTATACACCAACATTTTGTTTGTCCACTGCCTTGTGAATTTCAGTTTCAAAAGCTGACACTAAGATTAGCTCTGCTGGTTTTTTGTAAATCCTATATTCTGTTACTCAGTAGCATACTCCTGTAAAAGAGTATTCTTTAAATAAGCTCCATTTTTAATGAAGTTTTTCAAGTTTATTTTAGAATGGACGTGCATTGAAGGGGAAAAAACCCCCATCATTTAACAGAAAGTACACTGGATGTGATTGAGTGAAGAAGGACATTCATTTTAAAGTATATGACATGTTAGGGATATAAAAGTGTGTGTTTGGATTTCCACCTTATAAAAAATTACTTTTTTTTACCCTTTTTCACCTAACTTGGTAAATTTTGAACTGTAGAGTTCAGCCTATTATCCTTGTTTCCTCTGCACATCAAGGAGCACAACATAATGTGTTCTGGCCTGTAAAGGATACCAAAAACTCTTGTCATGCTAATAGCATTCTTGTATGCTTTCTGCTTTCATGCCATTATAATTGCTCATATATTGAGTCCACTATATTGATATATTACTTTGCCAGGAGAGTCATTATAGAAGATTTTAAAAAACATATCAGTCAGCCGGCAATTCCATTCCCTCTGACCCTCAGAAAAGATCAGGGATTGTCAAACCTGAAGACTGATGATGATTTCAGAATACACACTTAGCACTTGAAGGGCTTCTAAAAGACTTGTTAGTGTAGGTTTGAAGTGATCCTTGTTCATTGTGTACTCCTATGCCTGTGGTTGTGCATGTCTCGTGAAATAGATAAAGAGTAAGCTTTCAGGGAGAGGTGACAGCTCTTCCAAAGGTGACCCCTTCTGTAGTTGAAAAGAGCTTTCCTCACGTTAGCTTTGCCCAAGGAGGCAACAAAAAAACACTAATTGTTTTCAGGTTTGGTATGGATTTTGGGATTGAGAGCACCTGCCCCATAGATCGACAGTGAATTCACTGTAGTAAAACATTTCTCTAAGCATATGTTAAACACATTGCGTATTTTTCCTGGCTTGCTTGTATTGAAAGTGGTGATTTCGTGACTGTGAGCCCTTTTGAGCATTTTTAAACTAATTATCCAGTAAGCTGCTTGCTGTGGCATTGTGCAGGGAGTAAGTCTGAAACATCTGCCTCCATCTCCATTTACACTGATGTGGCAAATAATGGGATTGCAATTAAATAATCCTGGAAAACTAGTGACGTCTTTCCTGCAGATGTGTAGAGCAACTGTATTTGTTTCAAAAAGCTGTAGAAATTATTTAGTGGCAAACTAACATATTTAGAGAAACTGGGCTGACAGGAGGTGAATTTAGGAGTAATGTCTTGACTGATGGCAATTTTGGGGTTTTTCTCTTGCAGCTAGTGAGAGAGTGTAAAGAAGTTCTGAAGGGTGGACTCTTAATGAAGCAATATTACCAGTTCATGTTACGGGAAGTGTTAGATGACTTACAAAAGATTGATTGCAACATTGATTCTTTTGAAGAGGATCTGCATAAAATGTTAATGGTAAGCTTCAAAAAGGAGCATTCAAGTAAGTGTATTAATCTGAATACTGCTAAGAGAAATCTGTTATGCCTTTTTGGGATGATTGCCCTTTTTTTCTTCCTTTCCCTACTTTGATACAATTTTATTGTTTTGATGGACTTGTAAAGGTAACACAGAAGCCAGTGCTGTTTAGCAGTACTGGATTTTCTTCTGTGGTACAGTATACTTGTAAATTGCCTGCATTTATGAAAAATGGTTCATATATAGAACTGTAAATTCCCTAAGTTTGAACTAAACTTTTAATAACCTTTTAATACTGAATGAAATAGGATTTTTGATTAACATCTTAATGTATTGGCATTGTATTAATGAATAATTAATACCTTATTTTTAATGTGTATTCATTGTTGCGATTAAAGCAGTCTTTTTAAGAGAAACACTCGGCATCTGAAAGATAAAGGTTGAAATTAGATGATCCCTAAGGTCCCTTTCAACCCAAAACATTCCATGATTCTATGATCTTGGCATTTTTACAGTGTAGTCTGAAAATACCTGAAACCAATAGAAAGTATCTTAACCATTTTTGAGGAGGATGTTATGGATTATTGAATTGAAACAGAAGGTAATTTTTTGCATTCAGTATAATCCTGAAGGGCAGGTGGTTGAAGAAAATTTGAACTTACCTGGATTTTTTATATTGGTTTAAAACAATAGTAATTAAATGAAAGTGAAAGGTAATACTTGATATGAAGGAGCACAAAGTGTAATGCAGAATCTCAGAAACTTTTCACAGCACTTATCAATATCCAGGAGTGTATGTTCAGATAAAACCTTTTGACATAATCCAGTTAATACAAGGTTTAGAGATTGTTTTCAGTAGTTCAGCTTTTAAAACTCTGGCTACAGTGGGTATTCATTAATACAATGGTAAATAGCACAGCAAGCAAGGTGGTCAATGTTTTCTGGAAGGTATTGTGGAGACATAGAATTTAATACTTGCTGAGCCATAAACTGCACCTTCTGTGTGAAAACATGGAGCTCATTTTCAGTTGGAGGAAATGGAAACTATTGTAGAAATACCTTCTAAAAATTGTGTAATACTGAGTTTGCCTGTTGATTTGAGCAGTTCTAGTCCTTAATATCTCGTGTAACAATTTCTGTTTAAATTATCTGTTTCCTTGTTCAGGTGTACTTTGATTATATGCGAAGCTGGATCCAAATGCTGCAGCAGTTACCTCAAGCATCTCATAGTTTAAAAAATCTGTTAGAGGAAGAATGGAATTTCACCAAAGAAATAACTCCTTATATAAGAGGAGGTGAAGCTCAAGCTGGAAAACTATTTTGGTAGGTTTTATTTCATTTCTCTGCTTATGGTGTTGTTTTAGACCAGAGGGGTATTCAAGTCAGCACTTGTTTGGGGTTCCCAGATGGGACTTCTTGAGGTGTCATTAATCAGCTGTTAGTCTTTGTGAAAGTATGGATTATTGCAGTGGCTGTAGGTGTAGGATGCAGTCGGTGCAGGTGGCTTCTGTGGGCCCCAAGGTGCTGCTTGTTTCTGTACGTGGACTTGGAAACAGCTCTCTTGCATTTAGAAGGAAGAAGTTTAAGATGCCATGCTTCCTCAATAAGACTCTGAAGTTCCACCATTTCTGTTGCCACAGTGATATTGCAGGAATGCTGCTGAAATCTACAGGAATATTTTTAGATTCTGGACTACAAGACAGTTGCAATGAATTTTGGGCCAGTGCCGATGACAGTACTGCATCAGATGAAATCAGGTATTAGACCTTTTAGCTTAATAATAACAAAATACTTACATATCCTTCTCTACCTCTGACAGATGCATAATGTGTTTTATTCCTTAGAATGCAAACTTGGTAAATGCAAAGCTCCACAGACTGTGTCACTGTATTTCTGTGTGGAATAGTGATGAATCATAATTTTGGTTTTTATGAAGCCTAGTAACCCTCTCTTTAGTTCAGGCTATGAGGGGTTGTTGATGTAATGATATTTGAATTACTTATATTCTTACCAAAAATGTGCCTATGCAGTTTATTCAGTTGTTCAATTTATTTGTTAGCTGTTTTCAAATACTTATGTTCTTCTTTCTAACATATATGTAAATAATTATTTTCTAATGGCTGTGTAAGTGTCCTATGATTTATTACAATATTGTCATTTCATTTCTACTATTTCAGGAGGTCTGTTATAGAGACCAGCCGAGCACTGAAGGAGCTGTTCCATGAAGCTAGAGAAAGGGCTTCCAAAGCTCTTGGTTTTGCTAAAATGCTGAGGAAGGTAAGTTAACAGAGTCTCCTCTTATTTATATGCTTTAAAGAAATTTAGTCTGAAAGCATATTCCTTTGTTTTGTCATTATTTGTAGGACCTTGAAATAGCAGCAGAATTTGCATTGTCAGCCCCTGTGCGAGATCTTCTGAATGCTCTGAAAACAAAAGAGTATGTGAAGGTAAATTCACATAGGTAATAAGGTTTAGAGGCATGAAAGTGAACTGAGTATGCTAAGCAAAATGTCAAATATTGGCATGCTTTAGTGTTTTAATGGGACATCTATATTTCAACATTTAAAGTGTTATGTATTTAATACTGAATTATGGTAGTCAAATTCTGTATTTGTGTTTGTATGAATGAGAATGCTAGTTTATGTTTTGGGAAATGAGTGCCTTAATTCCTTTTTTTCCCAAAGATTCTCTTTGTGACTGAGGAAAAGCCTTTCTGTTTACTCATGCTTAGTAGTGAGTATTATGAAAACAATGCTTGCAGATCTGTAAGGTAAATGGATACGTGTTTGAGTAGATGTGTTTGAGTAGATAATCTCTTACTATAGACCTGTGTTTTGCTTTTATAAAGCAACAGTATTACAGTGAAGGTCTGCTTTACCAAGCTTCTTAGAGAGTACTGAGGACATGAGAAATGAGAAATGCAGGGACTCTGTTATGTTCCAGAGTAACTGTTGCTAGAAAACTGTTATATAGCAAAAGTAAGTTAAGCTCTCAGTACTTTATATTTACTGCAATGTAAAGTCCCACATCTGTGGTTTTGCAAAATTCCTTAAAAATTCCTAGGTCAACAAGTCTTTTTTGTAGTTGTTTGCTTCAGCAGATAAAATGTATTTGGATCTGCTGTTCTTTTTTGTCCTTCCATGCATTTAATATATATTTCGCAGTTGGGAAATAATTCGCTAACTTTTTCATGATGTAATTCTTGTTAGGTTTATGTAAATGTTTGCTAAATACAGAAATTGGTTTAAGGGAACACAAACAAGTTCATAGGAGAGAAGTTCATAAAGGGATGTAAATACATGGAAAAAACAACTGGCTCAGCAGGGCAATTGTTTGAGTTGGAAAACAGCCAGGGAAATCAGTAAATGTTAATTTAAAAAAAATATTGTCCCCCCAAGTATGTAGTCTTAGCTGCTTCAAGACACCATATTAGTTTTAGTAGACCTTTTAAGATTGTATGTTTTTCTTAAGTACATTTTTTGAAGAAAAAATTGTCTTGAGTTTGACACATCTGTTATACATCAGTTAAATGACACACATTTTCATAATAAACACTTTATATGTTGGCCCTCTAATGTCGTATAGGGAGCTTAAATTTTTAACAGCCTTTTAAGGCAGATACTCATTAGTTTTGAGAATGTAATTTAGCTTTTAGTAACAACCATCTAGAATTTTGCATTGGCCTATGAATTATAGTAGTTTTAGTTATAAAATATATCTGCCTAATGGTAGAAGTGCTGAGTGCAGTGTTTTGTCTTAGCTTGATGACATCACACTCTGAAAAGAGAGAATTTAACTTCCCGTGAGTCAATTACCTCATGTCAAGTCAAAATACTGGCTATTTTACTGCTTTTACAGTCTGCTTCCAACCTTACTTGGTTGAAGTATTGCTACCAACGTGACAGATACTATTGAAAGTATTTTTTAAGTAGTAGCAGTAGTATTTTATTGAAAGAGAATGCTCTAACGGGACTTAATCAAGCTTTTATGAAAATAGAAGAATAATTGATACTTTTTAGACACATTTTTGTTTACTCTATCTTTTGTAGTCATTGAGAATGTATGAATTCTGAAGGAATTTTTCTTTTAATACTCCATTCTTTGTTGACTAATTTACTTTTTAAAATATGTGTATATAAATTTTATAGTCGTGTATGCATACATATATAGTATATATGTGAAACTGGACTTCTTTTGTGACAAAATTCCTTTAGAAGAATATGTACAAGGATTAACTTGAAGTACACAGAAAGAAATCAATGAAAATGGTGATCCAGTGGACTTCAAAAGAAATAATTTATAATGCATTTTGACTTTCAGTGCAAAAACAGCTGAAGGTGTCATTTTAGTACGTATATTGTACAGCCTTTTAGGATGGAGATTGTTCCTGTTGCTTAAATGATACTACCTCTTTTATCTTTTTTTATTTGTCATAGAAGACAATGAGATTCACTCATTCAGTGTATTTCTTTTCTACAGGTACAAATTCCTGGACTTGAGAGTTTACAAGTATTCGTACCAGGTAGTATTGCGGGGCAAAAGTCTGTGATTTTGCAGCTCCTCAATGCGGCTGCAGGGAAGGATTGCTCCAAGGATTCAGATGAACTTACATATGAGGCCTACTTGCTAATGACCAAGCACAGTGACAAAGACCATGGATTAGATGACAGCTGGAGTGCGTGGGAGGGTCAGCCAGTCAAAGTAGTGCCCCAGGTAGAAACTGTTGATACGCTGCGCACCATGCAGGTGGGTTTGGTCTTATTCCCCCACTGGTTGTTATCTCTACTTTTCTATGCATGCTTATTCTATCAGATTAACTGGAGTGATTCAAGTGAAGCTTGTGTCCTTTTATAGGTAATAAAAAGTTAAATTCAGGAATAAGATTGTTTGTTTGTGTTAAATGCAAATATTAAATGGATTGCAGCATTTCCTGGCAGGATCAGTCTCTGCAAATGTGCCTTTTTCAGAGTTGTATAATAGTATAAAAAATAGAGATACTTTTAATATCTAGTTGGGTGTTCGGAAGTGTGGATAAGACTTGAAAACAGATAATTTCATTAAGAAATCATCAGTCTCCAAGAGCATGTGATGGTTGTGTGCTTTCCACAGAATGAGGCATGAAACCAGTTACTCTTGATCTTGGATGAATTGTGACTAATGTTAAATTTCTCTGGAAGTTACTGGATGTTCAACAGTTCTGCAGAAAGAAATGTTTCCAGTCATACTTTCCTTCTTCCCAAGCCAACAGGGTTTCCCTGCCAGCAGTTCTGCTGCACTCTGACAGCTGAGCCAGCTCCTTGCCTCCCTTGTGTTCTCATATCCCTAATGTTAAGCTATATGAATATTCCTTTTGGTATGTCATGCAGTTCCTTGAATCCCTACCACAAATGGGCTGTACTGTCAATGGAGAGAGTGACTTTCCATGTCACTGTGCCTGACCTTTGGCATTCAGAGGGTTCTAGCAATTACAGGCAGTTGAAAAAGTCTCTCCTCTACCTACTGCTGCTTTTAATGTGCAAACGTGTTGTTTCTTGTTTGCCTGTTGTTCCAGTTGAACTATAAAAAAACAGCCTTTGATTAAGTGCTTAGAAGTTCTTCAGACTTCTGTCAAAGTTAGTATTTCATTCAGAAAATGCAAACAGGAATAGGTGAAAATCGGTTTGCAAATGGTTTCTTCCATATGTAAGTGTATATAAAACACTCTGTGTGTGTGTGTGTTTATACGTCTATAACACTTACTAGGTTTTTTTAAATCCAGGGTTGAAAGATTAGGAAGTAAAAAAATCCTTCAGAAAGATTCTGTCTTAAAAAAAAAAAAGCATTTTGATTGCAAACTAGATAAAATGTAAGGTGTTAGTTAAATACTCATCAAATTAAAGAATCTTATCGACACTTAAAGAATTTTGAGCATTAAATTCTTCTTTGGGAAGGAGATACTGAAAATCAGCATGAAGTAGGTCTTGTTTTGTGAGTAACTTGTTGCAGATGCATTGTCTGTAGTTGGAAATCAGCAGGCCTTAGTATGGCAGCAGCATCTCTGTATACTTTTATAGACTTGTGCAATATTAGAACTCTGGTTTCCAAAACATATCATCTATTGATAATTTTCAAATTCTGAGCAAATACTGTGTGTTAAATCTGTCTTTCCCTATTCAATAGTGGGCTTTTGTCCTCAAGTATGTTATGTTTCTTGGATAAAACATCTTTGTTTATGTGATAGTTATTTCCATCTGCTTTGAGAAAACAGAATTATTTTAGCTTAGCTGTTGCTTTTTTTGTGTATAGCTAAGCTGAAGATAATTTAATGCAGTGGTTCCCATATTTTCCAGAAGTGAACAGGACCATATTCCCCATGAAAACTTGCTGTGGCATTTACCCTAATGGAACTCTGCCCACTAGATGGGAGTTTTAGTGGCCACCATCAAGCTTTTCTGTGTGAATTTAGATTTTCATGAATAGTGACTAGAGGTCTTTCATATATTAGAATTTAAAAAATATCTGATTGGAAACTGGTGATATTTGATATATTTTTAGAGAGAGGATTTTCTTTACAAGAAGTAGTGGTGTCTTGTATTCTAGGTTGATAACCTCCTCCTTGTAGTCATCCAGTCTGCCCACCTTGTGAGTCAGAGAAAAGCTTTCCAGCAGTCTATTGAAGGGCTCATATCTCTGCACCAGGAACAGACATCTAGCCAACCAATCATTGCCAAAGCTCTACAGCAGCTAAAGGTAAGCAGGTTCTGAGATTATTTATCAAAGCTGATGGTGCTTTGCTCAGTGATAAGTAAAAAAGTGTAAGAATAATTGATTGCAAAGTTCATGGCATATTCTGCAATTGTAAGTTACGTGGTAGTCCTCTATGGACTTCACTTTCAGTACAATTTCCACTCTGTTTTTGCAAATGACTTGTGAGTGCCTTTTTGAGCTATATTGGTGTAATAATTTCTGCATTGGGTAATTGGGAAACAAGTCAATAATGGAGATGAAATACCATAGCAACAGAATGAATAACTCCTTGGGTGGCAGCAGTATTGAATTGAAAGAAAGTGTATGGTTTTCTAAAACCAAGTTCTATCAAAATCAATGATCTGCAACAAACAACTTTTCTTCCTATATTTGAAAATACAAAAGTGGGTAGTCTCTCTGTTTATTTTCTCTTGGATTTGGTGTGGGTTTTTAAATCTTTCTTTGCCTGTTTTGTGTGTGTGGTGTGGGTAGCTTTTTTTTGTTTGTTTCATGGTTTTGCTTTTGTTTGAATTTTTCTTTGATGGATTTGGTTTGGTTGTTTGTTTGTTGGGCTTTAAGTGGCAGTATCAAGTCCTTGCATTCAATAGAGGCTGTGTCCAGATACCAGGCTGAAAATAGAACCAAAGGCTTGGTCATGCTATAGATAGTAGAACTCATTTTCTCCTTTCTTGTCTCTCTGGTTTTGCTTGGATGTTCTTTTTTTGTTTTGTGGTTTTCTTGTTGGTTCCCTGCTCACACTTTTGCTGTCTTTGTTTTTAAAGCTAATCACATGCAAGTAAACTTTCTTATAATACTTGAGTTAATTACAAGACTTGCTTCATGCAACTGCAGGAAAATGTTTGTTTTTTTCAAGACTGAATGAATTTTTGTGGCATTACAGTTACCTTTTCATTTAAAATAATCATTAGATTAATGCTTGCCTTATATTCTACAATTGACAAAACTAATTAATATTTTGCTGCCCCCCCATCCCTTTTTGTTGTTGCTCAGAATGATGCATTACAACTATGCAATAAGATAAGCAGTGCCATTGATAGAGTTGATCACATGTTCACATCTGAGTTTGATGCTGAAGTTGATGAATCCGAATCTGCCACTTTGCAGCAATACTACCGGGAAGCCATGATTCAGGGTTATAATTTTGGGTTTGAGGTAAGGAAACAAAAACCAATGGAAATTTCTGGTCTTGCACTGGTGTAAATAAAGTAACTAATCACTGTGGAAATACAAAGAATTTATGGAACTATTTAATTATTTAGGTTGGAAAAGACCTTTAGGATAATCAGTTCCAACTGTTAACTCGCCACCACCAGGTCCACCACAGAGCCATGTCTACATCTACACATCTTTTAAATAACTCCAGGGATGGGGACTCAACCACTTCCTGTGGCCTGTTCTAATGCCTGACCACTCTACCAGTGAAGAAATCGTTCCTAATATCCAATCTAATCCTCCCCTGGTTCAATTTAAGGCTGTTTTCTCTTGTCCTAACACGTTTTACTTGGGAGAAGAGACTGAGACCCACCGCACTATAACCCCTTTCAGGTAGTTGTAAAAAACAATAAGGTTGCACCTGAGCCTCCTTTTCTCCAGGCTAAACAACCCCAGCTCCCTGCCCTGCTCCCTACAAGACTTGTGCTCCAGCTTTGTTGCCCTTCCTGGACTTGCTCCAGCACCTCAATGTGTTTCTTGTAGTGAGGGGCCCAACACAGTGTTTGAGGTGCAACCTCAGCAGTGCCCAATACCATTACTGCTGGCCACACTCTTGCTGCTAGAAGCCAGGATGCTGTTGGCCTTCTTGGCCTCCTGGATCATTTCCAGCCAGTTGTCAGCCAGCACACTCAAGCCTTTTTACCCCAGGCAACTTTCCAGCCACTCTTCCCCCAGCTTGTGGTGCTACATAGGATTGTTGTGACCCAAGTGCAGGACCTGGCATTTGACCATGTTGAAACTCACACCATTAGCCTTGGTCCAAAAATCCAGCCTGTCCAGATCCCTCTGCAGGGCCTTCCTGACCTCCAGCAGATCAACACTGCAACTCAACTTGGTGTCACCTGTGAATTGACTGAGGGTGCCCTCAATCCCCAGGTCCAGGTCATTGATAAAGACACAGAACAGGACTGGCCCCAAAACTGAGGAGCTCCTGGGGAGCCCCAATAGTGACTGGCTGCCAACAGGATTAGCACCACTCCTTAGGCCTGGCCATCATGCCAGGTTTTTTACATGGCAAACAGTGAACCTCTGTCTAGACCATGAGCAGCCAGTTTCTGCAGAAGCATGCTGTGGAAAACAATGTCAAAAGCTTTACTAAAATATAGGTAGATGATATCCACAGCCTTTCCCTGATCCACTAAGTGGCTCACCATCTCATAGATTAGGTTAGTCAAGTAGGACCTGCTTTTCACAAACCTATGCTGGCTGGGCCTAATCTCCTGGTTGTCCTGTACTAGATGATCCATAATCTTCAGACTGACAGGTCTGTTGTTTTCTGGATCCTCCTTGCAGTTTTTCTTGTAGATGGGCTTCACATTTGGTAATTTCTAGTGAAATGTGACTTCCCAGTTTTAGCAGAAAGTCATTAAAAAATTTGTTGCCCCAGAAATTTTACTTGAGAATAATTTAAAAGCAACAGATGAATCTGATAAATCTGTTAGATTAACAATGCCTGGAAATATAAAAAGCTTTTAAGAACTTAAAGATTTAAGGTATAGTCTTGTAAGTTCTGCTGCTTGGCAGCATTCTAGATGACATCAGAATCATTAAGGTTGGAAAAGACCTCCAAGATCAAGTCCAGCCTTCAACTGAGTGCCACCATGCTCACTAAACCATATCACAAAGGGCCATATTTACTCATTTTTTAAATACTTCCAAGGGTGGTGACTCCACCACCCTGTGATTTAACTTACCTTCTCACCATTTTTCAGCCTAGAATAGCATAATACTGTAACATGAGATATTCCTTCAGAGTTTGTGGTGGTTCTTTGATGCAGTGCAAGCTTTTGACTGCTTACCTTAGAGTGTGGGCATTCAAAATGTTATGTTCAGATGCCTTAACTGTTTCGCTATTTGATTCTTCTGGGCTTTGTAAAATTTTTTAAAGACTGTGTCATGCCCTAATGCACTTCTAGGATAGTCTTACAAGAAATAACTGGTATTTGTTTGATTTTAAAATGCACATAGATAACTTTTTTATCCCCTAATGTTACTGCAGTGTAACTAAAAATAAACAGTACTTTGCATTTCAATCTCTGGTTACAGAATCAAGTGTTTATGTAAGATATTTCTTCAGTGATGTGCAAACATCAGCACATGCCTTATACACACAGAAAAATGCAGTGTGGCTCAGTACTGCCTCTCACTGTATCATATTTTGTATCATACTTTCCTTGATTAATTTTTTGTCTATAAGTAGGCAACTGCTTGCATAAAATAATTTTGTCTAAGAATAGGATGTGACTGTAACCATACTGTAGAGTTTTGTTAGCTTGCAAATACTCCAGTGGATATTGTTCTTGTTATTAATATGTGAAAAGTAACTTCAGTTTCTTACAGTACCATAAAGAAGTTGTTCGTCTGATGTCTGGAGAATTCAGGCAGAAAATTGGAGACAAATATATCAACTTTGCCAGAAAATGGATGAATTATGTGCTAACAAAATGTGAGAGTGGCCGAGGCACTCGACCCAGGTAACAGCCAACTTGTTACTGCCATGGTAATTTTTGGTAGAGCTGAAGGGCTGGGCTCAAAGAATTGGAGTAAATGAAGTGACATCTGGCTGGCAGCCAGTCACTAGGGTGTTCCTCAGGGCTCAATTTTAGGGCCAATGTTTTTCAATGTTTTTATCAGTGACCTGGATACAGGAGTTATATACATACTAAGTAAGTTTGCCATACTAAATTAGGAGAAGACATTAATTCCCTCAAGGGCACAGAGATCAGACAGAGAGAACTTGATAGATTGTGAGGGCTGGACAACAACCAATCTTACGAAATTTAACAAGGGCAAGTGCCAGATTTTGCACCTGGGGTGCTGTGACTCTGATTATCCATGTAGATAAGAGGCCAAGAGATTGAAGTGCAGCCATTCAGAAAGGGACCTTGGGATTCTTGTTGATTGTAAGCTTTGAGTCAGTGATGTGCCCAGGTGGTGAAAAGGGCCAACTATATCCTAGGGTTCCTTAGGCACAACAGATCTGACCAGCTGGAAGGAGTGATTGTACCACCGTGTTACACATTGGTGCAGCCTCACCTTGAGTACTCTGAGCACTTTTGGGCTCCACAATCTAAGAAGGACAGAAAAATGTTGCAGCAGGTCTAAAGAAGGGCAGTGAAGATGGTGAAAGGAGTAAAGGACAAGATGTAAAGAGGAGTAGTTAAGGATACTATGTTTGCTCAGCTTAGGGAACAGGAAAATGAGTTTCTACCTGCAACTTCTTCATGTCTTCTCTCTGGTGACTGGACAAGAGGAAATGGCTTAAAACCTGCATTTGTGGAGTTTTGGATTGGGTATTAGGAAAAAGTTCTTCACTGAGAGGTGGTCAAGCACTAGAAAAACTTCCCCAGGAAAATGGTCATGGCCCCAGGCCTGCTGGTGTTCAAGAACCATTTGGAGTGTGCTCTTAACTTGTGGGTTGCCCTTTGTGGAGTCAGAAGTTCAGTTCTGAAGATCTGTGTGTGCCTCTTTCAACTCAGGATATCCTGTGATTCTATTTGTATTTTGTAGATTGCAGCTGCTAGTTCAAGTAGGTCAAAGAGAGAGGCAGTGGGGGACAGGAGGAGGCTGAAGACACAACTCACTCCAGCCAAGTAAATTACTTTACTTTACCAATCTAGGCCATGAAACCACTGATGCCCAGTCATTAATAATCAGATAGTCATGTTTTTAGTCTGTTTTTAATAAGGATTTTATCGTATTTTACAGAGGAAAAATAATTAACTGTTATTTACTGTTCTTGGATGTGGTTGAAACTCTTAATGATGGCTTTAGCCAAAGACAGTTTCATTTACTGTCTTTTCTTTTTCTTTTACATAGATGGGCAACTCAAGGTTTTGATTTTCTTCAAGCCATTGAGCCAGCATTTATTTCAGCTCTCCCAGAAGATGACTTCTTGGTATGGATAAGTTTTTCTGCTGGTGTTTATTTGTAAATGCTTGTGCAGCTATCAGTATATGTTTTGCAGGGATACTTTTTATAAAACAACATCTGAACACAGATGGAGCTCTGAAACAATTGCTGTCATATGTCACTTGTGATGCTGCTATCTCCTCTGTTTGTTAGATTCTGAAAAGAGTAGATTTGTGACCATTGCCAGTAATGGTTTCAGTTTGCTGACAAGTTGCTGATACTGTCATTTAAAGATCTTTTAATTTTCAAGTAGTTCCCACATGAAAAAGACTTTAAAGCATCTTTCTTTTGTTTTTATTATGAAAAAACCAGTAGACTAAAGCTGGCTTTTTTGTCTGCTCTGCTTTCCTCCTTTTCCTGTTTTGAGAATTTATTTCTCTCATCTTGGTACAGTACTACAGAGGAGTGAAAGCACAGTTTCCACAAAATAGCAGAATGTGTGTGTCAGCACCTCTTGATTTTTATTAATTTCAAGATGTGTTATGAAATGCCAGCCACATTAATCTTGCCTAATCCAGAAAATACATGGTTTAGTCTTTTTTTCACATGTATTTTTATCAGGAGCTCTCTCAGTAAATTATGTGTTAGTCCTGCATTTGTGTTGCTGGGAAAAGGTTGTCTGCCTTAATGACAGAGTTAAGCTGGTATTTGGAATACACTGATACTTTAGCTTTAGGAAGTAGCCCCTCAAATTCTTCTGCTTTGATGCAGTTTCTGAAACAGACTTTGAACAAGTAAGGGGGGAAGAAAGGAGGGAGCCCAAAACCTTAACTTCATTTTTGAACTTTTTTTCATTCTTAAACTGGATTTCAGTTTTGGAGATCATCACTTGAAACCACTTTGATCAATCTGTATAGCACAGGTCACAGTATTTTACCTAGATATGGCAATGTCAGTCCTGATCTCTCAGATACTACATCATGTCATGGAAGAATGGTGGTCTATATTTAGAGCTCTACATTTCAAGATGAAATTTTAGCTCAGTCTGCGTTGGTAAAACATGCCAGTCTAAAGCTCAATGCTTCTTTAGTTTTATAATTCTGTTTTTTCTTAGTCCTTGAAGTTCCTGGTATTCACTTAAGTTTTTGAATTTCTGGAAGAAATTTTGGCTACAGTGAGTGACTGGCATGTAGAAGTGACCTTCATAGCAGCTCTACCAAAGAACATAATTTTACTACTTTGTGAAGATACATCATATTCCTGGTGTTCTGACAAATGAATTTAACCAGAGGAAGATTTAACAACTTGTACAATATTACGCAGCCATTGAATAGTGCACCTAATAATTTGGCTCAGATTACCTGTGGCCCAGTTCAGTGATTTTAACTTATAAAATCCCTTTAATGAAAGTTTTGATAGCTTAATGGGTAGATAAGGAAAGTGCATTTCTTTTAATATGCAGGGCTTCGTATTTTTTGTTTTAACAGAATTTCATCTTGAGATTCAGGCCATCATATTCTCACTCAGTTTTTTTAGGTTTCTTCTTGGGATGTTGAGGGGAAGGACAGAGAAGGTTGTTACAGCTTTTTCCAGGAAATGTGATGTTAATTGTATTAACAATGGACTTTAAGTTCCAATACCTTTATATTTTGAAATGTTCTTTCTGATATGTCACTGTTCAGTTCTTACAGTTATGTAATTTTGACAAGGACAAAAGGCAAGACAAAACTAAAACTTCTAGCTTTAAAAAAAATCAATTAAGTCAAAATGCTAATGTGGATCCAGAAGTTTAATACAATAGGTAGAATATAGGGGTGCTTAACTGACAGATAAAATACTTGAACAATGTAATTTTATTACTGTGACCTTTGTCATATGACCATCATCCTTCTTGTAACAAAACATCACAATTTCTTGTGTTTGTTTTTCCTAGAGTTTACAAGCTCTGATGAATGAGTGCATTGGCCATGTTATTGGAAAACCTCACAGTCCTGTTACAGGTTTGTACCTTGGTAAGGCAGAAGTTACTGGCATTTGTTCTGGAGCTTTGCTGCTGCTGTTACAGAATTTTGGTTGTAAAGTGCTTTTAAAATGCAAGAAATACCAATAAAAGTATTTTCAATCTGTTTGTGATTGCTGATGTGAAACCATTATTCCCTGATAAAGTGTGGTAGTTGTACCCAAGAAATTTCAAAGCTTTACAGATTCTTTCGTCTGATTTTGTCCTTCCTGTGAAGTCCTGCAAATCTTATAGGAAAGGGCTGTGTTGTTTGAAGATTGGGTACAGAAGTGATTTTAACTTTAAACAGGCAGTTACAGCTCCTTCTCCCAAACTTTGGTTGTGGTGCTGCAGTTATTTACACTTTGGCACTGCAGATGTTTTAGTTTCTAATGCACTTCATATTATCAAGTACACATGAGTTATACATGGGGGCTGTGCAAAACACTTCTCTGATAAAAAATGCCATACTGTGGAATATATTTTTATGGATATAACCATTGATATCATTAGAGTGAAATCAACATATTTGATGATGCATCTTGAGAAAAGAATGTTTTGTCTGCTGTGTGTGCCTTTCACTCATTTCTTTCTCAGCACTGTTTCTATCTTTGTCCTCTCAACTCCATTGACTTGTTTACTTTTCAAAATACTTTGTCATCTTTTTTATCTTTCTCCTGGTGTCCACGTCTTGGGCAGGCTTGATGATAGAAGACATGAGGAGAGGGTAGTCTGCCCCTAGCAGAAGTTTTCCAGTTTTTCAGGAAAGCTTGTTTTGATACCATTTTGATGAGAAAGTCTTATAGCTGACAAACCTTTTGCAATGAAAGTCAGTCAAAGAAGCATAGTCTAAAATCAAATTTAGCCAAATTCTGTACAGTGATGTAAAACCTGTACATTCACTTTCAGTACTGCTGAGGGAGGCTGTTTGAGGTGAATCACCAGCATGATGATGCCACATTATTGAAACTCTTATAAATGCTTTTGCAGACACTGCAGATGACACAAACTAAATTGCTCGACAGCTTTTGTCTCAGAGGCACGGGGAGGAGGTGACACAGATGAATGGTGCCGACTTCAACAGCAGTCTGAAACTTTAATACATGTGAAATTTAACATAAACTGTATCCTGGCTGCAGATATTGCAGATACCCATTCCTATCTCCTGATCAGAAGAAAAATAAGACTTCCTAGTTACATTTGCATACCACTTTGAAAGACTTTAACCCACTGTGGTCTTTACTCCTTTTCCCAAAGCTGAGAATCCAGTGTTCACACTGCTGCCTCTAGACACACAGCTGTGTATCTCCTGATGTTTTATCTTGTCTTTTTGCTTTGTGAAACAGCTGATATCTACCCGGGTGGGTTAGGATCTGCCTTCTGGGTCTCCCGCTAGCATATTTGCCAGTTACAGCAGGGCAACCAACATCTGGCCCTGCCATCTTTTGATTGTCCTAGTAGTGCCAACAAGGCAGAAACTTAGCTCCCTGAGAGGGACCTAGCCTGGCAGAAAGTACTGACTCATGGTTTGGTGGACAACCAGCTGTCTTGAGAAGTGACTGCCACAGTATTTTTCTTACTATTTAAGGAGGAGTTGAGGGCAGATGGTGCAGACTGCTCTTGGGAGCACTGAATTAATTAGACATAAAAACAATGACTACTCATTTAGGTTTTGTCCTGTCCATTTGTACCACTTCCTTGGGGCACACTATCATGGGGGGCATTAGTTTGGGTAAAACTGTCATATGTGGGTTTTTTCCACGGCATAATTTGCTTTCCATTATTGTCTGAGAAGGCCTAATTCTTATGGAAAGGAACATAATATTGCTCTTTGGTTTGCTAATCATTATTTGGTTAATATTTTGCAATAAGATTTATTTGTGAAGTAGAAATAATGAAGTTTTTATGAAGTATGTACACATTTTCTAGTTACTAGTTTTTGAGTCTCTGGAGAATTGTCATTATTTTATGGAACAGTTAAGTAATACAATAATATGAAAAGTATTAATACATACAATTGATTTATTTAAAATTGGAATAATACGTATTTTTCTTAAAGGATAAGAAAATATGTGCTAGTTCACACTGAACTCTGTAAATAGGAATTCATTTAAATTTTGTCTTGAAATGGCCCTTAAGAGAGTTTTTCTGACATCTGAGTAAATGTGATCTGTTTTTATGTTTGCAGCTGTTCATCGAAACAGTCCCCGTCCTGTAAAAGTGCCTCGGTGCCATAGTGATCCACCAAATCCTCATCTCATCATCCCCACACCTGAAGGCTTCAGGTATTGAGCATTAGTACAGCATTTTAAATTGTTTCATCCTCTCTTGGCTGTGCTGAATGTCAGTAAGTGGAACACCTTTTCTTTCCCTTTGAGGGCAAAGCAGATAGAAAAAATTAGCATGTTAAGTGATCTAGATTTTATTGATGTGATTTTAAGGACAATACTAGTTTCCTTTTCTTGCTGCTTGCCCACCCCCCTTTCAGTTGGTGCATTTGTTCTCACTTGGAAGTCATTCTTACACCCTTTATCTTTCCTGAAACCAGTGTTTCTATGTAAAAAGCTTAAATTCAGTGAAAACTGCTCATTAACAAGACTTTTCTTTCCTTCCACATTTTGAATGCCTGCCTACATTCCTGTGGCAGTGCTGTCTGGAATTTACATACATGGAACTTAAAAATGTAGCATTCTGAGATATGGTGGCATTTCTGCATCATTATTAACTGCTGTGAATAAGCTTAAAACAGTGGATCTTTTCTCCTGCCTTTGAAAGAGTTGACATGAAAATTATTGCAAAAATAGTTTAAAAAAAATTTGAAATAAACATCGCCATGCATAATTTTACATAGAGGGCCCTATTTTCCAAGAGTGTGACGACAGTGAGAAGCTCTACAGCTGACAATTTTTTCAGAAGCCTCTTAGCTTTGGCAGAAACTAGTAGTATTGTAAAGATTTGAAGATTTTTATTTTGATTATTATTTTATACATTGGCAGCCACAAAGCTTCTGAGACCCAGAGTTACTCCACATAAACATCTTTATGTAATTGAAAAACTTCAAAAATCAGGCATCATTATACACACTTAAATATTTCGTTTCTAAACCAAACTTTCAACTCCATACATTTTATTTTTTAACTGCTTCCTGAAGTTTTTCTTCTTGCCACAGCACGCGGAGTGTCCCTTGCGATGCGCGGAGCCACGGCAGTGTTGCTGTGAGTCGCCCCGCTCCCACTGGGAGCGACTCAGCCCAGCCCAAACCTCTCAGCAGTGCAAATGAGACCAGGTAGCTGCGCTCCGTGACGTAGCAGACTCATCCTCTTACATCACCCACATAACTGTTCCCACATACATCCTAATAGATCGTTTGCACCGCGCTCCTCCTTCCCATCGTGTCTTCCACTGGCTCCTTCATTCATCTTCCACTTGAGCAAAATCACGTGTCTTAGAAACTGATGATGAGACCACTCTCAAATTCAAAATGCCTGAACATGTGGTAGTTAAAGCATGCAGTTCAACATAGATTACAGATTTGCTCTGTAAAATGTCCATGCAATGAACATACGCCCGTCAGCTCATTGATGTAACTTTAGTAAATAATTAGTACTGATAACTAACACTTAGAATCACTTCCACTAAGATAACTGCAAGATACAGCTAAGGGCAAGGATTTTCATTTTTTTTCATGTTAGCTAACAGTTTTAGTATTGTTATTGTCCATCGTTAATATTTCGAAATACTGTATAGTGGCAAATGCAAAATTAAACACATGACGATTTTTAAAAATCATTTCTTGCTACACCTTTGGCTTTTTAGGGTGATGCAGAATAAATATGAAAGAAACTATTCTTGTATCAGGATATGTAACAAAAACCTCTTTTGTACCATCACAAGTTACTTTTTTTTGACAGACTTATGTTAGTATCTTCCTTGTTTTTTGACATTTGATTTGGCTGTTACAATTTCAGACTGCTGGTATTTCTTCTTCTCATATTACTGTCAGACCACTGATATGTCTCCCAATTTTATTTTACCTTTTTTTTTCCCTGCACCCCTGACTGTGAAAAGCCTGCTATTAACACAGTGGTGTTACCTTAGGGTTTAAAAATAGCTTTTTGGTTTCTTGTTTCTACTGCACGGTACTGAAATTTCTCTGGGATAGAAAATCATATGAATGGATAACACATATCTGACTACATCACAAAACTGGTAGAGAACAAAAGAGGTGGTGAAGGAACAATAGATTGATGGTGACCAAAGCAAACTTGGATATAACTTGATTATGAATTGTTTTGTAATAAATAATTTTTGGTTGTAAGCCAGCAGACCATCATAGTTTGATTTGTTATCAGATGCATGACATAGGCATGCATTAAGCTGTAAAGAGGGAAGTAAATTGCCACTTTTTAGATTCAGTCTTTTCTGCAAGTTTTTTATTTTTATTGCAAGATGTGACTTGCACCTTTTACAGTAGCCTGTAATCTAGGCCCTTTTTTTGGTTGAAAATACATCTTGAAATTTTGTCATTCAAACATAGACATTACTTATCCTTCATGCCTCTGTTTTAAGCCCTTTTTAAAAAGACAGAGCAGACAGTAGTCTGCAGTGTTTGAATATCCCTTTGAAGTAAGTAATATGCTAGAAAATTTTCACTGAGAGGTTCTGGCAGCTTTATAAGCTGACAGTGGGATGGATAATAAGTGTTTTTCGAAGACTTGTATTTTTCTTAGAGGTCTCAGCTTTTTTTCGGAAACCATTTTTCTGGTGGTTGTTCATAAAATATCCCATGATCTTGGTTTTTTTAAAAGCACTGTGTGGATTTTTAAGTAGTGTTTAATACCCTGTATGAGCTAGGAATAATTTGAAGAAAAAATTTATGAAAGCAGAAACAGAGTTCTGAAGGCTGCTGGGTTTTTTTTAGGGGTTCTGTTTATTGAGGAGGGCAAAATACTACAATGCAATAAATTTCTACGATTTAAAAATTTATTTTAGTATAATTGAAAGAAAGTTGCAAACTTGGATGCATTGCAGTCTTAATTATGAATTTCGTTTATTTGTGCTACAAAAGAGAAATGGAATCTTTTGGATCAATGAAATGTTTTGTGGTTTGGCTAAATACGGAGTCCAGTGCTGGAATAGCACAAAGACAGAAACTTTGTACGCTTTCCAGAAACTCTCTAGACATTTAAGACATGATTATAAGCATTAAACATCTATGAAAAGTTGAATATAGGAACTTGGTAAATCAGTTGTACTAGGCAGTGCATAGTGCACAAATGCCACCATAGTTCTACTGAAGTTTTTTTTAAACAACAACAATCAAAAGGAAAAAAAACCCATATAATATAACTAGAAATTAAAATTCAAAGTGCAAATACCTGGTTGTTTACATTGAGCTTTCTGGTATTTATACATTTACGCTAGGTTTATGTTTATAATCTTTATAGATGATCAATTTTTGAGCTAACTGTGGTTATTATTAATCATTTTGTTATTTATCCAGGGCTGGAGCCAAAAATTATCAAGTATTCCACTCTTTGACTATAATTTTTGCCTAATAATATGCATAAAGACTTTCTGGATCAATAAAAGGTGTGGGTGCCTAAGATGGCCTGAAATGGGGTTTAGGCACCTGCATTCAAAGCTATGGTGCTTAGGCCTGTTCAGCTGCTGTCTCATTTTAGAGGTGATGTAGCTTTGCTTCTTTTTAAGCATTTCGTGCAGCAGGAACTGTTGCTGTGTATATGCTGAGGACCACCTTAGCCTTCTTGCTCATTAAAACCTCAGCTTCCTGAAGAATAATAAGGATTTTCACTAGTTTAGTTTCAGTTCCTGCTCAAACTTACAAAATCTGGTTGGACAGTAGTAGGAAGTGTGAAGCAAACGTTGTATGGAGAACATTTGCATGGGAATAGGTTTGTCTGTGGTTTTGGCTTTTGTTATTAAGGATGTCGTGGTGATTTTCTGTTATTTTTGTTTGTTTGTTCTTAAACTATTTTTAGGTAATACTCAGATACAATTTGGAAACAACTGTAGGACTGATAGTCCTCTCATAGGTGTGTGTGCACCTTGTGATGCAAGGTATCTTTCATCTTTTTGTAGTTGTTAGCTTTCAGTGAAGCATTTAACAATGTTGCCCACTTTTCAGTAACTTTTAGCTCATACCTCTAAAGTATTATGTTTAAGGAGACATCAATCACAATTCTTCCCCATCAAACTTTAAAAACTGAAGGAGTACCCTTTCCAAAAGGGTAGGACTTTCACAAGTAATTTATGGCTCTAAAATGAGTGGACTAGTTGTTGTCTGAGGCTGGAGGAAGGTGCCTGAAGACCTAAGAATTTAAGTCTTGTTTCTCTTAATATTGTTTTCCTTTCTGTTCAGCCTTCTTGTTCATCTGGCTCTTATTCTGAGGCATCTGATTCCAGTCTGTGCTGTCTGGAAGAACTGGGGCCTCTAAGGGATCAGGCTGCTGTCATTTAACAGTGTCCTTCCTGTCAACCAGCTTAGGTTTCTTTCCACTAGTTCTGACTTAATGACTGTGGACTGTGACTATATTTGCAGTGCACTAGGCACATATGAATTCAGTTATTACCTTTCATCTGATGATGTGGCTCACATTATCACCCAGCTGAATCACTTCTGATTGTATATCCAACCCTGGCACAAACTGCATCCTGCAGCAGCTGTTTTAGTAGTAGGTTACAAGTCATGCAAATGGATTCTGTTGCTACGGGCAAGAAACAGTTTGAAGTAGTTTATGCTTTGGAAGCTTAGGGCTTTTTCATAGAGCAGCATAATTAAAATCATCTAAAAAGTCTTCATTTGATGGAAAAAGAACATAGAGATAGTTTTCTGTTTACCTTTTGCCATCAGTTTTTCTTTCATGTTGCTTTCATGGTTCATATCCTAGGCTTCAGAGATTCTGTCTCTTAAAAACTGCAGTTGAACTAGCTTTGCACTAAATAAATACTAATGACAAGTTAATTAGTATGATGGCTCTTTTTAACAGGGGTTCCAGTGTCCCTGAAAATGATCGACTTGCTTCAATAGCAGCTGAGTTGCAGTTCAGATCCCTTAGTCGTCACTCCAGTCCCACTGAAGAGCGAGAAGGTGATTGTCACAGTAACAAATTGTGACCTGGATGTGCAGATGCTTTATGTCATTAACAAGTTTCTCTCTGTTCCCAGTTCTTACCCTTCCCAAAAATATTTTCATCTCATTGCATTCAGAAATTTTAGATTTTTAACTTGTGGGCTTATGTGGTCAGAGGAAGTAATTTTTTTCTCAGATATATCCATTGTTCTCTTGCCATTCATATTGTTTCTGAATTGTATCTGAAGGGATTTCCTGGTGCTTTACGAAGTTCCAATGTTCAAAATGAAATGAGTAATACGATTTCTTAATCATATACCCCATTTGATAGTAAATTTTGAAGAACAGTAATGAGGTATGAACTAGATCCATCAGGACAGTGAAGTGTTACAAATTACAAATACTTGCTGTTGTTTGAATCCTGGAAGAAGGGACAGGATGTGTGACTTGACGTCCTGATCAGGGCTTCTCTTTCAGGTGTCCCCAGCCCCTGTATATGTGATATTTATTGCAACAAATACATTGAAAGATTGATTGTGCAAATTAAAAGGAAGTACAAAATCTGAAGCAAAATAGAGTTGATATTGTGGTTATCCACACTAGATTTCATAGAGAGAAAAGCATTACAAATTTATATTAAAAGGTGCGGGAGATTTTTTTCGTCTTTGTTAGCTTTTAAGAAAATGTTGAAAATATTGTCTGCCTCATGCTTATTCCATTTTTTTTGTATATATATGAAAAGGAAGGTGGCTTAGCTTGGAATGAATACAAATCTTACTCTAAGGAACAGTAGAAAATAGTTTTCCTACACATATCTTGCATATTTGATTCTGAGTGCCCTGGCTTGAAGTGCTTCCCTAAGTTGTGGAAGGAGATCTCAGTTTCTGTATAAATGAAATTCAGTTTTATAATTTGTTTTCCAAAGAGAAGTCGATTTTGATTTCAAGAGCATATGTTGCTATACATGTAGGGTGTATTAATCCTGTGTGTAAGATCTCAGCTTCTGCTGAAAATAGTGACACAACCCTTAATCTGAGATAAAGCTGCTTTTGTGCTCACACTGTTATTTCTCTAGAGCCATTGTATCCAAAAGGAGATTCCAGTGGTTCATCCCGGCGGAGTTGGGAGCTCAGAACGTTAATCAGCCAGACCAAAGGTAGGTGTTTAGGAGTCACTGTAATGTAATGTCTGTTAGACCTGTGCTGTACTCAGAGGTTGGATTTTACTGTGAATTGTGAAGGGGTTTTCACAGATTTATACATAGGAAGGAGGAAAAAAACCCTGATTGCAGGTATGGCATATTGCTAACAGAATCACAAGGTGTACTTTTTGAGGTAGAAGTAATTAAACTTCATAAAAGTTAATTCTTTTCAGTTTCTGAAAGGTACTACCAGTGTTCTACAAAATTGAGCTCATTTGTTACTATATAGAAATGGCAGAAGTTTGCTGTCCGAATTCAGTGCCGAGTTGTGACAGTGGGAAGCACTTCCTCACTTCCCAAGATCTCCCCAGTGGGGCATTTTCTTATTTTGGGTGTCTAATACTGTATGATCCCACACTCTTTCCTAAATTAAAGGCTATTGTGGGGCCCCTTCCTCTCTTTCTTTATACTGATTTTCATGAAACTGAAAGTAAGTGGATTACTTCAGACACTCCACTGTATGGATGGGTACATGAAGCTTGTTTGCATGTATTGTAGCAAACATGAGTGTGAGGGTAGAACCTCATGAAACATGAGAAAAACATTTCTGTCACCTTGGAAACTGATCTCCTTATGTGTCTTACACAGAACACAGGAAGAATTACAAATTCTTATTTTGAAATCTTTCAAAGATTTCAATAATTTGAAATCTTTGATTTGAAATCTTGTTTTGAATTTCAATGTCAGAACACAAATACTGAAGGAATTTGAGTTTGTTTAAACTAAAAAAGAAGGATGACGGAAAACTTGAAAATTTCTAGAAGATTGCTATAAGGGGAACTAATTTTACTGTCCACTGTGAATGAAACAAAGATTTTGGTTTAAAACTACAGCAGGGCATATTTAGTATAGAGCAAGTAGTATTAATTATGGGTAGGGGAGTGGAATATATAGATTGGGAGTATGATCTCCATCCTTTGGAGACTGGCAGGAACAGGACAGGCAGCTGCTGTCAACAGTGACAGGTGCATAATTGTTGAGCTTTACTAGGAGGGGATGAACTAACACTGCCCTGAGATCTCTTTGGTCTCACTCACTAGGATGCTGTTTCATGATAAGACTTGAGAGCTGGAGTTTCTTATACCTCTCAACCTTTGTGGTAACAGATGCCATGGGTCTTTCAAGAAACCTCTCATATTTCTGAAGAACAAAACCTTACCTGTCCTTCTTTCCTTAGTGCTTTTATAACCCTAAGATATTTCTGCTGTCGGAGGTTAGTTAGAGGTCAAATGCAAACAAGTGTGTTGCATTGCATAAATGTGATTTTCTTGAATCAAGTAAGAGATGGTTAGGAAAGTACCACTGTTCTCATTTTACCTTAGTTTTGTAAGTGATTCATAAGGGATAGTTTCATGTGATTCTTAAAATGTCTTATTCTTTTCCTACATCTTAATTAGACTCACAAAATTTGTTTCAATAGTTTTCTTTTAACTCTGGTTACTTCATGTGATATCAAAAGATAACAAAATATAATGGTGAATATTTCTCAATCAAGGAAATTGTTCATCACTCTTTTTAGACACTGCCTCCAAGCAAGCCCCGATGGAAGCTGTTCAAAAGTCTGTTCAGTTGTTTGAAGAAAGGAGATACAGAGAGATGAGAAGGAAGAACATCATTGGCCAAGTTTGTGACACACCGAAATCGTACGATAATGTCATGCATGTAGGTTTGAGAAAAGTGACTTTCAAGTGGCAGAGAGGAAACAAAATCGGTATGTTCTTTATACTTTCATTTATCTAGCTAAAATACCAAACTTTGTATTTTTGAAGGGAATCAAAGGCTGTCTTTAAAAATCTTCAGTCTCTGCATAGGTGTTGTCAGCTTTACTGAAATCAAAATTTTAAAATACAAAATACTGTTGTGGCTAGGATTTTCTTAATGTAGAAGGTCACTGAAATTTTCACTGGTTTAATAACAGGAAACAAGGAGAAAGATTTGGTTAGGACGATTACTTAGGTATGATCTTGTGTTACCTGCATGTGTTTAAACCTATGAAATGTTCAAGTTCTACATTTAGAAGAACCAGAAATATGAATGGAAATTAGCAGGGATTTAATTCACCAATCTTACTCTTTCCCCTGTATGATTGTATTTTACTCTCTGGTTTGGGATTTTAGGGGGAAATCTCTGTTCTTGAGAAGTTTTCTTTCAGGTCAGCCAATTAATGTTTTTACTTTCATTCAGCTTGAATTCAGGGCTATGAATTGTGGTATTGTTACAGTTAAAAGCTACTTGGGGTTTTAAATTAAAAGAAATGTAAAAAGCAATGATGTTTCCTCATGCAATTGATGTACCTGTTGCTTGTTGAAGGCAGTGTACTGAATTTTCCTTACCCTAACTTTGCAGGTGAAGGCCAGTATGGGAAGGTCTATACCTGCATCAGTGTTGACACTGGAGAGCTGATGGCTATGAAGGAAGTGAGTACTGTGAAGACAAGAACCACTGCTGCCCTTGTTTTTTTTCTAAACCAAATGTGGGTGACATAGGAGGCATTGAGTGTTTCTGCACGCTCCTGTTAGCTAATGGGGAAAGGATGGGAAGACAAATTGTTTCTTCATGTAGCCACAGCTGCTTGTTAGCACTTTTTCCTCAAGTTGCTTTTCAGTTTATAACTTTCAATTTAAATGTATGTAAAATGGATAATGGTTTTTTTACCAATCTCATAGGATGGTTATGAATTTCAATGAATGCTTAATATATATGAACTTCCATTAAGAGATTTTAAATAATTTTTAAAGATTAGTGAAGACTGTACACAAATTTATATTTTACTTTGCACTGTTTCCTCTCACATTTTATTACTTTTTTCTTCATTCCTTAGAACAAAAGGTAGGAAGTGTGACATCAGATGTTTTTCAGCTTCTCCCATAGTGTGAGCTAGGTTGAGTCACAAAACTGCTGACTAACTTGGTGGGTACAGAAAATCTAGTTTTCAGGATAGAAGTAAGTAAAGCTGTGTAGGCGTAGAGATCTGTTTCCCCTACAACACCTTGTGGTTGTTTTTCTTTTAATGCATTTCTACATCTTTAGACAAATGAAAACATTAAGTGTTCACAGCAGTTACTATGACAGCCATTGGATTTTGCAGCAGTTACATTTTATGAGCCAGATCTAACACACACACACACACACACACGCACACACACACACAATATGTATGTGACCTCCAAGGTGTAGAAAAGCAAGACTGGGCTTGTGCTTAACCTCTTGTACCATACTCAGTCACTGACTAATGCCAACACTTGAGATTTTGTTGCTGTTATGTTTTTTTTCCTCCTGGTGAAATAACATTTCCCCTCCCCATCAGCTGTACTCTGTTTCTGCAATTCAAAGTTGCTTTCTAGGTGCAGATGCTGTTTACAGATTAACATGTGTGTGCTCTCTAGCAGAAGCTGAAGTAAGCTCATAAATAGATCTTGTTTGAGAGATGTTTGTTTCACTAGGCTTGAATGAAAACTGTTTGCAACTTCCAAATAAAAGGCATTCCTGGATTTAATTAAGAGTAACTTGGAGGAAGATGGATTTTTTTTTTTTAACAGGTTAAGAACATTGCATTCCCTTGCCCTTGCACCAATGACACTGTGGTTGTATTACCTCAACCACAGTGTCATTAAAATAACTTAAAATTATAGTGGACAAGCTTTTCTACAAATACACAGTATTGCAACTATACATTAGAGAATATGTAAAATACTTGAATATCATTTGTCACCTCTTTGTAATCTTCATGTATTTAATTATACCACTGCTTGAGTACAAACTGTATCCTGGAATTGTTACACAGAACGTAACAGTCATAACGTCCCAGTAACTGAAGGCAATATATGTGCATTTATTTCTTTAGCAGTTGTCCTGCACTCAATTAATGAAGCTTCTAACAATATGGTAGAAGTAGCATCTTCCATAACTTGTTATTCATCTTGCTTATCTTTGCATGGTTAGGACCTTTAAATCAGTTTTTCAGAGCACCTGATAATGCTTTTCCTCATTGGACAGTCCAGCACAGCATATTGTAGGAGAAGTAATGAAAACCTGTTTCTTCCATCAAAACTTTTATTTATTCCATGCCACACCTTTTCCTTGCAGCTGCCTCGTTCTCAGTGAATATACCCCTCAAACAGGTCCCTTATACTCTCTGGTGATGAAGTACCTGGCAAAAAATCTTTGTTGAATGATAGCTCTCTCTGATGTTGCTTTCAGAGTCTCTTGTATTGTGTCTGTCTACCACACTTAAGCTAGAAGGCAAGCACAGAAGAGGTACATATGTGCACACGAGTGTATTGACACATTTAAGTAACGTCATTTTGCTCTTATTAAGTTTATAAATCATCATAGTTGTAGGTAATTTTCCAGAAATAGCTTAGTGTGCTTTATTTGTTTCAGTTTGGGGATGTAGAGAGGTAATTTGGGGCTTTTTGTGTGATAGTGCTATTTAACAGCAACAACAAGTTTTTTGTTGTGTTTGAGTTCAGGATGGGGTGTTTGCTTTTTTTGTTCCTTATTAATTTGAAATAGCAGTAGAATAATGACGAATCTTTCTTGCAGATAAGATTTCAACCTAATGATCACAAAACCATCAAAGAAACAGCTGATGAACTGAAGATTTTTGAAGGCATCAAACACCCTAATCTGGTTCGTTATTTTGGTGTGGAGCTCCACAGGGTAAGAAAACATAAATTATTGGGGCTTCTTTATAAGGCAGAGAGAAAATTTTAAGAAGCTTTGCATTATTGGAGGTTTTTATATGAGAACATTCTAGTTAATATTCTCTGGTTATCTCTGTGAATAGCAGTATGTCTTTTTTCCTCTGGATATTGAGGTCTCTGAAACATACTTTGGAGAGACTTTTTGGAACTGGTAAATAAACAGAGGAGGCTTAAAATAAGTGTATGGAGTGAGTAATGCTGGAACTATTCTATGCTGCTACTCTGTTGAACTGGTGTAAAAGCAAGTTATATCATATATGGTATGGTAACTTCTTTATGTAGATAAAGACTAGACAGGCTAGAACCTGCCCCTGTTAGGCAGCAAAGTACTTGTAGCATGTTGATTCCTGGAAATATTTTGTACTTGCATTTAAATCTTGATGCCAGACAAGTATTGGAATTTGGCTAGCATCTCTTCAGAAGGAAAAAGCAAGTTTCCTTGCTTGAGCAGCAGAACTAATGAAATGCATTTTTCTGTGGAGTTGGATTCCAGAGTTGTGTGCTGAGATACCCAAGTTCTTATTACTTTCTGCTTTCCACATGCTCTTCCCACTTGTGAGTCTCAAGTCCTCATGTCTTGCTGGAAAGTGCTGCTTGGATTTGACTGGTTTGCTCACTATGGAATAAGTTGTTTTGGTGACCCATTGCTGGTTTAGAAGGGGACATAGGCTGCTTTCTTCAGTTCTCTATTTGGAGACACAAGTTTGGTGTCTGTACCACTGGGTCATTGGTTTCTCAGATTAGTTTCTAAGAGCTTGGTGTCTTTGCCATCTTTTTATATTAATTCAGTCTGCTTGGAGACAGAGTGGGAGAAAAATAATTTTTCCTTAAAGTAAGTTAGAATTGGCATGCTTGTTCAAGCCACAGCAAAGAACAAAAAACTCACCCCATTCCAAGCAATCAACACATGATACTGCAGGAACTGAGACAGAGAGAAGGGATAAAAAGCAAGCCCAAAACATCATTGTGCCCTTTTTTTCCGCCTTCTCTAAATAAGGAAAGAATCTCTATAAATTCCTGTGTAATACACCTGCAAGGTTTCCAAAGTGTCTTTTGGTTGATTCCAATGCACTGCATCAGTTATATACAAATGATATATACAAATGATATAAATGAACAGTATCAGTTATGTACAAATGATGCAGATAGGCATGTAGCAGAGTTTCCATAGCTGTGCATTAGTAGATATTTCATGGTAAGTGATACTTCCATTAAGACATTAATACTTTATTTACTTAATGAACAATGAAGGATGTCCGTAAAACTTGATCTTAATTCAGTGTTTAAAATATGAAAAATGAAATCTCAATGAAATCTGGTTTGGTTCCCAAAACAGGAAGAAATGTACATCTTCATGGAGTACTGTGATGAGGGCACTCTGGAGGAGGTATCAAAGCTGGGCCTTCAGGAGCACGTCATTAGGCTGTACTCAAAGCAGATCACGATTGCTATCAATGTACTGCACGAACATGGCATTGTGCATCGAGACATTAAAGGTAATGTTAACCAAAAACACAGTGTTGTTGTTTCAGTGTGATGAGAGCAGGGGAAGGATGGGGGGGATGTGTTTGCATATTTAGTGTGCATTATCTATTGCTGCCATTGTTTGTATAAAGCCTTCCACTAACTTTTCAGTTTACAAGCTATTGGCTAATTTCATGCTTTTTCTTTTAAGTGTAGATTGTAAAAAACATTCACCAATTGTCATTTCAAACTCATAAATTTTGCCCATGTTTTATATAGTTTTTTTAGAGGTTGTTAAGATTATTGCGGATTTATCTAAACTCAGTTATTAGTCCTTGCATTTTTAGCACTAATGTACTGAGTTATGTAATGCTGTTTTCTTCCTTGTCTGTGCAAATAAGTGGTGTTTTCTGGAGCTGACAGGCAGTGTACAGTGCTAAAGTTGTGCATCAGAAAACTTTTCTTTGTGATTCCATTTTCCCAAAGAGTTTTGGAATTTCAGATGAATGGCTGATTAAACTTAGTAAAAAAACCGTTGTTAAAAGAACTGAAGTGATTTTAGGATATCCCTTTATCTAGTGTTTTTTTTTCCATACATTTATCTTCTTGTGCCTGGCTGTCAGCATTTGCATACGTAATTAGCAGACTGAAACTACAGTAACCAAAGAGGGGTTGGGCTTGGCATTTAAGATACCCAGTGTCAGTCCTCATTTCAGGTTCATTTTTCTTTTTCTGCGCCTTCCAACAACATCCTCCATGTCTGGTTATCTTGGTTTTGTTAGTCTGGCATATTTGGCTCACCGATGGCAGGAAACTTAGGCGAAGGTAGGGGAAGCAATGCACACAATATGCCCTGTGAATGCTCATTTTGTGACAAGGCAGTGCAACCCAACGATGCTGGGTTTCTATGTCCCTCTTGCTCACAGGGTTTTGAATCACCGCAGCAGTGTAGGAGGTTCCCAGTTGCTCTTGGTCCTTTGGCCTCGTGCTTCTCATTTGGGAAAAGAACTATCTACGATCCAGAGGCCTTCCACCCAGGTAGGCCACTCTTGAGTCAGTTTTGGCTTTTTTTTTTCTAGAAAACACTTTCCCTCACTCCCATTCCCCAGCAATCTTACCTTTTCTGGTCCTCCTTCCTCACCAAAGGTTTCTCTCCAGTTGTGGATTTCCCTTTGTGCTTTTCACAGTTCCCTCCTTGCCCTTTTCTTGATCATTCCTTGTCCAGGTTTTGCTTAGCTGGATTATGCTCTCCTGGAAGCTCGTGATCAAAATCCAAGGCTGGCTGACAGGGATTTCTGTTGTGCTGCTCAGTGTCATTGCTGATATCTAGATATGTTTTCAAATAGGTCTTCTGCTCTTCAGGGAAATGCATGGAGTGAGAAAAGCTGTTTTACAGAACTGCAATGTTGTGTTACTTGAGAGCATTTCTGTTGCAGCAGGTTCCTTACGTCAAATGTTGGAGTGTTTCTTGAGAGTAGCAGAGGGTCACTGCAGGCACACCTGTGTATAGACCTTCCTGAAACTCCATGGCAGAATATAAAGACAGACCACAGAGGGTATTTTTATAAAGGTTACCTGATGCATTGGAAGTCTTTTGCTCATTGACTTCTTTTATGCTAACATTGCATCCCCAAGTTTTCAGGCTAACAGCAGTAAAGAACACTCTAATTTTAATTTTATCTCTTGTGTAGACTGAGGTACTCTTATTTTTCTGATAGGGAAGAATGACATTCAGACTGTTAAAACTGCTTTCCTATGAAAATCTCACTGTCAGATCACACTAGATCTATCAGTTTGCTAAACATCACTGTGGATCTATTTCTTTTAGCAATTTTTTCAGATAAGCAATTCTTATAATGATTGTTTATCTGTATCGTGCAAGATACCTCTACTTGGTGTTTGCAAGTACCTTGTGCTAAAAATAGACTTTTGGTTAGTAGTGTCCCCTTGTGTCACCATTGTCTTTCAGATGCTATTATAACATCCAGCTCTTTGTGGGTAAAAGACAAAGCAAAATGCAGTACCAAAAATGTTTTTCAACCTGTGATGGTGAGGGCAGACAGAGGGTTGTGTTGGCTGGTTGTTACATTTGGCTGCACTGCTTTTGCTTAGTCTGCATCATTATGAAAAGCAGATAGTGCTGGTCTGTAGCAGGAGGTAGTCTCTTGTGATACTCTTTTAATCTCTGTTCTGGGTATTGAATTTTAATTCCTGTGGCTAAGCCCAGTTTCCTTGGTTAGAATTATTTCACTTTTTGTAAGGAAGCTGTTCTGGTCAGTGATGCAGACTGATGGAATGTTTAATGCTGGAGGGAACCTGTTGACATCTCTGAGCCCTCTGTCCTAACCAGGACCAGCCTTGGTATCAGATCCAATGTCAGATTAGATCAGATTCCTCAGGACATTGTTGAGGTGAGATATATGTGTGTCTCCAGGGAGGGAGATGCCCTGTTCCAATGACTGACCTATCCCCACTGTGAAAAGCTTTTTCCTGATAGCTCCCTGGAATCTGGAAAGGTTGCTGTTGTGTCCATTGCCGCATGACCATTTCACAGTGTGCCTTTGAGGGAAAAGTCTGTTTCTGCAGTCTGCAGTCAGCCATTACACAGCTGAAAACAGCAATAAATCCTGGGCACACACACTCCCCTGAGCATCCCTTCTCTGAGCTGAGCAAACCCATCTTGCAGCCTTTCCTTGTATGTTGGGTGTACCAGCCCTCTGATGCCACTGTCCTGGGTTTGCTCCAGGGTGTCATTGTCTCTCTTGTGCTGGAGAGCCTGAAAACAAGACACAGCACTCAAGGCGTGGTCTCGGAAGTGCTGAATTGAGAGGAATTGATGAGGCCACGCCTGCTGGATTCCCTTCAGGAGAGAAGGGCATGTTCTTGAAGAGTGCTTGGATGAATACAGAAAACGAAAAGATTGTATCTCCAGCTTTAGTAAATCAGAAACCTGTGAATGAGATGCTCTAGATGAAAAAGTCTTCATCAACCTGCTACTGTATTATTGTCTTCTTGTAACCTTGTTAGCTCAAAACTTCTGCTATCCTGTCTTCCTGATGAGCACAAAGGAAGGAATGTCATTCAGCAAGAGCTGGAAAACTGCAGCAGGAGACTGTGGGCATGTGTCATGCTCTCTAAGAGACTGAGAAAAAGTATGCGAAAGCTGATTTTCTCATCCAAGGGTAGCATTTGGCCTGTTTGTTTCTTGAATGAATTTGGCTGCTGTACTGCTTAAGCACGGGCTGTGGAATGTCTGAGCTGCCTCTTTTTCTGGAATTACGGCACAGCCTTTAGTGGGGCTTTCTGTACTGCTCCATGGACTTACAGGATTTCCACCAAAACCTTTGGACTACTATGCTATTGCAGTTTTCACTGTTCTTACTATGGGGCTGATTTGGCAGAGGTACAGGGCATGAAACTTGAGTTCAAGTGCTTTAGTTTTGGCTGCTCTAGCAGGAGTGTGGCTTTTGACACTGGCTCTTCACTCTGACTCTTCACAGTGTGCCCAGGAGGCCCTGTGGTGTAACAGGAGGAGGGCTGTGCACAGCTGAGCAACCTCCTGCCTCTGCCAAGTGCATGCAGTGATGGTGCTTCAGACAGTGCATGTGTAGGGGGAGAGAAGGAACAGATGGGGGCCATCTCTTTCTGCTGTTTTACTCAAGGTCTTTGGTTTTATTCTGCCTATTTACCTTGCAGATGGGTAGGAGTTTCGTGATATTCCCAGCAGTGTTAACTGTCAAAGGTATAAAAGCATCGGGCATCTTCAAAGTACTGACCTCCTGTCTGCTCTTCTTACACAGGTCCTGCTGGATTCTGTGCAGGTTTCACTTACCCCTTTTAAGGACTCCTTCTACAGTCTGGTCTTGGTTTCTGAACAGTTTCTTGGTTTGTGAAGCAGTTTACAAAACAGGCTCCAGTGATACCACATCAGTGGAAGCTGACAGGAAGTGTCTGCAACATGAGTCTTCAAGTGCTGTCTTTGGCTTATTGCTGAAACTTTGGTTCAGTGCTTTATTCCATTTGACAGTTCCAAGTGCTTTCAGGAAAAGGGCTCATAGGAGCTTTCATGGCAATACTTAGGCTAAACTGTCATCACTTTTTATTAAAAGGGGTAAGGTCCAGTTTGCAAGGCCTTGGAAGAAGGTTTTGAACTGTATTAAACTAAACTGTTCCAGTAGCCTAAATTCCATCAGAAGAGAGATTGTTGGACTTAAGCAGTGCCAGGCTCCATCCACTATAGTAGTTGGAAACACTCTGTAGCCTTCTGTGAAATTTTCATGTTGCTTTCTTGAGGAATGGAAACACAGGTGTCCAAAACATCCTTGAAAAGTGTTTGCTAGTGAGGACTGTTTTTACTAAGCTCTTTTTTTAGGCTAAGTGCACGTACTTTCTATCTGACAAGCAACTGCTTGAAAACTTTGGAAAAGCAGTTGTCAGTTCAAAGGAAGAAGAAGCTGTCACTCTCCTAATGCATTGCCCATACTTAGTGTCCCATCAAGCAGCCTTCTTGTACTACTTCGTGTCTTTCATTCAAGAAGCTGAGGGATGCTCTACCCAACTCTATTACACACACCTGTGATTGCAGGGTGACTCTGAACACAAGTTCCATTGATGGCAAACTGCAGGAGCCAGTGAAAGTATTCTGGAGGATGTGCAAGCATCTGAATGCCAGAAGTGGAAAACTATTGCACACAGTGTGGAGACAAGTTGTATTCCCTGAACGTTAATTCCTTCAGGACTTGTAAGAGTCCGCAGTAACTAAAGCTTGGAATTTAATTCTGATAACAATTTTACTTACCCATCAATTGCAGTTCTATGCAACACCTCTTGGACTAAATAGTTACCAACTATTGTCAGTCCTTTGAGACACGGGTAGGGTTTTGGCATCATTGACCTGCACTGCCTTTTTTTGACTTGAGCTTTTTGAGGATTCTTTGTGAATATCTTGGGGATGCCCAACCAAGTGAATGGGAAAAAGGTATTAACTAAGACTAAGACAAAGGAGGAGCAGCCAAGAATTTCTGTACTGCTCAAGGTGGAACAAAAGTGAGAACAAAAAACTTCGGAAGTGGAACAAAAACTTCGGAAGTTCTATTGATATGAACCATTTTTGAATGAATCTTTTGCATGAGATGGGAAGAGGCTATGTGTAGTGAAATCCCCAATGTCTGCCCACTCGTAGAGTAGGTGAGCAGTTTGTTTTGTGCATACTATCCATCTTTCCTCAAGAAAGATGATAGCTGAAGCTCTATTTTTGCCAGGTGATACTTGCAACCTACTTGTGCTTTCATTGTGATACTTGCAGAGTCCAGAATGTGGCCTGACATAAGGAGCTCCTTCTGCTCTACCTGTTTTCTGTTACTGTCAAAATAAGTATTTTGGCAGGATGTTAAATGAAAGAAAACCACAGGTTGTCAAAACCTCTTGGTTTATTTTGTATTGTTGTGTTGAGCAACTGACTCAAAGCCACTTGCAGATTCCCCTTGGAGATTTTTAACTAAGCTAGGGAAGTTTGTTCTAGTGTAAGCTGCTGGTATAGTGAGTTACTTTAATGGTAGTCCTCCTCCAAAAATTACTCTGGAAGTGCAACAGGAGTAGGTACTTGAGAGTGTAAGTAATAAAATGCTATAAACTCTGTTTTGAAGGTCAACTGTGACTATAGGGTCATTAAGGTTGGAAAGACCTCCAAGACTGAGTCCAGCCTTGGACAAACCACCACCATGTCAGACACCAAACCATGGCATTGAGTGCCATGCCCAGTTGTATCTTGAACGCTTCAGTGATGGTGACTCCACCACCTGCCTGATGTCCAACCTCAGCCTCCCCTGGTGCAGCTTGAGGCCATTTGCTCTTGTCCTGTCCCTGGCTGCCTGGTGGAAGAGGCAGACCCCCACCTGGTTACACCCTCCTTTTAGGCAGTTTTAGGGAGTGATAAGGTCACCCCTGAGCCTCCTCTTCTCCAGGATAAACACCCCCAGCTCCCTCAGCCACTCCTCACAGGACTTGTGCTCCAGACCCTTCACCAGCTCTGTTGACCTTCTCTGGACTTGCTTCAGCACCTCAATGTCCTTCTTGTAGTGAGGGGCCCAGAGCTGGACACAGAACTTGAGGTGCAGCCTCACCAGTGCTGAGTGCAGGGCGATGATCCTTTCCATTGTCCTGTTGGTCACACTATTTTAATTGACAAGATATCATCTGTCTTGACTCAGAAGAACTGAAGAGATACAAGTGGGAGGGACACAGCAATGGCCTTTGCCAGGAAGCAGTTTCTCCTGAGTTTAATGCTCACAAGGAGAAGTACTGGAATTCCTGAAGGAGTAATTTCTTGTAATGAGCTTGTATGGAAACCTGTTTAATTGGCCTGCCATACTGCTTTTTTTTTTTTTTTTTGTTTGAATACTTGTCAACTTCCAGTACACTTCATGTTAGCACAAACCCACCAGAACATCTTTAATGCTGTCATATTCCACACTTAATTCACAGGTAAAGCTCTAAATGTGAATTCAGCTATTATCCATTGCAACTTCCAAGGCTATATTGAGAAGCCCTCAATCCAGCTCTGGTTTAAACAAGTGTGTCCGTGTTTCCTTGTGTCTCCTAGGAGCCAACATATTTCTTACCTCATCTGGACTGATTAAACTAGGAGACTTTGGCTGCTCAGTGAAGCTGAAAAACAATACCCAGACAATGCCTGGAGAAGTGAACAGTACCTTGGGGACTGCAGGTAAGGAAGCTTGTGCTGGGCAGGTACTTGTCTAGTTACCATAAAGGAAGATACCTCTGCCAGAAGTCTGGAGTAAAACAATGTCTTTCAGGGAAGCTTGGTTTTACCTTAGCTAGTTTTGTGCTTTACAGCCAGAAGCCAAAACAGTAAGTGAATGATATAATGTGAATTAAAATTGTGTTTGTCTGTAACTATAGAGATGCTGGAGCATGTGTTTTCTGGGGTTGTATTTTTCTCTGCAGCCTTACTGAAAGAGTACTTTTCACTAAACAGCTGCTTAAATGATTTTCAGAAAATGGCAGTCACTGAAAGCATGTACTGTAACAGCATTTTCAGTATCACTTTTCAAACTGAAAGACAGTTGTGCTGAAACAAGTCAAAGAACAAGAAACCAGCAAACGGCAAAACTTAGCAAGAAAACCTGAGTAGTAATTCACTGGGTATTTTAAAAAGCATTTGGTTTATCCAGTCAGTCACTTGATGTATACTGTTCCTTCTGCTGTATGAACTGATGGCATCATGTATGTTGTTTCAAAGCATACATGGCACCAGAAGTAATCACTAGAGCTAAAGGAGAAGGGCATGGACGTGCAGCAGACATCTGGAGCCTGGGCTGTGTTGTCATAGAGATGGTCACGGGCAAGGTAGGGATGTTTCATGTACTGATGAAATGCAAACTGTTCTCAGCAGTTCTTCCGCAAATTCTGCTCCCACTCTCAGCAGTTTGTCACACTTAAGGCTGCAAAGACTGGGATGGTTTTTCATTTCCTGGAGCACAGAAATACATGCTCCAGTGGGTAGCAAGTTACTCACTAAAGCTTGCACTTAGCAATGCTGTCACCTGTTGCAGAGGCCTTGGCATGAATATGAGCACAACTTCCAGATCATGTATAAAGTGGGGATGGGTCATAAACCTCCTATTCCTGACAAAGTGAGCCCAGAAGGGAAAGACTTCCTTTGCCACTGCCTGGAAAGTGACCCAAAGATGAGGTGGACGGCCAGCCAGCTTCTTGATCATCCTTTTGTCAAGGTTTGTCTGATGACTTTGGCTACAAACACTGCAGACAGGAATGGGGAACAGTGTTTAGTTGGCTTCTTTGTTCTCAGTGATGCCACAGGGGTTGGTACCATGGTGGGGGTCTGCTAGCAAATTGATGCTGTCCAGAAATAATGGATTGGCAACTTCCCAGAAGCCCATGTGTTGTTTTCAGCAAGCATGTGACTATAGGATGTCATGTGCACCATGCAGTACACTTTGAGTGCTGTTTTGAAATGCATTATCTTTATGTTAAAATGACAAGTCAGGCTTCAACTCAGTGGTAGCTAATTGGATCTGAAGTGCTTTGCAGCAAAAACTTCAGCAAGTACAAATGCTCAGGTTTTTAGAGATAAGGTCCCCTCCATAAAAAGTGAAACCAGCAAATGCTTGAGAACTTTTCTGTGCAAAGAGCTGCTTTTCTTTAAGTTCATACTTAAGGTTAAGGTCATACTGAATGTTTTATCTGGCAGCTGCTGTAAGTCTGCAGTTCTTGCATGAACTACAGTATGATGCTTTCCTTAAGAACAGGCAAATATTCACAGCTACAAATTGAGCTGGATTAGTAACTTCTTTTTTGAAGCAATAGGAGTGCAGTGGGTTATTGCATTCTGTCTCATTTTCCACCATAAAGTTGATCACTTTGGTGTTCCAGTTCAGTAGCAGTGTGTTTGGGATCATCACCCATCCCTCATCGGTGCAGCTGTAGCAGATCCCATCCATCAGAGGTGCACACTGCTTTAGGCACCTAAAGGATGCACAGTAACAGTGGGAATGTAGTACTCCCATACAAACACTTGTAATGCATTACTTTGGAACAAGGGAGAGAAAAAAACTTCAGATGTGAAGGTGGGGAAGAAATTGATCCATTTACATCTTGCTGCAGGAGGGAGATGGCTGAAGTAATTGCCTTTTGCTTCCCTCACAGGTTTGCACAGACGAAGAATGAAGTTACTCAATCTCTGGCCTTTTCTATTCTGACAAGATTTGAATCACTACTGTATGTAATATTTACATAAAGACTGTGCTGAGAAACAGTATAAAAGTTGACCTTAACGAAGACTGCACAAGTGACAGTGTCACTTCCTCTGCTGCTCCTGCACGTTTTACTTGGCACATGTTGCTCACGTGACGTGTCCGCAAGTTGGAAGAAGCTGCATGTTTCAGTGAAAGTGCCATTACTACTGTATATGGACCATACCCTTTTTGTTCCTTCTCCTGTTTCTCATTTGACTGAGAACTTGTATTGTTAATATGTAGTATTTTTGAACTCTCTAGGTTCAGAAAAATGCTGTAGTGTTACCAGGCGTTATGGACCTTGTTTTTTAATCTGAGTGCACTGACTGTGAACTTTTACCAGGGTTTTTGTTTATTTGTTTTTGGCAAGCTTCAGATTTGTTATGCAGAAGGCTGATTAATGAAAAAAAAAAAAAAAAGGTTTTTCTCAATAAATGGTTTATTTTAGGAGATCTTGGTGAAGGGTTTTTCTTCCAAAAACAAATGTGGGACTGTGTCACATTCTAAACTTTTTTTTGCAGCATTGGGATAAGACTGCTAAGCTGACCTGACTGGAATAAGCTGCTCTTGTATTGCAATAGTCAGTGTTTTGTCAAGTTTCAAGAGTAGTGCAACATGTTTCTTACACAAGAGATAAGAGAAGTAAGGTTCCCCCTTTCATTACCTTCTGAGAAAGAGGGTGATAGGCAATTCCTGACTAGCTTTTATCTAAGGGTAACTTCATTCTTGAATGTATGAACTGTGAACAGGGAGTGCTCTGCATGACACTTTTGTCTTCTAGAAGAGAACTGTACAAGCTGATTCTTGTGTTCTGTTTGGCAAAGAAACAGAAAAGTTTCCAAAGTTTTCACCTTTTGAAAACTGACTTCTGATCCTGGGCTTTCATTTCCCCACCACACCTCAGTTGTCATCAGCCTCAGAAAAGGAAGAGAGATTAGAAGTGGTTAGCAATTGGAAGAAATAGCCTGCAATGCATTATCTAGTTGATTTTTTTTTTTACTTGCTATTACAAACAAATGACTTACACTAATATTTACAAGTAACAGTTTTAAGTTTACATATTCCTGTTACAGCTTTAGACTTAAAATAGGTAATTTAAAACTTGCTTTTAATAATGGGTTTTATATTCTAGTGTCTTGTCTCTAATTTTAATCCACAAATCCTTGCTTAGTCATGGGCGTGGTGGTGAGTTGTCAAGGAGGTACCCCACAATCTGACATTTCTATCTAGAAAAGTATGAGCCTTGCTGTGCATGTCACCTGTGCAGGTATTTGGGCTCTCAAATAATAAAATTAATTTGAACAAAGACTTCCCATTCTTTTCAGTGCTCTATTTTCAGTGGTGTGATAGGAGGGGAGGTATGCTGTCATCCTCAGTAAAGGACTGTGAAAGTACCTGAGGTAAAAGCATCCACCCAGCTTGCTGTGTGTTTCACTTTGCAGTATAACAGAAGTATCTGAGTTGTGTCCTCACTTGCCTTGTTTCAGGTGCCCTTCAACACAAAGAGGAACTGTGGACATCTTTTAGGAGTAAGGATAAAGGTGACAAACTGTTACCAGTTTGTTCTTGCCTACCAAAAGAAAACTCACTCACTGCATATTAGCTTTTTATATTTTTATTTTTGTATAAACAAACATTAAGACTAATTTTGTTAAGGCAGTTGTAGAACATACAGTTGCTTGTGGGGATGAGGGGCAAACACTTCTTCCTAATAACCTATGTCGTTCTTTTAATACAGTGAACTGGAGAAGTTTAACTTTGGGAAGGACCATTAAGCTTTCTCTGTTTGTTGGTGAGTGCTGAAAGGGCCTCAGTGGTGTGCCAGGACTTGCACAAGTACTTAGGAGGATGAATCCAGGAGTGGCAATGTTTGGCCCTCGGCCTGTTGTAAGGGTTGGTCCCAGGGAAATGTGCATGAAATCATCTCAGCACTCTTTTAGAAGTATTTACTTGTTTGGTGCTCTCCTCTGGGAGAAAGGACTAAGACTCATAAGGAATGCCAAATGTCCTCCTTACTGCATGTGAAATCCATGGCTCTTAGGAAGGCAGAACAGCCTCTGTCACTCCAGGAACATGTATTTGCTGCTCAGAACTACTCACCCACCACCCTGAGAAAAGGCCACTGGGCCTGCCAGGTAATGCTTACAGTAAAATGCTACCCTGGAAAGGCCTTTCCTTTCTCCCCTCCCACCCATTTTCCAACTCTTGTGTACAGTGTCTTCAGGTCTGGCTTGTTAATGTGCCTGATCATTACTACTGGATGCAATACTCAGTTTTTCACTGTTAAGGAGTATTACAGCAAATAGAGTGCAGGGCATCTGCTTTATTAAATAGCATTGTAAATTTTCTACTCTTTTTCTACCCTTGGGCTCTAAAAACATCTGTGCCCATGTTTCTACTCATGACATTGAACAACCTGTTCCTGAAAGCTTCAGAACATAGGGAATGCATGTGTACACAAGATGTGTGAGGCAAAAAGCCCCCCAAAGCAGTCTCTCACATGGCCTATTCCTTCCTTCATGTTGTAAATTTTACTGCCTCCACTATCCCTAAACTTCTCTTATTGCTCCATGCTAAAAGCACTACTTCACCTGCTTTTTAGGTGCTGCATATTAAAAAGGTGGGTTACTCGATTATTTGATGTACTGAGTAGCAAATACATTTCATGGAATGATTCATACTGTTGTATTAGCCTGTTTCTTCTGGCCTCAGTTTTATTAGTTTAAAAGAGCAATGTTTTTATACCAGCTGCTAGAGTAAGACCACTCACTTTCTTCACTAAAGACTATCATAGTTTAGTCCTATGCTGAGTGAATATGGACTGTCTTTGAAAGTGCCAATCACAACCTCCACTGCTCAGTGTCAGGATCTGTAGAATTTAAAAAAAATTGTTTGGTTTTTTTTTTTCCCCCCCAGTCATATTTGCTGTTAGTTAATGTCCTCTCTTTTCCTTTTTTCCCCGCTTTAAGCAAGTTCTTTGTAGTAACCTGCAGATCCTTAACTATGGAAGTTTAAAACAGGAGGCGGCTGCCCTGAAATCAGTACCAGGAATATCAGAACAACCCCACTTTCCTCAGACCTTGATTCTAGTTTTATTCAGAAGGGTGTCAAATCAAGACAGACATAAAAAAAAATTAGCCATACCCACTGTCCTAGGTCTCTCTCCTAGTTTCCCCCTCCTCCCCAGAAGAAAATAATTTACTATTACCTCAGGATGACTGTTATGAGGCACCAAGTAAACTAATTTATCAGAAAAGACAGACAAGCAGGTTAATTAGGATCACAAGAGTATGGGTGTGGGGCAGACATTTTAATGCACATTTTGCATTATTTCACTACACCATGCCCAGTTATTTTCTTTCCAAAATTGTTAAGATGGCCTGGAATTTTAAGTAGCATTTAAAGCCAAAAGGAATTTTACTGCCTCAATTTTTCCAAACCAGAAATGACATTTACTCTGAAGAATTACAGGTTTCAGCTTTCCCTCGGATGTATGGCCTGGGGAAAGAGAGGGCAGTGGGTAACTTAGCTCTGCTCTGCTTGGGCCACGAGGCCAAATTCTGATCCAGATTATGCTACTGCCAGGCTCTGATGTCTGGATGTCCAGGGTGTGGCTGAAGTTCTGGAGGGCACATGTAGTGCACACTGTGGGAATAAGTTCTAGATGTACAAAAACTTCACTGTAGTTCTGCCAGTTCAGCAGAGCTGCTTCAGTCCAACACTGCTATAACCAAGCACAGCATCCCGCTGTTCTGTATTTAAACACTGACAGAGTATGGTTGTTAAACTGTGTGAGCTACACAACTATCAAGTTTAATCATCTTGTAACAATCTTCTGACATTAAAGCTTGCACCTCTGGTTAGTTTCCAGGTAGAGTCTCTTCATACGAGCACGCTGGAATTTATTTTTTTTCTTCAAAACTTAAGACACTTCATAGGAAAACAAACCAACCACACATGTGCAAACCTGTTGTTGATAGGAAGTAGTGCATCTTTCCAGCATGTCATCCAGCCCAACCCCCAGAGAGAAACAACAGGAGCACAAATTCAGATATGCACGGTAATTACTTGTTCTCTGATCTCACTTGAAGGACCGTGATATGCACTTAAGAGTTTTCAGCAGTTGCATTTGTTCCCTTTGGATTGAAGCAGTCTCTGAAGGTGCTACTTTTGTTTCTGCTTGTTGTCATTGTTGCCATAGGTGGAGCCTTTGTTAATTTCTGTAACCCCGATCATCCATCTGACACCAACAGAAGCTGCAAAACAAACACAGTTAGAGCTGCTTGAGGCAAAGCCTGAAGATCTGTACTGCTGCAGCATCATGAAAGAGACCTGGGCTGAAAGGTGCACTTGATGCTCCCACACCCTCACATCAACTTATTTGCCTATGACATCTCATGAAGGAAGAGCCTCAGGCTGGACATGTCCCCTCCCATCAGCAGGGAAGAGGCCACAAGGAACCAGGATGGGTGTGAGAGCCACAGCCCTGCGTGCCAGGGGAAGGGAATTCTGCTGCCTTTCAACAGCCCCACATCCAGAAGGGCACAAGCGAACACAAGGGAACTTCAGATCTTGATAAAAAAATATAAGTTGTGGAATTTGTTAATGACAGCTCATGAAAAAGTCCATTACAAGAAAACAGGTGAATTTAAAAGACTTTTATAGATGATTCAGTGGTAATAATTCACCACGTGCAAAGGATTATTTTATTTATTTATCTGTAGCACCTGAAGTGACTAAGTTGAATGCAACTTAACCTAAACTCTTTCCCTCACACTCCTGGTTTCTTTGTAAAGGGGCTCAGCTGCCCAAAATCTATTATTCCTCAAGCTTCTGCTCAGCTACTGTACACATTCAGAACTTCCATGTTTCTTTCAGGCCTAAACCTACGAGGAAGTCACAAACATCTCCCTGTACTCAGACTGCTTTCCAAAAAAAAGGCACCCAAACCAAACAAAAAACCCAAGAAAGCCACAAATGTCCCCTAAGCCTCCAAATGTCTTTCTGACTGATGGTGACAGTAAGGTGAGGTGCTCTAAATGTCTCATTCCCATCTCTAAGATGACTCTGGACAAATTCTCACCAGCCAAAGCACTCTTTATGTTAAAGTCAGTGCCTGAGATCACCAAGCGAATCCAGAGGTTTCATCCCACTCCCAGGCATTCCTTGTGAACCGCGGGGCTGATCCAGCGCCGTGTCCTGGCATTTGCTGCTCTCCAGCACTGGAAGGGGAGGGGCTGGCAGCTGGCAAACAGGGCTGCCCTGAGCTTCACCAGCTGCTCCTTGGCACAACAACAGCGGCCACAAAGAGCATCACTACAGACTCCTGCTATGCACTCTGACAGTAAATTGGCACTTCTTGGAGTGCAAGTGGTAACTGCATACCAGGGATGAGCCACACGTGATGTGACAACTGGGAAGCAGCTCTGCCCATGGGGCTGCCCTCAGGTCCTGTGGGTGCCAGAAAGCAGGGCCCTCTCACAGGCAGAGCTGTGCAGGGAACAGTGCAGAGAGGGAGCTGGCTCTGAGGGCACTCACTGTCACACTCCACTGTCAGTCCATGAATGGGAACTCACACCACGGAGACAAGCAAAGGGCTTCACTCTCACAGACAGACAGGCAGGCAGGCAGGCAGACAAGAAAGAAAGAAAGAAAGAAAGACAGAAAGACAGAAAGAAAGAGAGAGAAAGGAAGAAAGAAAAAGAGAAAGAGAGAAAGAAAAAAAGAAAAAGAAGAAGAAAAAGAAAAAAAGAAGAAAAGAAAAGAAAAGAAAAGAAAAGAAAAGAAAAGAAAAGAAAAGAAAAGAAAAGAGAAAAAAGAAAAGAAAAAAGAAAAGAAGAAAGAAAAGAAAAGAAAAAAGAAAAGAAAGAAAAGAACAGAAAAGAAAAGAAAAGAAAAGAAAAGAAAAGAAAAGAAAAGAAAAGAAAAGAAAAGAAAAGAGAAAAGAAAAGAAAAGAAAAGAAAAGAGAAAAGAAAAGAGAAAAAAGAAAAAAGAAAAGAAAAGAAGAAACAATCTCTGACATTTAACTGGCCATGAGCTGGGGAACACAAGAGAAAGATCCAATGTGTAGCCTGCAGTGCTGGGATCATAACATAAGAGTAAGCATGAAATCATTAACATTTTAACCACAAGGGATAGAAACAGCATGTGGAGATGGACACAGAGCATAAATAAGAGCAGCTGTTACAGCAGCCACACACCCTATTAGGGATTTTATCCAGTTCCAAGGATGCCTTGACACAAAAAACAACTAGTTCAGCAGTTCAGATATCTTTTTCCCTCAGCAAAACCTTAGCTCAAAGGCTTTACACCTTTTTTCTTACACCTCAGGATTTTTTCTCATCTGTTGCCCTGCCTTTATACCACACAACAGTGCTATAAGCAGCACAGCAGGGGCATAAAAATTTCCCACACATAGCTTACAGTTGAGTTATATAGGTTATGCATTGAAATTAAGGTCTGTACAACTAAAGGCTGTATGAATGGGAAACATTTCCATTGAGGGCCTGTCCTACATACTATGAAGAAGAAACAAGCAACACACTCACAAAAAAGGCCAACAAGTCACCCCAAATCCCCCAATTTCTAGGTACTGGGCTGCAAGGCCAGGCTATCTGGCAGCTCCAACAAAAGGTGGAATCAACACAGGCACGATCCTGCATATGGTTGTAAAATTTAAAAGCTTAAAAAAAAGCCCTTCTGGCTTGTCCCTTCCTCGCCTTCAATTCATCTCAGCCTGCAGGCATGGCCAGCCTCGCTGCCCAAGTCCCATTGTGCTCCAGCCCTGTGGTCCACACTCTGCTCCTGGACACTGCGACATCCCGAGGTTTGCAGTGTGATCCCACACACAGGGCACAGCACACGCTCAGGGAATCCCAGCTGGCTCATCACTACCTCACTCAGTTCAGAGGGAACACTTCTCTCACCCAGAACTGACACGTAGCTGCTGGCCCTGTGCCATCAGCCCTGATGCCACCCTGCTTTTGGCATTAAACATGGAATAGCTGCTGCTCCCTTAAAAAACCCTCTCATCTTTTGCATACATTTCCCTTTTAACTGCTGTTGACAGCTTTACAATAAATTACTTCTAGAGCATGAAGGGTGGGTGTCCTCCTCAACACAAGTTATCAAAACATGAAAGGCAACCCAACATTTGGTTCTTTGAAGCCAAATGAGACTGGGGAGGAGGAGGAGAAAAAAAGAAGCTGCTGTCAAATACAGACACTGACATTTGACAGACGTGCTGCTCGCTGCTTCAGCACCAAGTTTTAAATAGTTGTTGTGAGCTAAGTACCTAAATCTCTTGCCATGTGTCTTGTGAAACTAAGACACGTGGTTTACAAAACACTTTTGTCCCTCAGACTACTTGAGCATTTATCCTCTGGAGCAGTGACTGCCTTGCATTGATTCATGCAGTATCACAAAGGCTCCCAGTCCCAGAGCAGCAGTAAGGTACGAGCACAGTGTGGTGTCTGTTGGGAGTATGAACAGCAAAACCGCTGCACAGCAAAGCACAAGGGGACGGCATTCACAGTCTAAAGAAATGTCATTTATTTAGGGCTGAAAGAGACTGAGCTGAACCAAGCAGAGCTGTACATACATTGTCATTCATTCTTAGATCTCAGAGTTAGGGTCTGAGGGATTACGGTCCTTCCACTCCAGCTCAAGTGGAACATTTTTCTTACAGCTTGTTCCACCTGAACAGCCAGTTACTGACAAGCCAGTCAGTGTTTTACTGGAGAGCACAATAAGCAGAAACTATCCAAAGGACAAATGACAATCTATAAACAATGCAGAGGGTGCCAGGTAAAAGGACCTCTAGTTACTCTGCTCTGTCACAAAAGGTTTATTTTGTGCTTATCTGCACCTGTATCAGGTACTGAAACCCCCCCTTAAAATCAGCAATCTTCTACAATGGGCTCTTAGGGACTGCAGTAAAGTTCCTGATTCTGGACTATCAGGTGAGCTGTCAAAGTGCCATAGAAAAAACCAAACCACTACCCGTGCGCTTCAGCTACAAACAGTGAGAAAAGGTCTGCTAGGAGCAATGGGAAGAGCTGATTTTCTCATCTGATAAATCCCTCCAGTCTACAGAAAAACTTTCCTTTTACATTGTTAAACTACCAGGTACCAATTACCACTTCCACTGTAAAGACAGCAAACCTCCCTGCTTTGCCATGGACTGGCTGTGCTGGACAGACAGTTCCAGCTGCCACCAAGAGCCACAACCTCCAAGCTGCATTTGTGTCCATGCTCTGCTGTCTCCCAGCCACTGCAGGAGTCACTCTGGAGCCCTTGCCTAAAGCTGGAGACAAACTGCAGAATAAAACACTGGCTGCTCCTCTGTCCATAGATGGCTGCACCACATCCAGAATATTAATGACAGAAATCCCCCTCAGGATACAGGACACAGTTAGGGGAGAATGGCCTTGCTACAGAAACTCAGCTGTTGGCTACAAAAGTCAGTGTGACAGCTTGGGTTGAGGTTTTTTCCCTGCTTCCACAGAAAGAGACCAGTTATTCCCAACTAGCAATAACACTGGTTTTAAATGAATATGGTACAACAGAAACAGACCCTAACATACTAAGGTAACTGTTGCTCTTTTGGCACATAATGACACATCCAGTTTTAAGTGACCAGGATAAACCAGCTCTGTGTTTTGTTTGGTTTGACTAATGGCTGAGCTTTCTTCCACTCCCATGGATTCTCTTCCCTCCACAGCTTCACAGTGGCTGCTGTATGCTCATAAGTGACATCATCTTTCTCATTCCCTGCTCATCAGCAGAAGGTGGCTGAGTCTGACTGGGAAGCAGCCTCTACCACGAATCCTCCACTGCAGGGCAAATCCCAGGCAACTGCAGGCACTTTGGGATGGTCACACCAGGTGTGGAATGAGCACTGGGCTGCTGCTGAGCACAGAGGTGCTGCAGGGCCAGCAGGTGTGTATGGGGCAGCAAAGTACACACAAAGCACACACCCTCAAGGTGCTCTCTGCTGGGCTTTGGCAGCCTGGGAGCTCACACCCAATGCTGCTGTAGCCTTCTGGTAGATCTAGTTTTAGAGATAACCTGAGAATAAATCCTTTGGATTATCACTGCATTCAAGAGATGACTCAGAGCAGCCTGCTTATTAACCTTTCCTTGTGGCTAGAAGCAGAAGAAAGATAAGCGGAAAGCAAGAAAAGGGGAAAGAAATGAAAAGAAGGTCATTCTTGCTGTCTCTTCTTGGTAGCATCATAGCGTTTTTTCCTTTACAGGAAAAAACTTCCTTTCCTTTACGCCTTTCTTTCACTTCTTGATAAAGAAAAGATGTGACCTCGGTCACTAATGGCAAGATGGTATTAGGCTTAGGGTGCAGGATGAGAGGTGTGGTGTCACTCAGCTGAGTTACAAAGGGCTAGATCCAAACCATCACAAATGCTACAAAGCCAAGCAGTAAAGCAGTCAGCCCTGAGGTTAAACTCCAGAAACTCTGAATAATGGTGTGAGGCTCCCTGTGGAGGGTACACAAGGCATGAAGCACTTTGAAATGGTACCCAACCAATCAGTCTGCTGAGTGGAGAAACTGAATTAAGAGGAAAATGCTGAAGGAAAGATGAGAAATTCAAACCATTCTGCAATAGCAACGCTTCAGTGCACCATTAGGGCATCGTTCCACAATCCCGTGCCAAACAAACCATGCCAGCATTTCTTCCAAAGGCAGAACAAATGTCCTCTTGAGCAAACTGGCAGGCAGTGGCATTTGCAATGGTGTCACACCTCATCCCACCCACTGCTGTTTGCCCACTTTGCAAAGGAGCACAGGGGAGGCTGATCCACCTTTCTCTGCAAGTGACAGGGATTTGTACCCATCACCTCCTGTTCCTAGCACACCCAACCACGGTGCTCATTCTACACTCCCACCCTCTTCACCACTCAGGGAAGAGGGAGGGGGCACTGCTTGTGACTTCCAACAAGTAAGGTGGGTGGAAAAAGAGGCTTTTAAGTTGTAGTTGCTGCTCCAAGGAATTCTTACACATTTTACACAAAACATTTCCAGGGTAAGAAGCACCAACAATTTCTCCAGATGAAGACAAGGGCTCAGGATTCCCTTCTTTTTCCTCTACCCTGCTCCACCTAATGTACCAACTATTATGCTGGACCTTATCCCTGCTCATTTTCCTTCCTCTGGCTCAAAGCACCATGAAGAAAATTTCCTGCCTGCATGCACACACACACACACACACACACACACACACAAATTGCTCCTTCTCCAATTACCTCTATAAGAAGCATCAACAGGAGATTAATGCAGCATTTGTTTTGGTGGGCAGTTTCTGAAAAAGAGTATTATGTGCCTACCATATCAAACCCTTCACAGATGGCTAAAAGGATGTTAGTTAATCTTGATCAATCTAGCTCAAGATTCAGACTTCTGAGAATGCAAAGAAATATTATGTGCTAGGAACAATTTCCTGGCTAGAGAGCAAAGATCCACTTCTGAGACAAGAAAATGCTCCACATTTTCCTATCTCCTCTGTGCTGCTGTTCTGGACACGGCTTTTAAAGTCAGCTCTGTCTCCAAGTTCTCTCAGAGCCAGGAAGACTCTGAAGTTCTGTTTCTTTTTCCAAAGTTGTTTGTAATATACAGAGACATGAAGGTGATGAAGTCATAAATACCTGTGATGGCCAGTGCGATCACAGGAAGTATTGCTTTAAAAATGTATGGCTTATTCTGGAATAGAACTTATTCTTCATACCAGCACTCAATCACAGACACTCAGACATGATGCAATTTGTTAAACTGACCTGGTTCCTGCTTCCATGAAGAACACCAAGTAATAACTCCCTCCCTTTCTTTCGGCCAGCTCCTTGTTTTGTTTTCCTTCCTCCTCTTCAATATCATACTAGTTGAAATATGAACCAAGGCAGCTCAGAACTGCCACAGGAACTGTAGGAATCACCTGTGACTGTCCATGCCCTGTGCTACATAGGTCAGAGTAGATGGCCACAACAGGCTGTGCTTAAATCAGGAATTTGTGGATTTCCAGAGCATGACACATCAGACTATCATTAGACAAAAGAATTCTCAAAACAATAAATTATCCTTGTGCCTCTCTTCTAAGCATTTAAAGTAGAACAGAGCAACACACAACACAAGAAAAGAAAGCCTTTTGTAGGCAATCCACTGTTTGAATTCTACAGAAACAGAAATTTTTGTAAGCAGCTCTTACAAAAAATAGTACAACTATAAAGAATAAACAAAAAAAGAATCTTTTTAACCTAGTCCAGGCTAGAGTGGACATATTAGATGGGTTGTTGAATTCACAAGTCATCTTTATATTTAGCAAATCTCAGTAAACCCTATGGGACAGCTATACTGTAAGTAATCTTTTCGTATCAGACAACTTACCTATTATAATGACAAATGCAAAACTAGCCAGTGTCAGTGATGATCCACTGTTGATCATGCTGATGAGCAGTGTGAACAAAGGATATAGCAGCAATAAGGCCCAGAAAAGCCAGTTTAAAAGTGTCCATGGTCGCCGGGGTGGTACTATAGGGACTGCTGGGTAGGTTCCTGTGCGGTAATATTCCTCCTGGAATGCATCCTAGCAGAACAAAGGAGGGCAACAATTAAATCCCCATCTGCCAACAAAACTAGCCATTCCTGGCTTTGATGTTCCTCCTTCTGGAGGCTTGTAACCACAGGGGAAGATCAAAGACCAGCTGATGGCTGGAAAGCTTGTACTTTGAAGTCAATGAACACTGTCAAAAAAAAAAAAGAAAAAAAGAAAGAGGGAGCATACACTGATGTGTGAATACTTTTTTTCTCTTACACACAGCAGCTTGAAAAATGCCATGCCTGGAGAGCATAGTAGCCTAGGAAAACTGGAGGGATGATGGGATGTACACTCCTGCAGCAATGCAGACATCACTGCTGAACCTCCTGCAGGAGCCACAGCCACTGCCCAAGCACTGCAGGTAAGCCAGAGAAGTGTCTGGGCTCCATACTCAGCAGCATCCTCTGTTCCCTCTTGTTTTCTCCAATTGCTGCTTTCAAACAGCACCCACAAACCTGTCAGAAAAGGTGACCAGGCACCATTTTGCCCCACACTCTGAAGAACACCAGCCCCTCCTGCTGTCTTTGTCCCACAGATGTAGTCTTGTTCACCTTGCTCCCATGACACTTGTGGTAGGAAGTCTGGGTGCTGAACCTCCCTACAGAGTGTTTAGTGTGTAAACAGTACAAAATCTCTCACTGGCTTTGAGCAAATGACTTTACCTTTAAGGAGGATACAAAGAGGATAATGGGGAGGGGGAGTTTTTTTTTCTGTTTCACAGCATCTGTTTTTTAAAGCACAGGAGACTTTGACTTCAGTACCTTCCTCTATAGCCCACATGGGTGAACAGCATTGCCTTTACATCTCATCAACCCAAGATACCAAAAATGAGTGAAGGATAAAACCCCCTCCCTCCTTGTTCAAAAGCAATTATTAATCTGTTATCTATTAATCTATGTTATCACAAAAAACTGGTTAATTAATGAAGTCAGCATTAGACTAACATCAAAAAACCCCTTAATTTAATCAGAATGAAGTATGATAGTTCTTTAAAGAAAGGATTTTTGGTTTCTAAAAGTTCTAGGAAAGCCAAGATTAATCAACCAAAAGACTGTTTTTTCTACTATGTTATGATTTTACACTTAGTTACTCTCAGCTGACACAAACAATTCTTTACCTACTTGATATTGATAAACTTGAGCAAACAATTACAAGCTGTTACCACTTTATCTATTTCAAAGTGAACAGCCAGCTTTTAAGGGATTATGCAGTAATTAAAGCACTGCACTCTACTGAGATTACAAAAATTATAAATTTGACTCGTGTGAGCTGGATTGTAGTGGAATCACTGTGGCCAATTACTGAGCCATCTTCAGTAGAGTTCACAGTGTATGAAGTTTTCCTCACAGGGCAGTGAAGACTGCTTTATAACACAGAGCTACTCATTATCAGTAAACTGAATTTACTACGTTCAGTCAGGTTCCCAAACAGTGGTATTACCCAGGAAAGTGAAGAATTCCTGACTATTGCTGGCATTGCCATTAGAGGGCCTGCTACTACAGAGAGCACAACAGGCTCGCTCGAAACAAGCGCAGCAGGGCTTTCTTTGTTGGCTCTGCACGGTGTGAGGGGCAGCAAAACCACTGACCACACCTCACTGAGAGGCTGAGACAGATGGAAAACAAATACAAAAGGCAAAACAATGTCAAGGCCAACAGCTCCACCCTATTTCCCACTGTTGTGGGGAACAGCTCTTCAGTTAGGATTCCTTACCCTTAAATACGTTCATTCACTTGCAAAAGGCACCTGTGGGTTCATCTGTCCTGAAAGCTTTTGTGAGGGTGCCTGATACCCAGCAACAAGCCAGACTTTAAATAGATAATACACCTCACCATTTCCCCAAATCACCTCACTCACATTAGGTTCCTTTCATTCCTCTGCCTACAGAGCTTCTTCTCCATTTGTAATAAATTCCATCCACGCAGGTATCACATTCCGACATGGAAACACACTCCCTCTATTGCCCCCACCAAATTTAAGTTACCTCAGACAGTGAGGGGGTGGGGTAATGCAGTGAGGGGAAACCAGGGAACATCCATCTCCTTGTGAGAGGAGGGTAACTGCACTCCTCCTCCCCGTTCCCACCAGGAGGTCTGATGGCAGAAGTATGCTGCTTCCCCTTCGTGAGGAAGCCCACAAAGAATGATCCCAAAATATATTCTTTGTTCCCAAACACTGGAGTTCTGTACACTTCTCCTCTTCAGTTAGGCTTTGCTGAGTCCCTAGGACATTTCAGTATCTATTTCAGGCCCTGTTTTCCAAGCTTCTCTTATAAGCAAGAAGTACTAGAAGCTTGCTCTCTTTTTAATGGAAATTAAGATTCTCGAGCAGAACTTCTGCTTCAGGCACTGAGGCTATAAGGGGGTAAAAAAAGAAAACAAACATGCAAGGACTAGCAGACTTGTGACTACTACATATTACCTCTCAGATCTGGCCAAAAGATCCTCAACCCAGTCCTTGTTAAAAGTCAAAGGGAGCCTTTCTAGCAAGGCNAGCAAACCTTGACAAAAACTAATTGGTACCAAAAAAAAAAAAAAAAAAAAAAAAAAAGACAATGCGCAACCCAAATTGAACTTCTGTCAGAATTTGGAACTAAGTGACACAGTGCTGGCCATATGTGGAAGGACAAAATCTACCCTGGTAAGGAAGAAGCATATGGACATGATACTTACTGTAAGCCTGGAAAAGGAGAGAGGACAGTGTTTGGCTTAGAGCAGCAGCACAATGCCACTGTTTATCTGGCAGGACTCTGTTCAGCTGTGTTTGTAGCAGTGACTAAGCCAAAAAATGAGGTGATAAGTAGCAAGAACATAAGCACAACAGGCTCCCACAGAGAAGTATCTCAGACTGAGGTACATGTAGGTGAGATCAGACAAGGAGGTAAAAAAGCAACAGAATAAGCTTTTCTCAGAGACTCTCATTCCTTAACTAATGTCAAGATAGGGAAATAAGTAAATTTTAAAAAAATTAATGTGTCTCCATGTCAAGTATCTTCTGATTTCATTACTCATTCCAATAGCTCTGCAATCCTGATCATCTTGAGTGCACAGGCCTTGACCTCAGTACCTGTGACACTTTCCAGCCAGTAAATCATGCTGCTACAGCATAATTCAGCACACTGTATGTGAGTCTTGAGAATACTGCAAAATTATTAAACTTATTGAGAATAAGCAACACCACAGGGAATGATAATGCATGTTAAAAATAGGGTCTCTGCTTTCCAGCAGTGTGCAAATCTTGTCTTACTTTCAAACAGCAAATGAAGTGCTGCAACCAAAACAAAGCAGGGGACGAGTGTGTATCTCGCAATGAATTACTACCCTTTGAATAACTATTTTTTACATTCTATCATAACTATTTTCTAACTCTGAAGATGATCTGAAACAGAATTAATTTTTGGAAACGCACCTGGGTGGCACTGCTGTTTGTTATCTGACCTAAGAGCCTATTATCTTTTTAAGATGCAGGGCAGAAAGATGAAACAAAATTATTTTTTTTACCCTGCAGGTGGGCTTTCATCATCTCAGAACTCTGGAAGAAGTTGTCCCTGCTCTATATTCTGCCAGTCTGATTTTACAAAGACATAGGCTTCAGTAACACAGGAATGACTGCAATGAAAGAAGTTTCACTAAACTAAAACAGCTGGAGAAAGAAAAACATGCTGCCCTCAAAGAAAAACTAAAATCATCACCAGAAGTCCCAAACCAAAACACAAATAAGCAACTCCCCCCAGCCTTAATCAATCAAAAACATTCACATAACCAAAAAAGGTTTTAGTGGAATGGAAAACTGAACACAGCATACCTCACTCCTATACTTAAATAGGAAACCAGAGACTTAACCAACCAGCAAATGAAGCTGTCATGAAGAACAGATATGAAGAATACTATGATATATTGTACAATATAATATTATGAAGGACAGATGTATACTCTGTTTGCACTAGAAGCAACTGGGTGTTTGCCAAAGAGGGAATAACAAAACTCTTGAAGTGGATTACTGCAACTATGTAATAAAGGATTCAAGAAAACAATCTCCACATTCGCACTTATGTTCTTGTCTTGCAAGTATCTGAATAGTTCTCAGGGACACGAAACAGGGCTACAAAAAGTCATAGTAGCAGAAAGTGGACTTCTGCAATGGTGAGCAAAAAGATCATTTACATGTACATGGGCCCGTGGGTAACACCCTGCTTTTCTGCACAGGTGCTGGGGGTTGTGCCTGAATTGGGTGTTATGGGCAACAAACTGTGAAAAGGGGGATCAGAGGCAAAGGAGTGGACCTACAAGTGAGGTCTGAAGACACATTTAGTTTCCACACTCCTGTAAGAGCTGCTCAGAGGAGCTATGAATTACAGCAGAAACAGTCATGGTTTGAAAGAGAACAGCCAGGGCACTGTCGATACAGAAATGCTAATGTGGTGTCCTGGGAAGAGCACAACAAATGGCACAGCAGAATTTTGCTGTCCCAGTGAGAAGAAACCAGAGCATAGCTATATTCCATAATTTCTAAATCCAAAGCAGTGCTGCATTCCAGTCTGAATGCATAACTTTGATCAAGGTATTGAAGCAAAGTGAGCTGCCAGGCCCTCATGCCATGCATACCTATGACTCCCAGTGATTGAAATCAGAGTGCTGTGTGCATTCAAAAAGCACATCCCCCAACAACTATCTCCAATATTCATAAAAACAGCCCATAAGAAACAGATTCTGAAAGATGAAGAACTCATATGAAAGCATTTGGAAAGAAAAAAAAAGAAAAAACACCAAACCACTGCGCATCTACAAACACAATCATTATTATTCTCTCCCCATCCTATGAAATTAGGAATCTTAAATGCATGTCTTCTATACCCACAGTGTGAAAACAATTTATCAGCCTGTCCTTTTAATGCTGAATGTCTGCCTTGGTAAAATAGGAAGGGTAAAACAAGGGACAAAAATTCTAACACACTAAAGAAAGTATCTTAATTAGCCCACAAATCACTTCTTGATTTAGAAGGTATCTTCTAGGGGAAGGGGGTCTTTCTCCCAATCAGAAGGCAGTAAGACAATTTTGATTTTTGTATCCTTATGCAGCTTTCTAAAGAACAGGCTTTAAACTGCTCTAGAAAGGCTTGTTTAAGCTTTCTTCCTCTTGTTCTATGTACAACACAAAAGCAATCATGACTGGCAGCACAGGATCAGTTTGTATGTAGAGAAACAGAGCGCTTACCCTGAAAATCAAATAAACCAACACACCCCAAGCCTCCAAATTAGGACACTACACATGCACACTGTAAAGGTCTACTAGCACTATAAATAACTGAGCACTAGTGGCTCACAAGTGCTGTCTTGAGAGAAACCCAACCTTTTCTTGATATAATTTGTGGAGCCAGGTGGAACATTCCTGCTCATCTTCTGGGACATCCTCTAGTGGAATCCGCCTGCCAATGGTAAACAAGAGAAATTGAAGAATATTAAATACTTTGACTTTCATGAACAGCACTGGCATTATACAGACAGATTATCTGACAGGAGACTCACTACATTTTTCACTCTTTTTTAACTTGTGCAACACCTACAGCACTTCAACAAGCAAATATGGAGGAGATTTTGAAGAAATCTGTGATAGTCCCCAACTAATTGCCAAAACAAATTTAGCCATGAGGTTTACCCTGCCTGTAACAGCTTTTCAGGATGGGTAAGCAGCTACCCTGAATAGGAAAAGCAATCCCCATGCTATGCCGGACTGACTTGCAGCAGGCTGGAATGGTGCAAAGGGAGACAGAGCAAGAGGAACCCCTCTGCTCTGTTGGAGCAGACACCCACAGGCAGGGCTCTGTGAATGCCATCCAGCCAGGCCAGGTACACCAAACACCAGGACACCAGGCTGAGCTACCACGTGGGAAGAGGAATCAAGAGAAACTTTCCTTTTACCCTTGGACAAAACAATTCTGAAAAAAATCCTTTTTCAAATGGGCAGAAAAGGAGAAGTAGAAAGAAAAGGTCACCCTATTCCACTTCATGTTGCTATGCAGGATAAAGCAACTGGACCAGCTCACTGGTCCATGATAACTCTTAAGAGGTTATGATGAACTCCTGATCATTTGCAGCATCACTTCTAGCTCCTATGCTCCAACCCTACATCATCACATGCCCTGAGTGCCTGTAGCACAGGTGCTGCTGATAGAACCTCACCTGGGAATGGGCTCTTTCCCATTAAGATCATGGGAAGCCATTAGGGTATTCATAATTTATAGAAACCTTAATGAAAAGGAATCCAGGTAATGTTTTTTTATTAAACAACCTCCTTCTTGGTAGGGAGGGTGAGCTGTCAAACACACCAACAATGACACCACCAGATGGGAAAGTCCTGAGCCTGACCTCCACCAGAAAACTTAGATTGTGTTTGGTATTCTGGCCAAGCGAGTAAAAAGAGGCCCCAGTGCTGCTGCTGAGATAACAGACACCCAAATGAATAAAAAAGAACAAACAAAAAGTTCTGTAGACATTTATGGGCTCCTCACATACTTATAATCACAGAACTTTACCAGAAACGCCTCCCAACCCATATGAATTTTTATCTCAAGTTCTGTGAAGCCAGGTTGGTAGAGATCTGCTTTCCATTACCCATTCCCTTGAAAACATTCCCTTATCTGACCAAGTATGATTTCAAGTACACGCTCCTGCTAAAAAGGAATAAAAATATTGATTACTTGCCTTACATATAAATCTGCATGATATTTCTTTCCATTTAGAACTCCCAGCAATGTTGGATTTTCATTATTTCTAAAATTAAGGGTAGAATCATAGACTGCAGAAACTACAAGAAGAAAAACAGGTTATGTGTTTACTGTAGTAATACAATGGAAATAAGTAATTCTCTCTTAGACAAGGAGAATATTTAAGTAAGTCATCAGCAATAGCACCACAGTTTGAGCTGTCAGCAAGGTAAAAATGACAATGGAATATTCAACATACAGGTTTTCAGAAGCCAAATAACTGACTCTTCCAGGAACTGCACCAGAAGAATGGAAAGGTTTGCTCTCCATCCACCCCTGCCTCCTTCCTCACCAGATGCAGAATGATGGACATAGGGAACACAGTTACAGCTTCTGACAGAATATACCTAGGACTTCCTAGCAGTCAAATGGTTGCAGAACTGTTACCTTTTTCAGCTCACTGTAAATCAGCAACTACCCTCTAAATCTGAGGAAACAACCAGGGAGATACACATTTTATAAACCATGAACAATGAATACCCTTTGGCTAAGAATAGGCGAAGTGTGTGTGTGAGACACCTCCTACAGCAGGAGGGCTTAATGCAGCCATAAATGGCCGGGGTCTGAAGCAGCCCCCAGTTCATGTCCATTGTTGGGTAACTCAGGCACTTCCTCCAGGGCAAAGGCAGAGAATGACACACCATGTCTTGTGTGAGCTGGCTGCTGCTATGAAGACATGCAGATGTGAGGAACAGAACATGGAAGTTCTGCTGAACAAAACTGCAACCAAACTTCCAGCATTGGGAAAACTGTACAGCTCAGGACTGGGTGGGAACAGTAAAACCATTTGCAAAGGCTGGTGGCAGATAAACTAAAAAAGCAGCAACAAGCAGTTGCTACAGAAAAGAGCATTCACTGTTTAGAACCACATGAAGTGCTGCAAAAAAATTATTTGAACACATCCTTAGATACACTATTTTCCTGATGTCACAAAATTACCAGAGAATGATTCATTTTCCTGACACTGAAATCAGCTGTGCATCATGTTATGAACTCTAAGCGCAATGACAGCAAAAAAGCTTTCCTATTTTTTGTCACAAATGTGACTAAGAAGCATTTTCATGTGTGGCCTGTTGTATTTTAGGTTTTCTGCTCTAGAGTTTTGCAATAATTAATAAAAACGCATGTGGTGAACCTATTGTGAGACCTCTTGACCCACCTAAGAAAGATTTATTACAAAGGACAGATTTGCTCTTGGTTTTGAAACCTCTCTAGCTATGTGAGAAATATGGTTTGGTCTCAGCATTCAGCTCCCAGAAACTCACCACATCATTTATTACTGCAAAACTGAACCCATAGTGGAGAATAGAACAGCCTGGCTTCAGTCCTGAAAGGAAATCCTGAAAACAAAGGCCAAACCCCTGTCAGTGCAAAAGGACTGTGTCCCTCACTAACAGCTCCATTCTCTTCCTACTACAGTTGGGTTCTTAGCCCAAAACTCAAAACAAGACAAAATCTACTTCAAGCACACTATTCTCCCGGTACAATACAAGTATGAAATTACTTTTTTAAAAATCAATTATCTGCCTCCATTTTTAAGCTTCTTAGTGTAGAAAGATTTTACTAATCTACTCTAATTTACTAATCCTATGTAATTGAAGGAAAACAAGAGCTCAGTTTGGTTTATACAGTGTAAGCTTCTTAGTTTATTCTTTAATAGCATGAGATTATTCTAACAACAGTAGGGATGCAATAAAGCAAGTATGATATACACAACACTTTTTCTTCCATCTCTTACAAGGCACCTGTGTCTGAGTTTTTGTATGAATTGGGTTTTTGTTGAGACACATTGGAAGACAGTTCTCCCGTTCTGAAAAAAACTTCTGTGGAGATGGACAGGAACATCTTTATGTGCTGACAGTCTTACACAGAGTTTTCATTTTATCCAGGGGAAAAAAAAAGCTATTCCATTTCCCAACTGGTCTGTAGTTTAATATTCAGTCTAGTACTTTTTAATAACACATTGAAATCTTCTGGTGCAAAGCAGTGCCAAACCCAAGACAATGATAGCAATGTGCAGGAGTAAACAGACCTCTGTTATCCAGATATAACTGAAGATAACTAAAGATTTTAGCTTTCTCATTCTGACAGTGCAGGAAAAGAATAACAATGAAAGTGTCCAAGAAAAAGGCCTCATGAAATTAAAATTTGCCAGAAAGCATCCACAGTCAAAGGAACACTAGCATGCTGTGTGACACACTGGAAGTGGTTACCATTAAACATGGATTTTGTAATTGTATAATTAGAATTTGACATCTCATGACTTTCTCATCCAAAAGCTGAAGAGACCAGAAAATCCACATTGTAAAACCAGTCAAAAAAACCCTCCATAGTATCTTGAAAACATTGCAACTGTCTCACTCTCAGGCTAATATAAGCAGCATCTGAGAAGTTTTGCTTCAGTTGTGAAATATTTTCCCAAAGGAGTTATATATCAAAATCTCTTTTTCATTAAAAACCAAACACAAATATTTGAAAGCCTTTTCTTTCTGTCAAAAAAAGGATTAGGTTAGGTTTTTTGGTTTGTTTTCTAATCTCTGCCCAGCTTATTTTTGTATCATTAACTTTTGGTTCCTTCTACAGCATTCTGACAGAGAGCTAAGTACTTAAGAATTTAAGATTTAATTTCTTAACTTCAACTTAAAAAAATCTTTGGATTATGTATCTAGAGAGGATTTTTCTTACTTTGACTGTCCTCTTGAATTTCACGCATTATTTTGTGGCCGTGGTAGATCATGCCAGGACAATTCACTGACAAATTGTCCTACAGGCAATGAGTATGGCTACATGCATCTTCATACTAGCACAAAATGATCTGAAGACTGGAAAAGGGAGGGAAAGGTACACTGACATTCACTGTACTGCTGATGTGACACCACCTTGACACAATCCTTGATTTAACATTTCATTAATCCGGCCAGCTTGAACAAAACAACTAACTTGGTTACTTGCTCTGCATGATGAATAGAAACCCACTTGAAAAAAAAAATCCAGGACTAATATACAGCTCATGGGGAAAAAAAGTCATTGCAATACCCCCAAACACTGTCTATACGGAACTCCATGAGAATGTCACCCTGGAATTTATTCTCATGCATTCCCTCTGGGACAGCAGTTCCCAGCATGTACAACTGAAGGAAAAGGTACACAGCAAAACTTGGGCTTATCTACAATCCATTGTGAAGTACATTTTTAAGTACAAGTCTTTACTAAATAAAAGCAGCTGAAAGGGACTGCCTGCTATACAGCCAGACAATAAAAATAACAGCTAAATATATATTCTGCAGTATTTGAGACATCTACTTTTACTGTAAGTAATGGATGAATGTTTTAAAAACAGATTTGTATTTTCATTTGCTTCCATGAACAGTACAGGTAGCAAACTGCAGTTTATTAAGAAAGTGAACAGCTTCTAGAAATTAAGTTCCTAGGGACTGCATCTGTAACACCATACTGGTAGGAATGTCACCCACAAAAATATCAGAACAAGTTCAGAAAATATTAAAAGCATTTCTTTAAGAATCAAATTATATACAGAGATCTGAAAGCAAGTTTTGAAGGAAAAAACAATTCCATTATCACTTATGAAAGAAATTAGTTAGTAGGGAAGGTTCTTGTTATTTTGCATGAAAGGTATTTTTATCCATTTATATCCAAATATATCTGCTTATGCTGACAGATATTGCACCACTGGCATGGACAATATATGTACATTAAACAAGCCATTTCTGAAACTAAGTTTTTCTAACAGGTGGGCTTGCCAGACTGATGTCATCAATGTCTACTTCCAACTACTGCAGAACTACTCCAGAACTCTTCCCAGAATGACTGCAGCAGGTAGCTTTAAGACTTGATACAAAGTTTTAAACAGGACCAACCTGTGATCTCTGCTGCCCTGGGTGCAATAATTACATCTACATCCAGAGAAACCAGCATCTACCCATCCTATAGCACTACAGCCTCTGACAAGCTGAATCACACCCTTGTCAGAAAGGAGGAAAAAACATGGTACAGGAGCTCTGTCACACACCCAGCTGTGAACTGGTCCCATCTCAGACCTGTGACTTGGCTGCACTGCTGTGTCGTGCTGCAGCGACATCCCTGAGCAAGGCATTGCAGCCAGGCCCACCACCCTTGTGGGAGAGCAGAAGGGGCATTAGCCTAAATGGCAGAGCACAAAACGGGCTCAAGCAGCTCAGCTTAAGTCTTTCACTTTTAGAGATGCACAGGGACATGACCTGATTTCTAGATAGCATTACATTTCCAGATCATGGACTCTCAAAAGAGACTGCCATCACATTCTCTATTCAAAAAATGTGCATGGATTTACTTACTATCTGTACATAATAATGTTACAAGGAGTTCTAAAAAATAAGATGTTGTTTTCAGATGCTCTCTACATGAACCCCTAGTCTCTATAGGAGAGAAACATACAGTAACCCAAACAGTAACCCTTCTATCTCCCTCTCATTGCAAAAAACATTAAGGCAAGTAAAGCAACAAACCTAGGAGAACCTGCAACACCAGTCTGGGGTCATCAAACTCTCAGAGGTTTGTTGGCTGTATTTTTTATCTCAACAGTTTTTGCTGAAACTGTGTATGAGAAGTTATGACTTTGCTTCTCCTCGAACCCTCAGAGGGAAATGCTGCCTTCTTACTGGCCTTACATGGCTCCATCTAGCAAGTTACAGCTTCTCCATTGATGCAGTGACATACACTCGATGCCCCGAAATAAATAAGTAATCTAGCAACCTCAGTCTTCTTTTCCTGAAGGTATTTCAAATATTTAGGGTACTAGTAAGTGTTATGGTAGTGCGTTGCATGAATGTCCAAAACTTGTGTAATTTGGATTTCCTAAAGTTGTTTCCTTTTGGAATGTTTTCCCACAAATCAGCTGCTTGTCCACAAACACGTCATATTTTGCTTGCATTACACACAGCAGTGAAAAGAACAGAATCACCACCAAAATAACCTGTTCTTGATTCCCAGCTCAGGGCATTAGAGGCCACAGAGTTTTTACTCATCCCTTCTTCTGTGCCTCAAGTCCAGAACCCCCTGCCCTCAGCAGAACAATCATGCTTATTCAAAAGGCAAGGCTAAACTGTGATCTTCAGGGGGTTGCTAGATGCTTCACGTAACTTACCTCTTCTTCATGGACCAGGAAGGATCCAAGCTATGCTATCCATCTTGGGGGTGGGAAGTTGTAGGTGCCTGGGAAACTACAACAGTGGTATGATCTACCTGGCGTGCCAGCGGGTATTTAGACTGGGAAGCTTTTCTTACAGCAGCTATCCCAGATATGCCACATGAAAACATGTCTTCAAAGAAAAAGAAGTTTTGACATTAACTTCAGTCATGCTGGGAACATTTTCTTCTGAACCAGAAACCACTTTTTTCTTTCTTACACATCAGCCACCTAACACACAGATCTACCAGACTCCAAAGACCCTGTAACACTACAGCTACTTAGCACTGTCTTTCCTTTGTCGGTGAAGTACACAGCAGAAGACTCTGGTAGACAGTTTTAGTCAAAGAATTTGATAGATAGTATTAGTCAAAGATTAATGATGTCACTTTAAAATTGGCAAATGCAAGTAACCAGAAATAAATGGGGAGCTCAAAACAATATTAACAAAGAAAAACTTACTCATGTTCTATAACGTAGAAACTTTTTATAAATTCCACCTACATGTATCTTCAGTCAAGGTCAGCTCCATTAAGAAAATCTAAAGATTAAAACTATACAGAAATTTAAAGTAGAATATTTTTTGATTTAAAAGTTGCATTGTATGAGGTAGTAATTTACCACAAGAAAATATTTTAAGACACACTGCCTCAGACTCTCTACTGATGCATTTGCTTCATTTAGAATAGAATTGCTTAGCAAATACTAAGAAATACTATTCTTTGCCAACAGGCCCACTTGATGCAACAAAATATGTACAAAATATGCAATTGAGATGCCCCAACACAGAGTCACAGTTAACAAAACAATAACAATAATAAATTAAAACCCAAAAAACACCAAGCAAAAAAACCTCCACAAAAAAAAAATACAAAAAAAACTCAACCAAAACCAACCCCACAAACTGATCAGGACTTTGTTAATAAAACCAGAGGCTAGTGAAAAAATGGTTTAAAAGCACCCCAGGATTTTTCTGCTAGGACACACGCTACAGGGAAAAGAAAAGCATGGTGAGCTGTCAGCAGTTACAACCATTCAGCATTGTCCCCTGTGACTTTCCTTACCTACATTTCTCAAACACTGCACGGTGACAGCAAATCCTTTCGTTCGTGGCAGGAGGTGGTACTTGAGCTTGGGCAGGCCTTTGGCTTCAGCTACCTGCATGCTGATCTGGTGCTTCTGTTCCGTGAACCTTGTGCCCTCACAATGAATCAGGAACTAAAACAAGACAGAACTACAGTTAGACAGAAGCTCAGGTCTTCTGCTGACTGAGCAGAGTTCTCTCCAATTCCCACCAACACAACCAAGATGAACACTGCTAGCTGGGACAAGTGTAGCCACATATACATTTATGTGATTTATTTGACTGAGGTAACAAATCCCAACCAACCAAAAAAAACCCCAAACCCCAAAATCCCAAATCCAAACACTCGTCCAATTTGCCATCCGGTCTGAACCTCAGCCTTTAGGCTTTAACATCTGCTCTACTACTTGCCATCAGAATTATTTGGTTTCTTTGAGTCACTCCATCTCTAATAAGCTGTTAGAAAACACTCAAAACATACTCCTGTTGCAAATCTCTCTCTGATGGTGAAGTGTTCAAATATCATGGCATCTAAAACTTGCTAAATGTCTAGAGAAAACATTTCTAGGAAATGCTCCAGTGCCCAGCTGATTTGCCCTCACCCTAACCTGCTTGCTTTCCCTATGGCACTTGAGGTCCAAGGAAAACTTCAGACAGCAACTTGATGCCAATGAGATGGCTGATAACAGACATAAGGCAGCACATGCAGGACAGCTGAAAGGCTCATGCTCTCATGAACTATACAGTGTAAGTGCTCAGACATGAATAATTACAATCTTGCCACTGGCAGGCAGGGGAGAGCACACAGATCTCTGGAGATTTACCAGTTTCTCTGCTTTCTGCCAAGCATGAGTGAGAAATAACACATCAGAGAGCACTGCCAAATCACACAAAGTAAGTCCTCATAACCCACAGCGAAAATGTAGCCAAAAAAGACAGAGATATTGAAGAAACTGGCCAAGCAGCCAGCTTCAGCTCTATCTCATCCAAGAGTGCTTTTACTTGTGTATTGTAAGCATAGTATTATTCAGATTGATGAGACATAGAGAACCTGATGAGAAAATCTCCCTGGTTCACTTAGCATGCTTGCCTTGTCTACCTTCCAAGGTGCTATTGTTGTGCCTTTTGACATTATGTTGTCATAAAAAGCAAATTAAAACTCCACACTGCAATAACCCCAGGTGTACATCAGCAATTATCTCCCTTGTATAGGTATAGCTCCTTTTTTAGCAATCCCTCTACAGGAGTATCTGCAGGATGGTGGTGGCTTGTGGTCACTGATTAGAGTTGAGCTGCCTACGTGTACAGAAAAGTCACAGAGCAGAGGCAAATCTCTGGAGAGAAACTGAAACTAAAATCCCAAAATCACCCCTTTGCCAGACAGCCTCCTGCCTGAAAGTCACCTAAACATCAAAGCACAGAGATCAGTTTTGGCTGCTTAGCACTCATTTAAATCAATGACAATTAACAAAAGAAATTTGTTTCAGAGCATGAGAAATACAGCATATACATCTTCCCAAGGAAACAGCAATAGTTTCTATAGGGCCCAGGGACACTGCTTAAGATTCCACTTCTTTAACTGAATTGCATTCTTGCCATCACTAGCTCAGAAGAACTGCAATTTTTATGATTTCTGAGAAAAGAAAAAATTAAAAGGCTTTTCATTCTCAGATAAGGAAATGCCAGGCACGGTGAATACTAAAAAAAATATGGTGATGCAAAAAGTAAGACTTTCTTGTTACTGAAAAGTGACACCAATCCTCTCCCTGGAACAGAGACAATGGCTAATCAGGCCACTTCTCCGACCAGGTGGCTTCCACTTCTACTGGGGCATGCCTGACCAAACATCTTCACAGGAATAGCAGAATCACATGGAAGGAGAAAACTCTCGTATATTAACTCTACAATCTAAGGTGAGAGAAGAGCTTAGACAACAAATATAGCTGGTGTGCTTCAATACAACATGCGTCTGTTACATAGCCATGAACCCCTGCATCTACCCCTATCCAGTGCCTGTAATTAGAGAACCACAAAATTTGCTGAGTGGATCACAGTGCAGGCATTTCTGCAGTAATATCTGCAGGGCTCCATAGTACAGAGAAGGAAACAGACAACACAGTACATGGGAAACTCCAGAGAGAATTTAGTTGAGAGTATTCTCCTGATACTCCCAAGGAAGCTAATGAACCAAAGTCTCAGGAACAACCTGCCAAACGTCACGTATTGGCTGTGCCTTTCATTCCTGCTGAGCACTACAGCACCTCACACTCGATTTGTTAAGCACCACTCACCCAAAAGTTTTCAGGGTAGTCCCGAAGATTGAGCAACTTCTGTACAACTGTTTTCCGATCTTCCTCCCACTTGCGCTTGCAGAAGACTATCTCTAGGAAATACCACATCCAGCCAATGACAGGCATGTAGGAGAGCTCCTTCTTTGCAAGCACTTTGGAACTCTGCAAGACAGAATCAAAGCAAGTCAAACAGAGTTAAACCACTTAAGAGTGCACTGTGGGTATGAGACTTGCATAGTTAGACACAAACATATTGATTTATATTGACCAGACCCAGTTTTAACACCAGTGTAAAAGCAAAACAAAGAAAAATAAGTTTCTCTCATATGACAGAACAGTCAAATCTAATCTCAGGTATCTGCATGGAAGACTTCTAGAATTAAATATATATGAGTGTATGTTGTTCTCTCCCACCCAAACACAGAAACCCAAAAGAGAAGCCAAATTCATGGAGGAATCCATGTAAATGACCTGAGCCCTATCAATCAATCAAAATTCTTAATTCAATCAGATCCTGGCAGTGGCAGCTTAAGTTACTTTAAGATACCTTGAAACTATACTTCTCCCCAAAGCTGGGAAAGAAAAAGAAAAAAAAAAAAACAGCAGAGTCCCAGAGCCACTGCAGCACAACATACTGATGCTATGCACACATGGTTTACCAATAGAAGAAACCTTAAACACTAGAAACAACAGTAGCAATAAGAATACTTAATTTGTGTCCAGTTTTGTTTATGAAAGGGCTTATTCAGAGCAGTGAATTTCTCTTCAAAGCATGCTTCTGGAGTAGGAAAAAACAAAAAAAGCACTCTTCCTGTCTCATAGGTGTGACAGACACTAAAGTGACTGGTCCAGACACTTGACAAGAAGTCTGTGATTTATCAAGCATTCAACATGTTCTATAAGTTAATCCTACTCCAGAATTTAACTCTGTGATCATCTCAGACTAATATCCTCTAGAGCAGGAGAACTGATTCCATGTGCAGCTTTCCTGTCTTCCAAGCCAGCCTACCCTGGTGAGCTGTCTTACATTTCACTTGGTTATTTAATCAATAAAATGGCATGTGTGTATTGTGTTCATAAAGAAATTGTTGCTTCAGCATTTCCTAAAAAACAGTGACATTTCCTTAGAAGAAAGAGGGGGGTTATTACAGTCCAGTTTCTGACCATGATATTATAAGCTAGCCCTCCAAAAAGCTTTGCAGATGGATTCCCAGACACGGCATTTGACTAGAAAATACTTATTGGTAGAAGTTACCATCAACAGAAAATATTTCCTTTTATTTTTTTAGACACTATTGTTCATTTGGCTGCTACAGGAAGAGACCTGACCTAATTCTTTATCTCAGCTCATTTTTTTCATCTGCTCTCCTTCCTTGAGAAGGAAAATACCTTAAATAATTAAGCTACCTAAAAGCTCATAAGACTGGAAGGCAAGTGCACATCACACAGTTTCATCAGCAGCTGTTACACAGAAGCAGAACAGAGGATGACAGAGAGTTCCATTTCTAAGAATGTGGGAACCATATCTATCAAATGATTTAATGCTTTGTAATAATAGTGCTTGCTCTTGAGCAGTTGAGAATTTCATTATTTCAGTGATGGGCTCAGATCAGGACTCCAAATCCACTGCTCCCCTGAGAAGCAGCTGCAGTAATTTCAGTTTCAAGCCATGCTGTGCATTAGTCTATATTACATGACAGCAGCAACACTGAACCCAGCCTCCTCTTCCAGCTCCCCAAACTGGGCACAGAGAAACAGGCTCTCCTTTTACCACTTTCCTGCACAAGGAGGCCAACAGCAGCTTTATCACCACCACCCCCACCCTTCAAAAGAGAAGAAACTGCAACATGTCCTTAAAGTTTATTTACAGCAAGTGTTCAATGTCATAAGAACTACCATAAACTAATCTAAGTGTACTCTGCATAGAGTGCACAAGGCCTCCCGAACACTGTCAGAAGAGACAATATAACAGTCTTCCTGCAGACTTTAAAGTGCAGAAATTATAGTCCAAAAAGCTAGCTAAATGACTACTTCACCATACCTATTTTCTAATACTTCACATGATTTAAGAAGAGCATGAGTTACACAAGAGGCAGGAGAGAAGCTGCACTCAGCTCAGTGAAACCAAGATGTTCTTTAGCACAGGTATAACCATGAAAGCACAACAGATGTCTGAACTCTTCCCTGGGGTACGTTCTTATTCTTTCACTGTGCCAATGCATTTTTAAAATTTAAAAGCGCTCTTTTAGACACATGTGAGTATGACTCTTTAGATGCACATAAAAAGAAACTAAATCACCTCACACTACTTTATGCACCCATCTGTTCTAGGAGTAGAAGGAAGGCTAATGACAGAACTAGTTAGACAAAGGAAACTCCTCAGTGCATACGCTGGCGAGGCCGTTCTCGTGAGGGAGGAATACATTAGGCCTCCCCTCAGAGGCTGCCGTACAGACTGGGCAATAGGAGGCTGCAGAGCAGTGCCACAGAAAGGGACCTGGGGGTCCTGGTCCATGGCAAGTAGAACAAGAGCCAGCAGTGCCCTGGCAGCCAGGAGGGCCAGCCCTGTCCTGGGGCCATCAGGCACAGCATGGCCAGCTGGGCAAGGGAAGGGATTGTCCTGCTCTGCTCTGAGCTGGGGCAGCCTCACCTCCAGTGCTGGGCGACATAATGTAAAAAAGACATTAAAATATTAGAGACTGTCCAAAGGAGGACCACAAGGATGGTGAAGGGCCTTGAGGAGCACCTGAGGTCACTGGGTCTGTTCAGTCTGGAGGAGACTGAGGGGAGACCTCACTGCAGTTACAATTTCCTCATGAGGGGAAGAGGAGGGGCAGGCACTGATCTCTGCTCTGTGGTGCCCAGTGACAGGACCCCAGGGAATGGCCTGAAGTTGTGTCAGGGAGGTTTAGGTTGGATATTAGGAAAGTTTTTTCACCCCAAAGGGTTAAGCACTGTAACAGGCTCCCCAGGGAAGTGGTCACAGCACCAGCCTGACAGAGCTCAAGAAGCTCAAGTTCATTTGGACGATTCTCTTGGGCACCTGGTGTGATTCCTGAGCATGGTGCTGTGCAGGGTCAGGAGCTGGACTCTATGATCTTTGTGGGTCCCTTCCAACTCCACATGTTCTGTGATTCTGTGATCCCTCTTACAATAACTAGAGCTATAAATAGAGCTGCTCCTTTTCAGTCATCTACCCATGCACAGATCCTGTGAAAATACCTGTGGGGAAAAATACAACTCTAGTTGACTTCAGCCCCAAACTTCTCCTTTACTAAAGTACTTTGGTAAACATGTGACATGTTGCCTCTAATCTTCTAATTCAGCTTGTTCAACAGAAAAACAATCATTAAAAGTGCTGATTTATTCCATTTAAGCTGCCTTCTTGAAGGAAGTCAAACATTTCCAGTGCTCAGAACTGTGTAATTTCAACAGATGTTTGATGAAATTACTGGTGGACGGGAAAACTTATCTACAATACTAACATTTTAATCCAGGTTAATTTATTTTGGCCAAGTTTGTTCATATGAAATACCAATGAAGTTCTCCTTTTGTGAATGACTGCACCAACATCACCTTAAAAACAGTATTTTTACAAACTTGCTTTTAGTTTTAGCATTTGCCCAACTATGCTGTCAAAGAAAGAAAATCTTGATTCTATATGTCCAGCCTCACTTATTCAACACCTCTTGTTTAAAGAACACAACAAACAACATGAAATCAACGTGAAAGCTGAAAGTGTTCAACAAAACTTGTTCCCAAGTTTTAAAACAAGTTCACTGTAGTGCAAACCATTAGCAACAGCAATCTGCCTTCTAAGTTACTTGCTCTGCAGGCTGCCTTCAGCACTGACATACTTTCAATGATTCCGACTGCTCTACTTTTGAAATATATCACTCCTTCATATTATACTCTCTGGGACATCATGATGGCAAGGTATGTTTCTTTAGTCACTCAAAGCCATCATTCCAGAAACTTAGTTATGCTCCTAATTACTCATGATTCATATTGAATAAAACTTCTCCATGTTGGAAAGGTAACAAAGACTAACCCTAGCCTGATTTTGTCCCTTTACCACTTCAAATTTAGTTTAAAAATCTGTTAATATATTAAAATGCACAAATAACCTATTGTGCCCACACACTTACTAGTCTCATACAGTAATATTAAAAAAGTCTCTTCTCACACCTACATTTAAAGCCACACTCAGCTTTTCAAACAGCAAGGCTCAACATAAGCAACTCTCAAAAAAAATTAAGTTTCCTGACATATGGAACAGGTAGTTAAGGTTAAAACCAGTAGGTTTAGCTTTAAAGCACAGGCAATTTTTGCCAATATTAAAGTCTTCATCTCAGACAAATGTGTGTTAAAATTACTAACAAAGCTATTTTATTGCTGCTTTGTCAGACCAAGCAACAAAGTAGTGAATCCATGCAGGGAGCACATTAAAGTGCTTTTGGTAAGAATCCTGAATAACAGCTCCATCCTCAGAACTTGCCTGTGTCCTGATTTTGAGTTCTGATGTCCAGTGGGTCTTCTTTCAAGAGGATGGTTAGCAACACACCTTGAGGAAACGAAGGGCTACTAATGCATTTGAATGGGACACAGGGGCTAGGCTGTCCCAACTAATAAAGTAAATCCTAGGACTGCAATGTCACAGGCAGGAAAAGGGAAGGACACAGCAGAGAGCAGAGAACCTCATGCCATACACATGCAAGATCTGAGTTCTTAGAAGAAAACTCAGGTTCACAAACCTAAAAACAGTCAAAAGACTATGCCACTCCCACTCCTTTTCCCCAAAACAGCAAAAAAAACCGCAAACCCAGATCACATTGATAAATCAAAGCCATACTGATAGAACTTAATAAACTTGTAGGGATTATGGAAATTTGGCTATAATGAGAAAGCCAGTCCAGGAGAAGAGACAAGAGAAGGAGCAGACAAATGCACAGCTTGAAAATTGAAGACAATTTTCAAAGGGAAAGACTTTTTTTTTTGGGGGGAACCAAAGGGGCAAGACAGGTTTAAGGATGTTTAATATTATTTTCAAATAAACAAAAACAATGTCTGGATTTCAGCTGGAATAGAGCTAATTTTCTTCCCAGTAGCTGTGTTTTGGGTTTAGGACGAAAATGATGTTGATAACACACAGATGTTTTAGTTGTTGCTAAGCAGTGTTTACACTGCATCAAGGACTCTGGCTTCCCACCACCCTGCCAGCAAGTAGACTGGCAGACACAAACAGCTGGGAAGAGACACAGCAGGACAGCTGACTCCAACTAGCCAAAGGGAAATTCCATACCATTTGATGTTATGTTCAGTATATAAATTAGGGGGAAAGATGGCTGGGGACTGCTGCTAAGGAACTGGACTGTGGTAAACAACTCCACTGTGGATCATTTGTTTTATACACTCTGATTCCTTTATCACCATCATCATTATCATTATTTTTGTCCCTTCCTTTTCTGTCCTATTAAACTCTACCTCAACCCCAAATTCCACCCCCTCCCTCTCCCAATTTTCTCCCCCATCCCATGGGGGCAGGGAGTAAACAAGTGGCTGTGGGGTGTTTAGCTGCCTGGATGGTTAAAACACGACAACCAAGCAAAAAATTACAATATTTAAGGGCTTCATTAAAGAAATGTTCAAGCTGTAAAATACTGAGAGTTTGAACACATGCTTGTGACACTCTTAAGAGCGTCACTGTTGTCTGCCAGAGCTGCAGGGCACAGCTGGATGTCACAACAAAGCCATTCTGCCTGCTGCAGCCAAGCACAGTCAGTTCCACCTCCATTACCTCTAAGTTTTACCTTATCCCTCTTCCCCCTCCCCAGTCATCTCTCCTTTCTTCACTGGATTAGTTAAGGCAGAAAAGAGACAGAAAGAGTATCTAAAACATTGCCAAACAGGGCAGACAAGCATCATAACAGATGCAAGAGACTGCATGTGCAAGATTTCCTTTTCAGCAGCAGCAGACATGAGCTCACGTGAGTAAGGTGTTGGCTGATACCCAAAGTTTGCACAGAAACTTCACAGAGTATGCAATTAAACATCATTAAATATAAACACCCATTGGCTCACAAAGTCCCTGAGCTACAAAACACTGGAGGCTGTGGCACCTTAGAAAGCCCCCTGTACACTTGCCTCTGTCCTACAACTCTTTTCCTAAACGTCAGCCCTGATGGTTCTTACGTTCCTAACTGTGCTGCCACACCATGCCCTAAAACTTTGCATCAGTGGAAACTCATGTAAGGCAGCACATGTTAGTCAAACCAAACTACCCTCCTCATCACTGCACAATCACCTACCCTTGCACTGGCCCAAGACAAGTACCAGTACAGCAATACACGCAATCCAATCAGGAAAATCACTGTTTGGCATTTTCCATTATGCTTTTTTTCACATGGCTTAAGAAGAACTTGGGCTGGGAAATGCACTGCTTTGTTAAGTAAAGACATCTATGCAAATGAGAGCACATGGAAACTATTTCTTCCAGGAACAGTATCTGGGAAATAAAACCACAGTACATTACTCAGGACTGAAATAGTTTTGTGTTGGTTTTGGTGTTGGTTGTTTGGGTTTTTTGTTTATGTGTTTTTGTTTTGTTGTTAAAAAATAAAAAGCAAAACCACAACCAGCATATATCAGCTCCTAAAATAATCCTAAGATTAGCATAAATGCAAACCGAGTAATAAATGCAAGCAGCCAAAAAAGGAAAAAATATTTTTAGTTACTGAAGTAATTTCAACAGTTGTTTCTACGTTGTGGTTTCCTTATGTGTAGGTAATAACATCAAAAAATAAAACAGAATGCTTATTAGCTTGGAAAACTATTTAAAAAAATTGTAGCTAGTGAGATTCCATCCAACCACTCAGCAACAATGTAAAACAAGGTGTTTTTGACCTTGTAGGCCACTATTACTTTGTACAGAAATGCTCCGTCCATCTTCTACATTGGTGTTCTCTGAAGAAGCACCTGACCCTCGAAAAAACAGCTTTATTTAGAGAACTGAGGCCATTTAGCTTACAAAATTAGACAGACTGTACTACAGCACCACTGTTTTTTGCAATTACATTTGCCTGCTAGGAACAGGTTTCCCTACATCTCCTACAGTTCCATGCCATCCTCCAGCTCTGTGCTCAGTCCTAGACAATATGGCGGAAGTGTTATTCAGAAGCCAACAGCCATTTTGATTACACAAAGAGCCTGTAATGCTTAGGTTCACTTTCCTCCACCTTTAAGGCCCCTTTTTATGTTTTTGTTAAACAGACTGCCATTGCTGTAATTTGAAGTGACAGGAGTGGTGCCTAAATGTCCAGAAAATGCAAGTAGTCCAAAGAGAAGGCCACAAAAATCAGAGGTTCACACAATCCAAGGTCAGGACTTTTGACAGTGGCCAGTATCAAAGCTAGAATGATGCTAAAGAACACTGCCAGAATGAGTCACTGGTCTTCTTCCTTACAAGGGAGGAACCCTTATCTAAATCCTTTATAGACAAAGAATATCATCACCACCACAGAATGAAGTCAGGCTGATTTAGATGGGGGCTTGAATTATCCCCATGATCTGACAGGGGAAGCAAAAAAGCAATGCTGAAAATGAACGCATATGAACTCCTAGCTTAATGTAGCAGTGTATTCAACCATGAATAACTCATTCCTCCCCCATCTTTTACTGCTTTTAGCTGGTCACTGCTTTCACTTAAGATGGCTGCTGCTTCATTCTGAGAGAGGCAGGCTACATCATTCAAACTCTGGCTGCGGATTTGTAAGACCACACTGGAAAAAGCAAACAAATTCTGTAATTTAACTGTGAAAGAATCACAGGATAGCTCATCTTTATGCAGCACAATGAACTGCAATAGTTACTTAGGAAACACACGGAGAGAAATAACTGTAATGATCTCCACAGGTTAAGAAAATATTTCCTTTATCAGCTTTAACTGCAATGCTTTTAAAATTTCTGTGGTTTCTTGAGCCATCCTGTCTCCACATACTTGTATTGCACTGCTTTGGGTTCACCTCTAATTCTGGACAGCAGCCGAGTGAAATTCGAGCACGGATCTGTTAATTTAAAAACACAATTAACTTATTTTGGCGGGTTTTTTTGCATCCAAGGAGATTTATCTTAAATACTAAGTGACTCACCCCCAAGACCCCAAATCTCTCACAAAAGTTCCAACCACAGAGAAAGTCAATTTCAAAGTTGTGATTAAGGATTACGATGGCATTCTCCTTCCCGTACTTGTGGTAACTCTCTGGGTCAGTGTAAAGGGTGCAATCGGTGCCTGACCACCATTCCAGCAACATCACCATCTCTGAAACAAAGAACAAGAAATATGTGAATGTACACAGTATCTGCAAACCCACACATTAGTAACATGTTGAAAACATCAATCACCTCAATGGCATGTGGCAAAGAAAGTGCTGTAATGAAGAACATGTAAGAGGCCTGTTTAAAACACAGCTCTCTTTACAAGCTGGAAAGTGGTTTCTCAGCAGTATCCTAGTGACTATCACATGCCTTTCATTTCCTATTTGTTTGTCCCATTATCAAGCACAGGCTTGTACTGTACGCTTTGTATTTGTTTTGCTTGGAACTTTGAGTCTGACCACAAGACTTGTAAATCAAACCTTTATTTAGCGAAATCGCTCTGGTCTGGGGCACAGGAAGTTGAGGTGAGTCAGTAAAGCCAAGAAACTTGGAGAGCACTATCTCCATGGAGATGGAAAAACAAAATCTAAAAGCAATGGCTCTCCTAAAGCAAGCCACGTCTTGAGCTGGGGGTACCAAGGGACTAAATGAAAGCTGTCTGTCTGAGACTATAAAGGGTTAAGGGACACGTGTGCTTCTTGTCAAAGCTGTCAGGAAAGTTCTGGGTTATTCTTTGTTAAGTGAAACATATCTCTCTGGTGCCACATGAACGTCTCTGCTGCCACATGAAGGTCTCTGCTGAAAGGATGAGACATCCAAGATGCTCTCCTGGCTTAAGACAAGCCTGAAGGCACCAAAAATGCTCATTTACCTCAGGAAAGATCAAAACCAGGGCAGCCTTTGAAACACATTTGAATTCCTTTCCATTTTGGTTCCCTACTAGTCACATCTAGTGACAGAAAACATAAACCAGCCAGGTCTACATTTCCAGTCATCATGAGTAAAATTATCTGCCTGAAGCTCTTGGATGACATTGTGCTGTACACTGGAGAACAAGCATTAATGATGTGAATGAATTCTATCTAACAGTGCTACAGGCAGGCTAACAGACAATCTCTATTCAGGTAACATTACCTTAATATGATAAAAGCATGTTTATGACACAGATAAATGACTGTCTTGTCAGTCCACCTGCTTACTTCTAATGAGGGAATGTGACTTCTACAGCAGCAGGAGTACATTATTATTTAATGCATGCTATTATGCACCAAAACAACAGACTGAGGTGTGGAGAGAGACCTAAACTGCTATATGCTAACCAGGGAATGGCAGATTTCACTGGCTGCAAACTGATTTTCTGGTGAAAGCCAAAGATGTTCACATCTCAGCAAGGCAGCTGTGAAGATACAGAAGCATATACATTGAAGACTTCCTCTGCAAAGAGCTGCCTCGTGAAACACACAATGTTATATCTTCCTACGTAGATTTCTATTAGATTTATACTGGAAATAAAAGCCCTCCACTCCCCAAAACACAGCAAAATTGAATAATAGCTGGGAGAAAAAGACTCATCCCACATTGTACTTTGCAAACTTTTGTGGAATCTACAGTCATATCCTAGAGCAGAATGCCACCACAGAAAAGAAAGGAAATTAGTGACAGGGTTAGATCTTTTGCTTAACTAGGAGTCCAACTAAGAGAAAAAATGACTGCCACATGACTTTCCCTCTTTTTTACACCTCCTGCCATTAAATCTATTCCTTGGAAAAAAACAACAAACAAACAAACAAACAAAAAAAACCCCAAAAAGGCAGAGATGATGATGGTAAGGCTCTCTTGACAAAAAAGCCAACTTTACCTAAGAAAAGTCATCCCACTTGAAGCGCGAGTTTTTTACTTATTTTGTATTTTAGTAAGGAACAAAACGAGTAACATATCGTGAATCTCACTATACAGGTGTGCCACATGCATAGAGCTCTTCAGTTTTATATATTCAGTTTCAAATACATTCCAAAAAAGCACAGGCAAAAATATTTCAAGATGCGCTTTGATTTTTCATAAGCAGGATTTTTAAAAAATAAATACTGCAGAAATAGGTCCCTATCCCTCACCTCACACACCATTTGTCACTGATGTGCTCAGGCAGCTGCTGCAGAAACACAAAGCAGGCACTGAACATCACTGCATCTAAATACAGTAAATGCCACCTGCCAGCCTCTAATTTCTTAACAGGTTTCTTTCCCTCATCTTCCCTGCTCTTTCTTTCCCCCTCCTCTTAGCCTCCTTTCTCCTTGTGGATCTCAAGTAATGATAAGTAGTGTCAGTTTGTGCTACTCTTGCATTGTGTCACCAGCTTACTCCCACAACCTTCCACAGAAATTTATTACCCAGCAACCTGCAGTAGTGGCTCACCACACAAGGTCACCCGTTCACACTCTCCTCCCTCCTTCACAGTACAGAGATGATCAGAGGAAGCTTCTTCCTTTGTACACCAGTCATACTGTATAAGCAGAAATCAATTGCATAGAGGGAAGAAAAAAAGATTATTTTGCCCCTTTAATGAGGTTTTGGAGTTTCAACACCACAAGTGAGTTGATGAATACATATTCAACCACATCGTGAGGGTTCCTACCTTTCAAAGCAATTCCTCCCGTGACACTGTCAAACAATTAAGGCAAAGGAAGGAGAAAAACCAAAGGAACTTGAAATCTCTATTCCCTGCTTTGAAGGAAGACTCCTTGCAGTGCATTACAACTAGCTTCAGAAGAAGAGGGCAGAGAGAAATCATGACTTTAAATAATTAATATGGATACCCTGTGTGCTTAGGAATGTTGAGCTTTTTTACCTTTCTGAAATAAAAAAAACCCCCACTCATCCTGCTTCAAAGACTGCCCCTACCTCCTGCAAGAGGAGATAATTTCCTTGCCCTTCACGGCACAAACCTGAGCTGCTTCAATGCCAGCACTTCCAGAAACAAGTAACTAGGAAAAGAATCTCCAAGGCAGACCTGAACTACAAGTCACTATAGTTCAAAAATAACATTTAAGGAGAGAAGGGAAACACACAGAGTTTATTGAGACTTGCCCCTCAAAGTTTTGCAAGAATGAGTCATTAAAACAGTTAACACTGTTCTTCTGTAGAATGTGTTAGTAATTCCTTTAGCTAACTACTCTTGATAAGGACCGGATGACCTGCTGTGGTTCCTTCCAACCTTATCCATGGTCATAAACCATGGAAATATTTGCTTACAAGATTAACTATAAATTACCTATTTTGAAGTTCTATTGAAAGCATAATACTGTATTGACTCAATAGGTAAAATAATTTGAAGATCTCAAGTAAGTGCATAATCTTATTTAAAGAGCTACAGAAGTTTCCCTCCATGACATTTGTCATTTCCTATAATCTCTTCATTTTCTTTAATTTCTGTATCAAGGCAACACCAAGAAAAAGAACTCAGAAAATTCTTATGGGAATGTATGGTAAAAGCATAGCAAACTGTCCAATACAAATAAAAGCATGACAAGTGTGCAAGCTGTGACCATCATTTCAAAGAGCAGACAGGGTGCATGATAAATGACTGCACTGCATAGAACACTAGGGAAAGCATTTTAAAAAATGCAAAAGTAAGGCTAAAGACAGACTGGCAGGTAGCACAGTCTAGAGTCTGTGCCTGTCTGATTTTCAGACTACACCTATTAGGAGCACTTCCTAAGCATTTTTCATAGAATGAAGTCTACAGGTAACTAAGAAAAGCAAGTCTGTATCTCCCCAAGACTACTTAAAAGCCCTCTGTGCATCACAGACAGGGTTAAACCTCTGAATTAACTGCCAAGCTGCCTAAGAGTTTTTCTAAATACTTCCAAGTATTCCGTACACAGGCTATTGTAGTGTTTCACTCTGCTGTCTAACCTGACCGGGCATTTATTTCTGGTCTCTACTTCCTCCTTCTCTACAAGAGCTGCAAGTAATTACGAGGAAAACTTGAAGGCAGGAATTCTGCTTGCATTGATTAGGTACATGAAACTAGAGCTCAGAGCTGAATATTGCTACATGTCTACAGGAAAAATGTTTAAAATACCTTATTATTATAAAAAACTATATATATATTTCCCATGAGGGGCAACAAAAACTAGTTCTTCGGGGAAAAAACCCTATAGCTGGAAAGTCAAGCAATGCCTCTCCCCCTTCCCCTAGATAAGTGGGAGCCCAGCCAGACAAGGCATCAGTTTTTCTCTTTCATGCATGTTTTGCATCAACAAGGGATAATGAAGTTATCTGGTTCACTCCAACACAGAGGTGCTGGTCTTCCACCTGTGGGAAAATGGTTAGGATGCCTGTTTTTTTGTGATTTTGTGGGTTTAAACAGAATACCAAAATCCAGCCCCCGCTTTCCTTAGCACCACCACCATGCCCCATTCCCTACCCCCACCATCCACCACAGCTGGTGGTAAAACCACTGATACCTTTGAACTTGTTTCCCACTCCCTTAAAGCTGCCTTGCAGCAAAAGTACTGGCTAATGGCAGGGAGGGGTTATGGGGAATCATGCATACAAGTTTAAAAATAAAAACAAGCAAAACCCTTCTCTCTTGCCTTCAGGTCTGGTTTTAGAGATTTTTTGCTCCAATTTCCTTGGAAGACCCTACAATCAACTTCCTTCAACTTCAATTAATTACATGTCTGTGCTTTTAAGGACAGAAATTACCAACAGAGAGGAAGGAAGAAATGGTGACATTTAATTCCTCACTTATCACAATGAGTTACTGGACGTGCTTGCAAGAACAAAGATAAGCACAGCCCAGCCCTTTCATATATTCAGGTTCCAAGTCACACCCATTTCAGCACTTGCTCCCAGGAAATTATTTTAATGTACTTTCCTTCAACAGTCATATATTCCAACACACATAGTGTGCTGCATTTGCCGCAGATGACTGAGGACAGTATAGCACGTGCTGATCAAAGGGTTAGTATGACAACCAGGGAAAGACAACAAGCTGCTTGGCAAGCTCCTACGACACCGACATTTGCTTTGTACGGGCATGAAATCAGGCAGTTGCATCTCTTCCGGATGTGGTTTCTTGTTGTCCGAAACACCACTGGCTTTTTCTACTGTGCAGAAGCAGCACCACAGAGGAACTGCTTAGCAAAGAACAAATGGTTACAGCTCGTTCACTGCAAGTCACTGTGCAAAAGGAACACCAGTCTCATTCCAATGCTTTATTTTAACAGTTTCCTATACATGCGCACACACACCCACAAAAATAGTTTTTGATTTAGGCATCCTTGGCCTATTTGTAGGTTTTATTATTTTAAGCCTGCATATCTTTAAGCAATAGTGTCCCTTCCAAGCTATTTGAAGAAACCATTCACTGTTACAAATGGTACATCACGACCAGTAGGTTTATTAGAGACCTCAACATTCACTTCTTCACTAGAATTAGTTATCAGCAGAAGGGAGATGACAGCCTGAAAGGAAGTGCTAAAGCTACCAACCCCAGCTAGCAGATGATCCCGTGGGAAGAAATCACTGAGCCTCTTACAGTGGCAAGTTATTTGAGAAGAAGAAACAACATATATCTGTCCCGAGAACACATGCATGTTTTCCATGTTGGTGGATTCATATGAGTAACTTCTGCTTTCTCTTAAAGAAAGCCTAATCTATAATACTCTAAAACAAGTCAGAAGATAGGTGGAAAGGATGATTATGAAGCTATTGTTAATGCCACCTCCACAATACCTGTCTACCTCCAACACACTATTCCACAGACAATTCTGTCACTGTCTGTTCTGTATCCCTACTCTCCCTAAATACATACGTACCAACTCTCCTTCCTCTGACAGGCTACATGGGTAAACAGATAAATTAACCTTCAATCAACTGTTCTCAACGTGAATTTAATCTGAATATTGCAATTTCTCTTTTAAACTTGAAGAAGTCGGCTTTCTGCATGCAAATCCTTTCCAGTTTTTTGGGTATGTCACTACTGGTCTAACAAAAACAATACTTTTCACAACAAATCATTTACATGATTCATTTTCCTTAACCCTCTCCCAGCCGTGCTCACTCAGACAACATCATCCCAAATAGTAAAGACCAAATATGCTAGAGCCTCCTGTTAACCATGAGGACAGGCACTGCCTGCCACAGTACTTCATGATGTCTGCAGACAGCACTGCTCACAAGAAATGCCCACCAAACCCACAGCCCGTGGAGGAGCCCCACACTTGAGCAGGGGGATGGATGCCTGAGAGGAGGCTGTGACTCCATGGGAGACCCACAGAGAGAGGGGCCCTGCTCTCATGCTAGAGAGGCCTGTCCTTGAAGAACTATGGAAGATTACCCTATGGAAGAGTGACCCATGCTGCAGCAGTTTTGGGAGGACTGCTGCCTGTGGGATGGACTCACATCGCACCAGTTCACAGGAAGCTGCTACTCGTGAGATGGACTCACTTTGGAGAAGTTCATGGAGAGCTGTCTCCCATGGGAGGGACCCACAGTGCAGCAGGGGAATGACTCCTCTCCCTGATCAGCGGGAGAAACCACAGGTAAGAAACCCGCCATAATGCCCATTCCCTGTCTCCTTGTGCCACTGGGGTAGGAGGTAGATCTGGGAAGGAAGGAGGGGTAGGGGAAAGTGTTTTTAATGGCTTCTTTTACTTCTCATTATCCTGCTCTGATTTTGTTAGTAATACATTCACTTCATATCTCTAAGTTGAGCCCGTTTTGCCTGTGATGGTATTTAATGAGTGATCTCTCTTGGGTCTTAACCTCAACTCATGACCACTTTGTTAAATTTTCTCTCCTCTGTTCAGCTGCAGAGGGGAATGAGCGAGAGGCTTTGGCAGGTGCCTGACACCTGGACAGTCAACCCATGACACATGCACATCAACAGTATGTTCTGCTGAGGTGGCTTGTTAGGATGCAGAAGGAACTCTGCAGAATTGTACTCTGAGTGGTTATGTCACAACTGCTATGTGAGGTCTGCGCTACACAGCAGATTTTCTGGGTAAGAAATATCATGAAAATTTCTGCTCTGTCTTTAGTAGAAGGAAGCATCTTATCTCAGTGAGCAGTAGCTGGTGTCAGGTTCCATGAATATTAGATTATGTTTTTTATTAAATTATTCAGTATTTGATGTACACAAACCAGGAAGCCTAGGACATTCATCTGTACAAACACAGACGGGCAGAAGAGATGAGTGCTGAGAGAAGAAACTTGTAGGTGAAAAAACTTAAAATAAGGTGTTAAGTGTTCTGCACTGATCAGTAATGCAGCACATGATAGCCCTTATCTGATTAGTTTGGACTTGCACAGCAACCGCTTTCTAAAGAGATAAACAACTTTCTTATTCTGGCACACAGACTCACCTAGGACAAAGCAAAACATCATCTGATCCATGATACATCCCTCTCCTGTCATGCCTTCATTAAGTATGACCCCACATCATGCCTTACCCCTGGGGAAACTTCTGTGTCCCACTGATGTAGCTGCTGAAGCAATGAAGCTTAAATGAACATGTCTTGGTTTAGGGTTACATTTGCTCACAAAATGCTAGAAGAGGATTGGATGGGCTTCCCACGTATATGGCTTATGGATAAGGAAAGTTAACAGTATAGAAAAAGAACAAATTAAGCTAAATACCACTAGCACAAGAACATCCACATCTAAAGTGACTGAAAATACAGGCATCCAATATTCTGAAGGTTCTTCTGATTACTTAGATAAAAATGCATAGCAGCTTTGTAAATTGAGTAAGAATAATCTTAAAACCACTACATTATACCACTGCTAGAAATTCAACTATTCAGGAACTCCTTTCTAATCCTATTCTCTGTAACTAGGAAAGAAAGTGAGATTTTCCAAGCAGACTGCCTTACACAGCTCTCTCCTCTCTTCCATCACTGCTTGAGAAACACAGTGCAGACTGAGAAACACTCTGCTACCCCAGGCTGCATGAGTATTCACTGGACCAGGGGGGAGACAGTATCTTGCAGCAATGAGCAAAGGCTTCTGTTTAAGCAGGGTAGCACCAGACAGAAACCTTTCCCAAGGGAGTTCTCTGTTAAAAACTGCCCTCCAGGAGGCCAGGACCTCAAGATTCGAGTATCCAAATAAGCAAACATGAACCAAGTTAATAGATGTCAGTCTTAACTTGTATTTATTCAATCACAATTGACTTCTTTGACATGAATCATTAGCATGTTCTTAATTATAGGGTGATCAGCATTGTCCACACTCAGGTCTCATGCTTTCATTCAGAACAAGAGTACACACACTCACGTGACTGGGTTTATTTTGCCATATGCATTAGGGGAGTTATTTGACTCAAGTGAATCATGTTTAACTCATGTATTTAGTAAGAAGACTTGTTCTCACAGAATTTTTCTCCTTCTTGCATGGATTCTTGCAATAGCCTTAATTTCTACATATACAAATTTATCCTCCTTAGTTTCAAATGAAAAATCAAAAATTTGGGCTTTAGAAGGAAAGCATTTCAGAACAAGAGAGAAAATCCCATTATTTTTGATGCTCTAAATCCCTGCCATCAACACATTTAATCTGCATTTTCAGCTACTGACAAGAACTGACATGAGTTTATCTCTGAGAAAAATGACTGATGATACAAAAAAAACTCTGAGTTGCCAAAGCAATCTCCAGCACAAACATGAAAAGTGAATTAGGAAACTAACTGAACAAAAGGTAAATTAAATCCTAAGAAAATCTGCAGTGTTTTTGAATAAAGCCTCTAGTTATCAAGAATTACATTTCACAGAGGTGTAAACACAAAAGAGAAGGAACTATGGTGTCTGCAGAATGGCAGAACAAGAAAACCAGGGATAATGGCTTCCAAGGCTTCTATACTTTTCCAGTAACATTTAAATTTGGATTTTGATTTCAGATACTGGTGAGCTCAAGAGAAATACCTACATATTTCCAGATGTAGTATGCTACAAATTATTAATTTTTAGACTCAAGTCAAGGCATATAACTTCTACTTAGCCTTTTTATGCACCAGATATTCTACCTGAATTTCAATAATGGAAGAAAAAATTGACCAAGTACCTGTATTACATAATCAGAATTAATGGTGAATAACCACGGAACCTCTATCACTGAGAACACTGTTCAGAACAAAACCATTATTCATTTTTCACTTGCATTCTATGAATTCCCTCTCTCTGTCTGTAATCTTACAGCATCTCATCACGTGAGGTCTTGAGAGACAAGAACTATGTCCCGGTGCTTATTTTAGCTTCTTAATCCCTATCAGTGACTTTCACAAAATGTTCTTTAGAGGGACAATAAGGTCAGAATCTACAAATCAAACAAATGGCTTTCATGAATTAAAAATAAAGTACTACAGATCAAATATACCTATCAAGTATCAAACTGTGATTTTTATACTGGGTGCAGCCTGTAACCCTTAAAGATGATTGTTATCCAAATATATAAATACATAAAAATCCCATTTTTTTTATCACTGAAGAATATAATACACATGAGAAAGTGCACATTCTGTTAAGACAGACATATACCCAAAGTATACAACAATATTACACCAAACTTAAGGACACTAATGCCTCTCAATTCACATTTAGCTTGATTGTGCTTGCATTTCTCTTTCCTCAAAGCTTTTAGAAAACTAATCCACTGCTGGAACATCACAACCTGCTCAGACAGCCTGCAGATCATGTGCTCCAGCAGATGAGGATGCAAATGAGCCATTTCCTTGTCTAACCTCTCACTGCTCAAACTGAAAGGGTATCCACAAAAAAAGGCATTACCGTCTTCCTGCTATGTAGTCCCAGTGACTCAGTAACTGCAAAAATTCTGCACAAAGACGTAATAAGCTTTTTGTTTTTTCATATCTGGCATGCAAGCAACAGTGCTGTGTTCTTAGAACGATTTGTGTTGAAAAATATTCCTAGAAAACAGAGGTTTAGCTTACACAGTCCATGGAAATCTTGCACCATTAACAGCCTCTGAGTTTACCCTCGTCTATTAATTTTCTAGAAAGAGAACCTCTGGAAATTACAAAAGGCAGGCTGTGCTTCTCTGGTAACCCAAGCCATTTTCCTATTGGCTGATTTACAAATTATGAAGAGTAGCAGCCAGACACACCATTTCAGGTTGGTACAGGAGAAATGGTTTAAAAGGCACAATCTGATTTGTCATAGCAGCAGTAAAATAAATACCTGTCATACCAACAAGTCATGCACATGTCAGGAGTAGAGAAGTATCACAAAATCATATGCACTACTGATATTTCTGTCAACTTTATCACAAGTATTTCTGGCACCACAGAAAAAAAGAAAAAGGAAACTTTTCAAGATTTAACAAGGGCATACAATATTACATAAAGTGTATCAGGTACCAAAATGTTATCCCATGACAGACTGATCAAAACTGTAGAGGAATCCCAGAAAAAAAAAGCAGCCTAATGTAAGTCAGTTATTTCCTTGAATTTAACTTTATTCCTTTCTGAATTACCTTTACCACCTTCATTACCTCAACTGTCTCAAAATGAAAGACACTCAGGATCCATGTGACTTGGATGCAGCCTTTATCAGCTTGTAAAACAACAGGGGCTTCCCGCCTTTCAGGCCATACACACCACTGATTTACCTTGAGCAAGATACTCTGCTTTAACTCATGCAGGTTGACACTTCCTCTTTGCTGTGGAAGACCTACAGCTTTTTAGAAACAACTCTTCTTGAAGGCCATGCAGACTTCTCACAGGATTTCAGACGTGCAAAACTAAGAGAAGCACAGTAACAGCATCAGCTCTATCAGACTTTCAAGTGTAGACTACATCTTTTAGGCTGCCAGCTGGCACTGTGCCAGAGGTCTTTGTGGTTCTGTGTAGGCCATTTGGATCTCCTCTAGAGTCTTGCCTAAAAAGCTGGAAAGCAGAAAGCCAATGCAAATAAACACTATTTAGCATTTGAGTTTACTGAGCTGTATTTGAAGGCTTACACAAGAACCTCCTCTGGTATCAATACTGCTGATTGATGTCTTAGCAACATCTTGCACCACAGCAGAGCTAAGAAAAAGGAACAGGAAGAGCCTTGAGGTCCTGTCTAATTAGAGGCTTGTTACTTGAAAATGGTGTAATTTCTACCAGTTCAAATCTTTCTCAAATGGAATTGCCATGTAATCCAATTGCAGTGAAAGAAACATCAGCTTGTTCAGATGAAGGACAGAAATCACTCATGTCCTAGGCTGCTGTGAGTATCATTACTTTCAGCTTTTTTCTGACTGCCAAGGGTGTGACTGAGAAGCTTGTAAGACAAGCTTCTAGCTTCAGCTAGATGTCATGCAAAGGTTTTTCCAACAGCCTGCCTCTGTGGACAAAGCTTGTATGGAGGCTTCCACAAGGAAAAACTCAACCCACAGTCTTCCAAATCTAGATGTTGCAGCGTATCAGATCACTCCTTGACATTGTAAAGCAGTGGGCAAGTGAGGAGATCTCAAGGTTCAACATGGAAGACTTGGATTTATGAACTTCATGCAAGAGGTACATACTCTTGAAGAGAAAGAGTAGAGCTTCTTCTACTGAGGGTCCAGCATCAAACCTGAAGAGCAAGTCTCTCTCCGCTCTCAGTGAAAAAAAAAAGCTGAACAGCAAAGACAAAAATAAATCTAAAAGAAGATTCAAAACCCTGTTTTAAAGTGTACTTCATTTTTGAAAATCAGAGTTGGCCGTTTATCAAAAAGCTGACACAACAGGGAATGTGGACAGGAAGGAGCGCTTCACCTGCCATCCACCATTCCTGGGAGAGGGGGACAGAGGGAGCCCTAGGCTGGCCAGAGCCCGCTGCTCACCCCTTAGATGTAGATAGTTAAGGCAGGGTGTGCAGTGTACAGAACCAGCCTTCAGGCAAGCATGCAAGGCAGTGTTTTTCTACAGAGCACAGGGCACACACAGGTTGCCGAAAGAGGAGCTCCCAGGTAATTGCTCAAAGGCTTGCACTACACAGAAGCAGCCTGTGACTAGAATGATATGCTAAAGGAACAATTCATAAAGTGTGTCATTTTGAATATTCAAGTACAAACAAAGCTCTCACTTTAAAGTGGTAACAAATCACCTCTGCCCAACACTTACTAATTTGTCAACGTAACTTCAAGATAAAAATCCCAGATTAGGAGAGAGACCAAATATATTGTGCTGTTAAAAACCAAACCAAACCCAAGACTGATGGTGCACAGATTTTTTTTTCCCTCCACTTTTCTTTATTTCCCTCAAACACACACTGACATTTATTTAAGCTGGCCAGATTCTCAACTAGCATAAAAATAATCTTTGTCTCTGGTCTAGTTACTGTTAATATCATGCTGAGTTACACAAAATAAGGATTAGACTCATCACACCTACTACAAAGCTAAAGCTTTACTTGTGCTTTGATCTTCCTAGCAATTTCACCTGCTTGCTTAGTCGTATAATTAAAACCTGCACATACATGTGCATGAAGTGGCTAATGTACTAAGTGAAAAATACGTTGCTTTATTAAAACATCATTGCTGTATTACACAATGATGCTTCTGGTGCTTGCTGTGTCTCAGCTCCATGATCTTGGCTCCATTACCATTTCTTATTAAGAAAGATAAGATATAGATCCATTTGATTTTCTTACAAAATTAAGACAACAAAACACTATTGATAAAAAGGGGATTCACCCTTTTTGATGGGTTGTTATCAGTGGTTTCTCAGATGAAACGTATAAAACAAAATAAACTACAAACAGTTTAATATGGCCAAGCCAGCATTCCTGCAATGCAGCCAAGCTGCATTGCTTTGGGAATCAAGATTAGAACCAGATTTAATGCAAGATCTCAAATGCACAAGCCTTCGTGGTATACAGAAAGCCTGAGTGGGCTTTCCTCACAGGAGCTATGATGGGAACCAAAAATTTATGGGTAAGACCTGTAAATTAAGGCATGTCTCTAGTATTTGAACCAGCATTTGATCTGGGCACAAGCCTTGCACAGGACCCTTCCAGTTACTGCATGTGTTCTAGCACACTATCTCACTTCCTAGCTTCTCTCCAGTTCCCATTCCCATACTACCTTCCTCTCAAAAGGCATACACACCATTCAAGTTTAATCAAATAGATTCTCTCCTTCTAACCTAACACCCACAAAATATAAAATCCAGTATTTCTTCAGGTGACGAAGAGATTTTAAGTCAGCATAATCATTCTTGAAAAAACTTTCAAGTGGTCCTTCCTCCTCTAGTGCAGTTCTGAGCTAGAGGAGTGGAGAAATATGGAAACAAGTTTTATTCATTTCTCTACCCACTATTCCTTTTAAACTATCTCTATGCTACAAGTTATAAAGCAACCATCCCTTCAGGAAAAAAAAAAAAAGCTGCATACTTCAAACATTTAATTTCACAGTTTTTTTCTGTCTTTTATCCTGACACAATCTGCCTACAAAACAGCTTATTCTGTCCAAGTTACACAGCATGTGGAACAAAGCCAGCCTCACAAGTACAATGGGCTTAACACACATACAGATCTGCAGTAGTCAGTGTTTTGAAATGATCTTTTGAAACCCTTTGGGAAAATTAATTATTTAACAGCCACATGTCAGAGATACTTGTCTCACATCTGAAGGCTCCTCTTATCCTTCTTCCCCAAGGAATTTAGCAGTACTCCCACTTTTCAACAAACCAGCAGCTTCTGGCTTGGTAACAGGACTAGTCAGTGGAGAGAACAATCAACCAGGCACTTCCTCCTGCTGCTTTGTCCACCTGGACAGCCCACAAAAGTCAGCCCAAAGCTCCTTGTTGAAGGCCTAATGAAGCAGTGAAGGGAGCAGTAGGAATGACCCTCCAAACACAATACCAGTAATCAGCAATGGTGCCCTTCCAGACAGACGAGTTGGTCTCAAAGGTTTCTTCTACTAGCATTTATTTTTCATTTCTCAAGGAAAGACATCCTACAGAAGTACCCACCTGCAACAGGCACTGCTCATATATGAAAGCAGACAACCTTCCTCTTCCTTTTTTAAGTCTTCCTTGCTTAAAAATGCAATCATCATTACAGGACTTTTTTACAGCAAGAAATCAATGACACAAGTTGGAAATAAAGGAGAGACTCCAGCATGAGTCTCTATATGAAGGTCAAATGCAGCATTATCATTCCCACACAATTTAGGGTAAAGTACTCAACATTATTTTCCACTTTCTAATACTGTTCACAGGAACCACCTTTGAAAAACAGTCTTGAAGATTCCTACGGCACTCCAATATCTTACACAACACAGGAGGAACCTAGCATACCACTGCTCTTAAGAGGCCCAATTCCCATCCCCACCTTTCCAACACAGAAGATGAACTTTTCAAGGAGTTATTTACAGGGCACTTACACTGAGTAACAGCATAGGACAGCTCTTTCTCAAAATTTTTAAGTCACTAAATCCAACAGTGTAACCCACACAGTTTGGGCTGCTTCTGGGTGAGCCATCCTGCTCACCTGCACTTGCATAATTATCTATTTATCAACCATCATTTGATTTCCACATGAAGAAATCTATCACATCTCAAAGATTCAAGATATGCCACTTGCGCTTTTCTAATTCTCACCTGACAACTGCATGTACTAAAAAGAAGCTACAAGCTATCACTGTGCAACCAGAGAAATTTAAATCACCTTTCAAGAAACCCTGAATTTTAAGCATGAATTAATGAAGAGCCTGTGAAGACATAAGAGAGACAAGCTTCATGGTTAGCTTTAATCCATGCAGAAATTTTCTGAACTCTTAGTATTTAAAAAAATACTGAAAATATACTCTACTACGAAAAGGAAAATGCACTATGGTCTGAATTTTAAACTAGATAAATTAAGTAAATAAACATAAAGAAGCATGCCAGCTATTTTGCCTGTATCTCACTCCTTTATGAGCATAAAAGGCAAAAAGACAATACATGCTCAAATAATAAAGTTTTAATTGATAAATTTTGGTGGGTAAAAATATAACCCAATCTACACAATGCAAGCATTCTTCTGAATACTGCAAGCTTAACATCTCCCTCCCTATCTTTTGTCTTTGTACAAAGAATAGCAAAAGTCTGTCATAGGCCCTAGAGATAAATGATATGAGTTTGAAGGAAGTAACAGATTCTTTAGTTCTCTATAGTTAGATTTCCAGTATAGAGTCCTCAGCAAACTGCAGAGGATTAGTACATTGCACATCTTTAGAAGAGATACTTTATGAGCAAAGGGAAATACCTGGAAAATGTCAGAGAAGGGTATGAGATTCCTAGGGGGAAAAAAAATCCAGTAGGATAGGAGAGTAGCTTCTTTACAGCAGCAAAGCTGTATATATGAGAGCCCCTGACAAAAGCCTCCCAGCTGCAGTTTTCCAAAAAACAAGGGTAAGCTTCTTTAGAAATGCCATTAAGAAACTGAGTTGGTACAATCACTATTTTTATTTCCTTACCTAACACAGGCAGATACATTCATTCATCAAAATCTTTCACTAGCAGTACATATTGATCTGAGGATCATTTAAACAGGGTCATATAAGTACAGCATAAGAGCAGTACAAAATTTATGTACAATGAAAAATCTCTCATGTATTAGGAAGCCCACTTGCTTTTAACTCTCAAAGAAAACCCACACTTGGAGATGCAATATACAGGAGATTCAATTTAGAAACACAGCTAAGTGAAGTTAGAACCATGAGAAAAAATAAATGTTAGTTATTGACACTACAGTGCAATTTGCTTGAGTACAGAAAAAGTTCACAGAAGTAACATACTAATAAAAGTGTGCTAACTGAAGAGCAAAACAAGCTGTACACAAACAATTGCACTGTAATCTTTTTATGGTTCCTTATCCTGCTTCAAATGTTATTTTGGAAAGGAACAAAGTGGGTCTGGAAAACGGGTAACTGCCTTTCCAAAACCAAGCAGATGAAAAAATTGTTTTGCACACATTTTTATTTAGCTTCTTATTCACAGTTAAAGGATTCCTCCTTCTGAATATGATGTTGGATGAAACATGTTTAAGCATATACCACTCCAAGATGGATGTAAAGGAAATTCAGCAACAGTCTCAGATGTGAGAAAACAATACAATTCTTAAGTAAGAAGCCTTAACCTGAAGGTTGCAAGCAAGTCACAGGAAACACACATCTAGCCACAGAAGAGTGCTAAGCATGTGCACTCAGAAGCTCTTCCATCTCAAGTGTCACACTGAAAAACCTCAAGTATCTCCTGAAAGGACATACTGGCTCCTACTGGCTTGGCAATCCTCCTGCAAAAAATTAGTCAGATACCAGATACCTTCACTGGCCCAGCTGCTGAAATTCTTGTTACAGGATGAGCCTGAAAACCTACTCCACGAAGACTTGTTGCTATGTGACTATCATTTGGGATGAGGAAGAATCACTTAGACGTACACTTTCAGGGGTGCACTGGCCAAGAGGGAGCAGGAGGGGATAGAAGATGTATCAAATCTATAGCAAATGAGACAAGACAAGGCACCTCACTTGGATGTTGCACCAGAAGATCTCTTCCCTGACCAAACACAGGAGAATTCAGAGTTCCCACAGTAGTCCTTCCTGTGGAGGTACCGTGCTTCCCTGGTGAGGGTAAGATTACTGCTGGTTTGTACTTACTTGTAACTGATGATGACTGAGCTACTCTCTGCATCTTTGCATGCAGTTTCCACATCATCAAGGGACTATCCTTCAGTTTCAGTACCATTTCAGCAATAAAATCAGGTCTATAGCTAAAATGGGGTTTCTAGAAATATAAATGATCTTTTGATTGTGATATTCACCCTTAATGAATAAACAACTGTAGCACCAGGATGTCTTGTCTGTGCTATGTCATGGATCATTAGATATCATGTTCCTGAGTTATGCTGCGTCAGATAGAAATGCTTTTGTATAAATACTCCAAAATCTACCCCAGTTCAGCAATCTAGGAAGCTTGCTGGCCAGATCAAATGTTTAGCAAAAGGTGCTAACATCTTTGTTAAGAGTGATGCTAGACACCAAACAGAGTGCAGTTCACCTACTGCTTCCCTGCCACCTCTCTTTCCAGTCTGCAGGCTATCAGCATCACACTTCTTCAGGAATCTGATGCAAAAAAGAAAAAAAGGAAAATAAAGACAAGTGACCTCTACAAAGGCTCCAGCAATAACAATATAGTATCAGTGACAGTGAAGATGCCCTTTTCATTAAAGATCAGACTAAATGCCTCTCTAGCTCTTCACTAGTCTTGCATAGAAACCATCAGTATCAAAAGTTATTTTCACAGAAAGCAGCCCCTTTCTCCTGATCTGAGAGCTGAGCATAACAAATCACATCCCTTGTAGGCTGAACTAGGAATTCTGGTAAAGGTCATGCACAGATGTCATTCAAACACCTTCACCACGCTCACACAGCATGCCTGCAATCAGCATACGCTCTTGCTTGATCCATTCAAGCTCACTGTCAATACTTGAACACCTACAAAAACTGAGTAACAACACCTGCAAGTGGCACAAAATGAGAAGGACTGAAATGTTATTAGTTGATACAGCAAGTTAATGATAGTAGGGAAAATATGGAGGCATATGCTAGGTACTGCAGAGGACTTATTCATAGCAATTAATGCAATTCCACAAACACAATCTGGAAAAAAAGTTCAAGCTGTGATGGATGCAGCAAACATAGACACACACACACACACACACACACACACACACACACACACACACTCTTTATCGTACTCTACCAGTAAAAGAATGGAGAGTTTGGTGCGTAATTGCTCCTTCTGTCTTTCCAAATTAAAGCAGAGAAAGTCAAGGTTTGGTCTCAGTTTAGAATTGTTCAGAAAACCAGAAGCACTGTCATAAGTATAAAACAGGTATAAAAGGGTATTAGAAAACAGGCTGAAGGAAGTCATTAATGAGTTAGAGTAGATGACACTTTAGGGTAGATGATTTCTACAAAAGTTTATTTCTTCTAGAGTTTATCTATATTAAAACTAACATGGGCATTTTCTTCGTACACTCTATTTCCACAGTTATTGCCACAGCTTGCCTTGAGAAAAAAAGAGAAGGCTAAGGTGATGGTCTAGTTTTCTAAAGGTTCAAGTCAACATCTTCCCTTTGCAAGACTATCAAATCTGGCCTCATATTTCCCCCCAGTAGATACTGTAAACTTTCCATAATCTTCACCAGTGGCTTTGTATGGATGTGGTGTGTGGAACTAAGATAAAAAAGGCTTAAGTGGACAAGTAGCTCTTGAGAAAAATACATTTTGCACAGATTACTCAAAACATTTCAGAAAGACTAAGAAAACAGTCCTAAGTGTCCTGTGAAAACTCTTCACTACATCAACATTGACAAGCATAACTCAGGTTGCGTTATAAATAAAAAACAAAAACAATGGCAACAACAACAGAAAAACAAAACAAAACAAAACCAAACCACCTTACAGGACTGAGTTAAGGACACAGTGCCGTACTTTGTCAATAGTACAATGCTTCCTCTGCAGCATAAGATGGTAAAGAGAAGAAGAAGAAGAATAAAGTCCTACCTCTCTGGATACCTCTTCCTTCCCAGCCCTTCCCTACTACTTAACTGCACCAGAGGTGAGAATTCTCATCCCTACCTCAGCACCACATTCATACAAACAAGTAAAATGGCTGAGGGCTCCTCTAAACTCCAAGAAACAAAGGACTGAGGATTAGTATGGCCCTGATACTATCACAAAGCCTTGTTCAGATATTCAGTCCTCACACTGCAAAATCTATAGTTGTACATAGAAGGAATTAGGTTTACTGTGTTGTAACAGTCAGACAAGATGATGGAACTAGTAGTAGTTCTCAATTTCCTCTGGCTTTGTTTCTAGGAAGCTCAGTTATAAGAAGAATCAGTTTCCATCTTGTTTTTGCTGCAGTCAATGAACAGGCATCAGGGTGCCTCTCTCTATGCAAGCAAGGGCCTTTCCCTCAGCAGAACCTACAAACTGCAGCCCACATAGTGTAACTTTACCCAGAGGTAAAATAACACCCCTTTCATGGCACAACAATAGGTATTAGTACTACTGTAGTTTATTTATGAAGGCAGATTAGAAGCTAAGTTGGTTGCTTTTAAGGCCCTTGTGCACCTGACCATACCATTACTGCCAAGTCTTTTGTTTATGCAATGTTCACCTGGTGCAGAATCAGCAGGAGGCCAGTTTGCCACTCACCCTGGGAGCACAAGAAGCCCATTTGCCCCCAGCACAGTGGACAAGGTAACAACACTGCTCTACTCACAGGCAAAAACCTCCAGTCAGCACCTCTACAGAAGCCACGTATGTGTCAGTCTCTCATAGCCTAGGCACATGTCCTGAACAGTCCACAGGATTCCAGCACACTCTGCTTGACCTAGGGTTGCACCTCAACAGCCAAGCAAGCACAAACTGATTTGGGAAGTACAAACCACTTTCCTACTGCCCAGCAAGCTGTGCAGCCATGTGCACATATGGCATGAACCCCAAGACAATATGCTCCCTCTATGCCTTCGGCCAACTTTACAAGCTTCTGCAGAAAAGCTGTGTGCAGCCCTTGTGGTGGCTTGCTGTGACATAAGAGGGAGGAGTAAGGTGAATTCCGACCTCTTCCAATTCAGGCAGAAACAGCATCTATGAGAACTGTGATGTATTCCACCCTAAGTGCTTCCTACCTTGGTTCTCTGTCTTTTAGAAAAAGAAACTGAGAACAAAATGTTCCTAAATTATTTAAAAAGAAAACCCGAGATTGATTGCTTGCCTAACCTTTGCTCTTATGCCAACATTCAAGCACACTTATGTTTGAAATTTTTATTGTTATCACCCTATTGAGGTTTGCAGTATTCAATTTCCTTATTAGGGTGCACTCTGTTGACTTCCGTATGAGTGAGTTTATCCAGTTTGTCATTTTACAAAAGGGTGGGGTGGATTAACAGGCAGTTGAACCAATCCATGAATATATATTTGAAGCCAGAGAAGATTTTCTTTAAGTTAGAAGCCCTAAGATTTTGGAGTCTTGTTTTTATTTTGAAAGGGTTATTAGGTTCTTGTGTATGCGGTTTCTTTTGTTGTTTGTTTGTTTTGGGATTTTGTTTGTTTGTTTGTTTGTTTAAACATGAAAGAGGGTGCATAACCCTTACCAATCTTTTGGCTCATTTCAAGACCAACACAGACAAAAGTTTGTTCTTTTGAAGCTGGATGTCCACTCTTTGCAACAACACTCTTCAGTAAAGGTCAAGACATACAGAGGACATAGGACTAGAACTAACCATTACTCTGTACATATTTGTCAAATGGGATAACAGGATCAAACAGGATGAGTTTATTCATAGTAAAGTATGACAAGTATCAGCAACCCAAACTGCAAGATGGGGAATGGATAACACACCCTTTGGAAAGCATCCCCAATGCTATTACATATTGGAGCAGGTCAATAGAGAAGCTAAGCTCACCCTGTTGACTCACAATTGGTTTCAAGAAAAGGCAATAACTTCTCATCACCCGCTGCTGAAGGCAACTTGGTATGTGCCATTACACCTGCTCTGCTTCATTAAAAGCAAGTTGTTGCCCTAGTTAATCCTTCTGTCAATTCAAACAGAAAACCAGAAAGGTTTAGATTGGATATTTGGGACACCTTCTTCATGGAAAGGGTTGTCAAGCACTGAAACAGGCTGCCCAGGATTTGAGTCATCATCCTTGGAGATATGTAAAAGATGTGGCTAGATGTGGCTATTAGGGACATGGTTTAGTGGTGGATTTGGCAGTGCTGAGCTGACATTGGACTCAATCACAAGGGTCTTTTCCAATCTTAATGATTCCATGATTCTGTGAATACTTTAACTCGAGCTGGTCTGGCTGGATCCATGTGAACGGAGAAGCATCCCAACTCAAGCTGTACTACTCAAGTAAGGACATGTCATTAATCACAGCAGCACTTTAGCTTCCCATATGCATTATGACAGCAGACGGTGCATGAAGAGAAGTGAGAATATTACATTCTTGTATTAGGAAGGAGATAGGAAGAAAAAGGGTGTAAGAAAATACCGCTACTTGAAATACAAAAGCCCCAAACTTGCCCAAAGAGCACAGCATCAAAGACAAAATCTCTCAGTTTCATGGAGCCCTTTATCTCTACCTTTGATGTCAAATGGAAAACAACTAAACTTGCAGGGCCTAAGGACAACTGCTGCTTTCATTTCATTTTTCAATTAAACCATACCTGCTCTATTTCACTTTTTGGTTGACTTGGTGACTCAGGCTGTATCAGGCACTCAAGGCAACATGATGCTTGTCACCACTGCAAAAGCACATGTCTCTTTGTATTCTCCAATGCTGAACCCCACTGTCTCCAACTGTAGGCTGTTTCCATGACTTTCATCAGACCCATACAGACCTGACTTATTAGTCACCACATCAGTGGCCCCCAAAACCACATCTATTTTGATTAATTGGTTTTTAGTTCTTTGAAATAGTTTTTCAAACTAACTATCATTTTCCCCTTTCCAAATATCACTCAGATAAGGGTGACTCATCAAATGCTAGCTTGCTCTGTTGTAAAGCTAAAATAAATAGCTTTAACCTAGACATACTTTGTTATGAGCGTGACTGGGCAAAAATCTCACAACACAATCAATTCCAGTGGCATCAACACTGAAGACTAGATCAGCAACCCTAAGCAGAAAGCCATCTGCCCCACCAAGAACAAGCATGCAGGATTACTCCCTCTCCCAGACTGTCCATCCCCTAGATCAGACTAGATTGAGCTAAACTGAAGGATTCAGCATGAAGACTGTAGAATAGCTGGTATCTCTGCACTAAGTAGCCAAAAGCAAGAATGGGCCAGAAGGCATTGCATGAAAAATAATAATATATACCTATATACAGCCGTACAGCATCTTGTACATGCCATGGCTTCAAACATACCCTATGCTGCCAGGCAAAAGGTAAAAACCTGGCCATATTCAATGCCACTGTTTGTACATGCAATTGAGCAGCACTTGCAAACTCAATACTGCAGGGACATACACACAGACAGCAAAAAAGAAATTTTTCAGAAAGAACATCTTCACTCCATTACAGAAATAATAAAACAGCACTCCCAGTTTATTTGGGACTATACACTTTGACGCACTTGAAATTTAAGTCGAAAGTATGTTTTAAAAAAATGCTTTGAATAGCTGCTCATCAGAGTCACTGATGAAAGATAAATAATCCCTAGTGGCCCCCAAGTTGAGGCATGTGACAGATTTCTACCTCACACAGTTTATTTTGAATACTAACAATGTTTTTCTATTTCAGGTTCCTAGTAGCAGAAAAGGTTACTTGAAAGAAACCATTTTACTGCATTTCTACAGCACAATTGTTAAATGCTGTATTGGAGGGTTGTTTTCCTCAGTATGAAAACATCCATAAGTCATTTAACATTGACAGTGACAGTGTGACATTGACATCACACTTGAATAATCTTTAGGGAGCAACAAAAAGCATGCATTTTTCAAGTTTCAAGCACTTTTGAGGTTCAGAAAGGCCTAGGGAAATCTCTCTGGAAGGTGGACACATTTAACAGCACATTCCTAAATACTGAATGTGGGTACATTAGCATTTCTGTGACAGTTTCCGTGAAGAATTCTCTCTGCTGTAAGGTAATGCAGTTAGATGGAAGTCAGAAGCAGCAGTACAATAAAATGGCTGAAACTGCAGTTGTAGCTCTTTAAAACCAAATATATAAGCAAACTGATTATGACAAGAAAACTGCACATGCTCTGATAATTCAGTCTTGTCAGGTGAAGATTCCACTGAACTCCCACTAACAGAGAACAAATGGGTACAGCTGTCACTCATTCCACTGGAATTACCTGTTTTGTCAAGTGCAAGTAAACTGTCACATCTCACAGCAGTTTCAAAGGTCTGCTCTTTCTCCAACATCTGAGCTCATGCTCCCATCTCCCCCAGAAAAATCAGTATCATTGCAATCCCTGCTTCTTTCAAATGATTACAGGCTACCTGCTGTATTCTGCATTATAACCACATGCACATACTAAATACATACAGACGCAGCTTAACATCTGAAATCCTATTCAAAGAAAAAACAGTTTATAACGGGCTTAAGAAAGAAGCACATGAAATCAAAGATTTTTCCTGTTATTTCCTAGTCCTGAATAGGATTTGCACATGAAACATTTAAACCAAGATCATAAACAAAATCATGGGTGATAAAAAGATTGAAAGCATTATTGGAAGTGACCTGTTAACACTAAGCCTACAGATAATAGCTGAACTTGGTGAGATGTACTATTTGGTCAATATTTCTTATTTGGTTTAATGAAACATGATGGATAGATGAGAGGCAATCTTACTTCAACATACCGAGTCAAGCAAGTATCCCACTATAAAAGAGAAAAACATTTCAGCACAAGAAAACATTTCAACAAGGCATACATCTCTTCATACAAGTGATGGTGCTGTAGGAAGCAGACATAACCTTAATATAGGTTTTGAAATCCAGAACTTTTCTACCAATTCCCTCAAGACAAAATATGAAAATACTTAAAAAAAAAAAAAAGAAATCTTACGGCTTGAAATGCAGTAAGCCAGCCTGCAGTTGATCCTCCTGAACAGTTGCTTGTTGATTGGCCAAAGTATAAGTGTAAAGAGTTGAATGAAGTTAATGATCAGTCCTGACACTATAAATATGTAGCAGATCAGAAGGTGGCAAATGAATTGCGACTTCAGAAAGCCAACGATGTCCATGATTTGCTGAGAAAGCAAGAGGATACCTTCAGACACAAAATTCAGAAGACAACCTGCAAAACCAAATAGTATCAGCGGTTACAGAGTGCATTTATTTCTACAGACAGACTTAAAACAGACTTCACACTTACACTTTAAGTTGAATCTATTGTAGAAAAAGGCCTGATGTCAGTATTTGCAAAAGTAACAATGCAAAGAGAATACTGTATTTGTGAATCTATTTACATTTGGCTTTGGAAACAAATTTTTAAATTTCAATCGTAACTCTGCAAAACCTGTGAGCACATGACTCCACTCGGACTACACTACTCTTCTCTAAGGTTTTCATTGATAAAATACGAGTAAATATTTTGGTTTGAACTATATGACAGCTTTGATATGAACTTATATTTTTATTTGAATTGTCTGTACTTCATGAGACATACACTGTCACCTCTATAATCTTCAAGAACAGCTCCAAAGTAAATGCAAGCTTTAGAGCGTGTTTAGGAAATGTGCTTTTCTCTACAAGCTATGACAGCCATGGTCCCCAAACAAGTGGCAGCAGCCCCTTAATTCTAGCTTTATTGTCTTCTTCCTCTCTCATATTCAAATAACAGTTGGTTTTGGCAAGAGAATAAAAGCTTGGCTATGTACAATACACACAATTTGTTCAATTATTCCTTGACACTGATTCTGTCAGTTATAATCCATAAACTCAGAAATGAAACATCAATAACAGTACCAACCCGTGACCCAGCAGTGTTTCCAGAAAGGAATCAACTCTAAGGTTACTTATGAAATGTTTGTATAATTTTGGAAAGGTCCAGACCAACCTCAGCAAAAAACTGAGCATTCAGAGGAAATGTCCTCTGCAGAGTATTCTGACCTATCAAATATTGTACTGACCTCCCCCTACCATCACTACCAGCACTGCTAGAATGAAGACACATCCCAGTAAACCCAACCCCCAGTATTCTGAATAGTTGGACAGGAGGTGCTTCTGCCATCCTGTTCCACTCCTCCACTGTTTCCCCCTCTGAGGCGTGGAAGAGTTTTCCCAGGGAGGAAGCCCTGAGACAGTATTTCTGAATGTGCCAGTCACATGCAATAACAAAACAGCAGCTGTCAGCAGCCTAGGGAATTAAGTGATGAAAAAAATCTTTATGCCTATCCTTTTAGTTTATATGAGACCCCATTATGTGAGGCAGTGAGTCCAGATCAGTGACCTGAAAAATTTGTTTTACTGCCCTTTGCTGACTCTGCTCGCCACAGCAAAGAGCACACATAAGAATTGCTGCAGAGCCTTCGGAAGTTATTTAGCCAGTTTTTCAACCGCAAGGAAGACGAGGAAAAATTTAAGAAAGAGAATCGGTATTGTTATATAATTTATATAAAGAGTTTATGGCAGTCCCAAGCCTATTATTAGTAGACAAAATGTGCCCTTTTGTTCCCTTTATCTTGCTGTACTATTCAGTACCACAGCTGACACCAGCTGTAGCTCAGAATGGCAGAACAGGCCTCTATTCATTGTAGTAACCACTGTCATGATACTCACAAAAAGCTTTTCCAGCTGTAACAAACCTTCCTATTAAAGACATGATTCTTAGGGTGGCAGACAATTTACTAGCTTGGGCTTTGATCAAAGGCTTTGTTTTTGAAGGCCAAGCAGAATGAGGAATGCTGTCTAGTAGGAACCACTGCTGTGTTTCTTCTCCAACCCTTCCACTGACCACTCAGAAGACAAAGCCAAATAATTAAAAAGCAAAAGGCAGCAACTTTCTTTAAAAATCAGAATAGAAGCAACCAGCTACCTGCAAGTGGATGGTTTCAAAGACTCTAGAGTGTCCAAAACCCTGATGACTGGGTTTATCTACTGTGATTGGCTAAAAATGATCAAAGGTTTTTTTGGTGCTAGTCTGCCTGTTTAATTCTATCCCACAAAATCACACTAATGTAATTCCCAGAGATCAGTAAGCCATGGGATAAAACATAAAACAGCACCCACAAATAAAGACTGGAGCACTGCTTACTTAGTGAAGACCTGAAAACTCACTATTTGATATGATCAGCATAAATCTCCTGTAGTAAACAGCTGACAGACTTTGTAACAAAAATGATTAGTCTTTTTGTCCACCAATTAATCCAGTAATTCCTTTTGTTACCTTTTCATTGTAACAGATGTCAAACTTTATTAAAATGTTACATTTATGTGAATCATTTACTTCCTGCTCAGTCTTTAAACTTCACAGAAATAAAAAACAAATATGAAATAACCCTGATAAAACACAATTATTGCCTTACAATTTTATTAAGCCACAATGGAATGTCTGAAAGTAATTAATTCCCCACATTCCTACTCCAGCCATCAAACTTCAACTTGGTAAAGCTTCAGAGAGCTGTTTTAAGGCAAACTAAATCTACTTAAGCAGTACCATCCAAAGACATCTAACCTAACTTGCTCACAAAAGGAACAAGAAATGAGAGACACTGCTTCAGAAATTCTTCTTTTCTGAAAAGTGGGGACTACACAGAGAAATTTTCTTTTGACTAAATGCAATCTGTTTTCCCTATAAAATGTGCAACCTAAACATTGTATATGGAATGGTTGCTAAGTTTCTGTTTCTCAGACATGAACTCATTCTTATAAGATTTTTTTGGACTGTTTTCATTACCCAAACTCCAAGAATGCAGTTTATTCTTGGTAAAAGTAACAAAAAGAATCAGTTCTGATCTTACAAATGAGATCTAGAAACATGGGTTTACGAGTCCACAGGAATGCCTTACACTTACTCTTTGTCTTCCTAATAGTCCTCATGGGTAACATCAACATAACACCAGTTTAAGTGATAAAAGAGTCAGGCCTTTAATTCTTAATCCATGATGCTGGTTTAATAAATTAGTGATTTCCTTATAGATAATGACTGAAAATTACAGCAATCTTTTAAAAACGAAAGGGCCAATCAATGCATTTTCTCAGAAGCTATTAAGATCAGAATGCTGCCAAGAAGTTCTCTTCTATCAAACACTCCTTAAAATTAATTAGGAGAAAATGGCTAGCTAGAGTATCTAGACCAGATAGAGACATTCTTTGTAACAGTTTTCCTTTGACTACAGAACAGAAGACTCAAACCTCAAATGTCTGTTTAGGGACCAAGCCAGCAAGCATCTATTCATGTGACTAAGGTGTCACATGTTCACATGTGACTACATGACTATTCATTCCAACTCTTTTCCCTCCAACTTCCATTCTTCAGCAAGATCCACTGTGGTTTCTACATCATCTACTCTCAGCATTTCCTTCTCCTTAGACTAACTGACCAGGAGGACACAGAAGCTATATGCCAAGTGAAGAACTCTATGCCACAGAAGCTGCTGCCAATGAACAGTTCTATTTCATACTTCCAAGTCAGTAAGTGTTTTGAGATTACAGCTAGAGATTTCATAAAGAACACAATTGGTTGCACTTTTGGAGAAAGCACAGGAATGAAGCAAAGAACTGTCACCCACTGTTTCCAAAGGTCATGTAGTATATAGAGTTCTTGGAGTGTGGAAAGCAACAGGGTATGTATCTGACAGCACCTAAATTGAGCTGATACCAACCACTAAGAGAGGCAAATCAGCACTATACCTCTCTTTTTTCAGTACATATTTCAAGCTTACATGAAAGTTTTCACTTACATCTAGTCTTTGATTCAAATGCTTTGCTGCAAGTAAAAAACAACCAACCAGATGATGATGATGCCTATTCTTACATTTTGTCACCTAAACCAGATTCTTGGATTGGATGAGTTACAAAGACTACTATGAAAATACGCTCAGGTCAGATTACACAGTTTCAGTAGCACCTTTTAAATCAATATCAGTTGCCACCAAAACCCCTGTATTTGGCACTGGTGAGGCCACAATTTAGTACTGCATCCACTTCTGAACCCCTCACTACAAGAAGGACGCTGAGGTGCTGGAGCATGTCCAGAGAAGGGCAACGGTGCTGGTGAAGATTCTGGAGCCCAAGTCCTGTGAGGAGCAGCTGGGGGAGCCAGGGGTGTTTAGCCTGGAGAAAAGGAGATGCAGGAGTGACCTCATTGCTCTCTACAACTGCCTGAAGGAGAGTGTAGCCAGGTGGGGCCAGCCTCTTCTCCCAGGCAACCAGAGACAGGACAGCAGAACACAGTTTTCAGCTGTGCGAGGGGAGGTTCAGGTTGGACATCAAGAGGAATTTCTTCACAGAAAGGATGATCAGACATTAGAATGGGCTGCCCAGAGAGGTGGTGGAGTCACTGACCCTGGAGGTATTTAAAGGAAAGACTGGATATGGCACTCAGTGCCATGGTCTGGTTGACATTGTGGTGTTCCATCATGGATTGGACTTGATCTCTGAGGACTTTTCCAACCTCACTGATTCTGTGATTCCATGAAAAGAGCACAGACAGCAGCACTGCATATACATCAGAGTGTATTTTAACAGTGAAATACATAGGCAAAGCAAGTCACAGGAAGCCCCTGTGCTCTTCTCTTTCTGTCAGTGAGCATCAAGCTAGCAGAAGTCAGGTTGTGTCCATGTGTGTATTCATCTATAAGGAGGCTGTATCTGTACACGCCACACCAAAAAAACCCCAAATCTGGAGGAAGAATTATCTATTTGCCTCACACTTAATTAGGGGGTTTGAATCACTTTCCACTCCCCCAAAGGCAACTGCTGGAGCATTTTTTCACTGCCCTTCTTTGTTATCAGCTGATGATAAGTTATACTAAACTTCTCCAAGTAGAGTCTGTTTTGATCATGATGGTAACTGGTGAATGACCCCCCTGTCCTCACCTCAAGGCACAAACTTTTTTGTCCTATTTTCTTCCCTTGTCCTGGTGAGGAAGGGGAGTGAGTGAACAGCTTGAGGTAAACCTGGAAGTCAGCCAAGGTCAACTCACCACAATTTCTCCAAGAAGTTCCAAATTGGGCAATAACTTGAGCATATCTTAAGATCTTTCCCCAAAGTTAAGGGAACTTAGGAATGCTTTTAGATTTTCACGAGGAGTCCTGCATTCCTGAGCAGCACGTTGTTACAATGGAGAGATCAGTCAGTCTGGCTGCTTCAAAAGCTGAATAATGCATACCATCTACCAGCAAGATTTAGAATTTCAAATTTATATACTTGCTATAAAACTGACTTACTGTTTATCGTCTAGTAAGCAGAGAGATAATTTGCATAACGGAGTGTAAACTGAAGAAATAAAAGTATTAATCTGGGAGTTTTCAAATGGTTATTGCAGCATAGCGCTTTCCCCTTCTCCCTTTTACATTTTCTTCCTGCTGTGATCTAATGTAGGGAAAACAGCTACACAAACTCTGCATGCCTGCCAGGACACAAGTCCTCTGTGTACACATACCTTACTTGCAAAATGCATAGCAGAGCTCTAACATTGAGCTGTTATACTCAATGTTTATACAGCAAGGTGAGGAGGATGACAGCAGTTTGAGAGAGACTTCCCATAGTCTGGGAATGAGTGGGAAAGATGGGGAGCAACTGCACAAGTTCTGGTGAGAAGCAGTTCAATCTTGCTCCTTTTTCCAGAAGCATGAAATATTCAGGGAGGAGGCAGACAAACACATATCAATACAAAACTTCTTGAAGATGCAACATTTAGAGACTGCAGGGCTTGATGCTGAGAGGAGGTATTTATTTGGAAAGAATAAACCCCTTGAAGTTAAGCACTTCTGTTCCAAGCTTCTAAAGAGAGCCTCAAAAAATACATGAGGGTGAAGTACATCAGTTATCTTGGGTGCAGAACATGAAGTTCACAAAAATAGAACTGGAAGGCAAATTACTTCTTTCCAAAATGCCAAGTGTTGCTCTTCAACTGTTTCCCACACAGATTTCTGTACTTTAATACATTCATATATATACATATAAATATATATAAAGCACAATTATCTGCAGTTTGCTTAGGGAAAAATAAAACAAAGAGCTGCATTAAGATACTCAAGATGTAGATGAGTTTACCAGAGTTCAGAGTCTCAGAGTTCAGTCCTGGGGACCACTGAGTCCCTCTGTTTCCTTTTTTTACTTTATTACTTTAATTGGGTCCATTAACCTAAAAACTCACTTGCACTGACAACAAGGGCAGCACCACACACAAGTAAAATTTAGGGGCTAAGCAAGACAGCAGGATTGAACAGTAAAAAAAAGACAAGAAACTATACTGAATCTAAGCAGGATGTGGGCTGTCACACTAACAAAAGCAACCTGGATAGTTCCTCAAAAACAACTGAGGTGAAAAACCACAAAGGGTGTAGGACATGCAACTATATCACATGCTCACAAACAATTTAATACTTGTTCTCATGGACAACATTAAGTGCTTAATCGAAGGTAACCAGACCCACACATTACTGTCATCTGGCACTTTATAAAAAACAACCCCTCCCCCTCCAAACATGCTTGCACAAAATGTCACTTCAATGACTTACAGCACTCTGCAAAAGTACAGGTGGTTTGTTGAATTACCAATTCTGAATGTTTGCAACAAACAAAGCCTCAGCAAACATAAACACACCTACTTATGTCCATAAGCAGAGATGCTTTTGCATTTATGATATATAAGATTTTGAAATTTTGTACAGAACAGTCCTGGACCAATTGGGGCAACTGTTCATTTGAAGTACAGAGCTCAGAATCAGTCTAGTTAGGGCACTGATCCTCAATGCACAGCCTAAGAAAAATCTCTCAAGGGTGAGAGCCACACCATCATTTACACAGGAAATTAACACATTACAAACTACAGAGGCAGCATGGGCAGTACAGCAGGATGTTGCCACCTGCATTCTAATACCCAGCATCAAGGGCACACTGATCACCTCCAGATCCAACACAAGAGTAGCTACTGAGTTCTTCAGTGGTTACTATAAAAATATTCCTTTTAAAAGAACCCAGATAAATGGGGGTATGGAAGAAGCCTGACAAAGATTATTCAGGAGCTGGTACAAAACCAGGGTTGTGTTTTTAAATTGTGCTGGGAGTACAAACATTCTCTTGATAAGAGAGAAGCTTTGGAAAGAAGGCCTCTCCTATCAAGACTCATAGCTTATGCCACTGATTGCACTCACCTTGTTTTAAGAACTATAAATTACATTCACAGCAACACAAAGGGTCAGCAGAAGGTACAGGAACCCGTCATACAGTCTCAACAGACAAAATACTTCCCCTGCATCCAAACCACGTTTACATGTGAGGCAACACAGAAATATAGATCACATTTACTTCAAAGCTTCAAATATTTAATCCTCCTATTCTTACCCACAATGAGTTGCAAAGTTAGATTACAAAAGTATCACCTCCTAACTCCAGTTCTGCAACAGACACACACACCTCTAACACATAAGCAGTTGTATCCAAGCAGAAGAGTTTCATATCCTCTCAGCAGACTTAGTAACATGAGCAAGTCCATTTCTCTTGGCAAGATCAAATCCTTCATGTATATAGGATTAGAAAGCAGTGTGGATTTTGTCAATTTTTTTCCTGTATTTATCCATCCCCTCTGAGAGTAAAAGCTACAGCCATTCAGAAGACACTAGTGGAATGAACCTGGAAGATCCCTGTTGCTGCTCCCCTTTTACCTCCCCTGGTAGAGAGCTTGTGAAAGTTACACAGTAAATCCACAGAACAGCCAACACCAGAACCACAACCTGCCACTTCCCCAGGCTCCAGCTTTCAACACAACTTGGTATTTTCCATACTCTTCATTTGCCTTCTTGCCCATGCTCACATTTGCCTTACAACACCTTTTTTAAAGGCCATACAGAGAGAGCAGAGAGGGAATGGACACATCCCACAAGGACCTTCAGCAGAAGCACACAATACAAGAGGTATAAATGCTCCTGTATAACCCAGGATGTATGTGCTGATCTAAGGCACTCTGCTTTCCCTTCCTTTCTCCATTCCTCAAGAAATGCAAGTCAAGTATTCAGCAACTTAGATGGTTCTGTACCATGAACTACAAGTTACAACTTTAGCACCAAGTGGGCAGTATTATGTGCGTGTGCACACAAATAGACATTTTTCCTATGATTCTTACCCTTAGAAGGAATTAAAGGCATTGATAGATGCAACAAAGACATCAGTTGGAAGATAAAAATCATCAGCACTGGGAAAAGGGGAACTTTCTTTCCTTGCTCCCACATAAAGACCTCTCTATAGTTTCCGAAATTGTCATTTATATTTTAGAAATTTTGGGCAGTCTCTTTAAGCCTTTTCCTAGGAGTCTAATGCCTAACTCGTGTGGCTTTGTTGTTTTGTTTATTTAAAAAAACCAGAAAGTGGAACTACAGAGTAACATAGAATTTGTGGCAGCAAGAATCTTAAAAAAAAAAAAAATTGTGGAAAGTGGCAGAGACTGGGCATGAGTCACTGAGCTGAGAAACACCACTGTGACAGCACTGCTAGTTTCAAGTGCAACTTCCATCACTGAGCTGTGGGGTGGTAACAAGTTTTCTACTGCTGTTCCCAAAACCCCAGTATGACCATTTCTAACGTGGTGCCTCTGTATGGCCCTGCTGGAGACAACCACGTTCTCCTGCTTGGTGGGTCTGAGCCCTCTGCCCACGCTGCCACAGATGCAACAGGTCCAGGGCACAGAGCACACTCTTTGTGCTTCCAAGTCACACGGTATGAGCCAACAGCACGGACCTTCTCTGTGAGGGAATCCAGAAGCTTCCAGTACAAATCACAAGATATTGTTAACAGTGCTGGAAACAAAAAGTGCCATTCACCTCATTACAGCTCCAAGTGAGCTGTTAGGTTTTTGTACCTTCTGTGATAGGAGACAGTCTCCTTCAGCTAAGCCATTTGCATATTTTTAATTAATATGAAGCAACATTAGTATGCTCTTTGAATACTAAGGAAACATTAAACAGAAAAAGACTCACAAGGCCTCTTTTTAACCTCTAAGTATTGATTTAATTTGTCTGTATTCTATCATATGATGCTGAAGAGTATAAGGTAGCTGAATTTCTCCTTTATGAAAATCACATCCCAAAACTTGAAATGACAATACAAACAAAAGATGTAGCCACACCAAGACAGAGATAAACAGGATATTAGTACTTATTCATTAAGTAATGTTTAATGAATCTTTCTGTAGAAAATAATTTAACTGAAGAACGAAGCTTCCAGATTTATTATTCAAAGAAAACCAACTCCTGCCCCAAAGAGCTAACACCAAATACTTAAAAAAAACCAAAAAACAACCTTATAGCTGAGATGTGGATGGCATGGCTCCAAAAAAATAAGATGCCAGCTTCAGTGAAAGGCTCAGCTGCACCTACACAGGAAACAACCAGACATCCAGATGCCAGGTAAAAACCCAAATAAACATGGTGACAGTTTTACCCACGTATCAGCAGTACCATTCTACATCAGTTTTCACTCACCTCTGCCTCATTATATGAGTGTTCAGAACTACTTTGCCCCAACATGAACTAAGAATACTCTCAGCCTCCTCATTCTGCCTGACCATCAGTCCCCTAACAGCCTGATTTAATTTGAGAACTTCAGAGAATAAAAGCCTTTATCACAGGCACCAGTAATAAAGGGATGTTTCATTCTGGACCGGATTCAAACTCTGTTGAAGCCAGAAGAAATCTCTCAACGGGTTTCAATTGTCTTTGTTGTTTAGATAACATTATGACTCCAAAACAGCCAAATGTGATGTGACCAATCAATGATTCTGTATTCTCAGCACCTAAAGCCAGGGCTAGTCAAAACCACCTTAAACATCCAGCAAGATCATTCAGAGACAGTGCTTGATCTGACTGCATTTACTTTACTGGATGGCAAGTGTGCAGATCTTAACAGCTCCTAAACAAGCAGCTAAGAATCCAGGAACATTTTTATAAATTTTGCACTCAACTAAGCATTAGATACATCAACGCCTACCTGGATTTTCTACAACATCACTGAACAACTGCATGTACCAGGTCCTTTTGAAAGCCTGACTTTGAGCATTTCTCCTGCTTACTTTAAATATTTTTGAGATACTTTTACCAGGCTTAAATTCAAAATGAAGCTTTTCTCTGTCTCCTTCTTGGTGAAATGCAGTATTTATGCACACACTAGAGGTGCAGGCATGTAAAAAACATACAGTGAGACAGAATCACAGAATTAACCCCTGACCAACCACCTGTGACTTGAAGGGGGGAACCTCATAAATTATTCAAGTGCAATTGTAGTCTGCTTGCAGGGAGAATGTTTCTAGATCTTCCAGAGGCGCAAAGCAGTATCTTCAGTAATAGTATTTTCCAAAATGCTCAAAAACATGGTAAGAGGAAGCAAACGACAATGTGTGAAGACATGGATAACGTGGAGACAGGGAGAGAAGCAGGACACAGTTTAACTTTCACAAAATAGCTGTCACTTGAAATCATGTGCCATTTCCACATATAGACTCCCTCCAAGTTTCTTTCCCTGTCTTTAACAGCAGGTGTTGAGTCTTATCCTTTTTCTGACAGGTGAAAAAGCCTGCATTATCTGCCAACTGAACCAGCATGGACAAACCTTTACAACCACCTGGATCCTGCTGGGAAATCATGACTGAAATTTAACTTTGTTGGTCCAGTTAAAAGGAAATCTAGTGCCCATCAAAGGTTTCTCAGATGTTAATAAACAGTCCCACATGCAACTGAAATTAGCATGCTTGTCTTTGCCTGCAACTCCTAACCTTGGGCAAGTAAACCCTCTTTCAGTGACCTCTATCTCTGACTCCTTTCCAGCCTAGAACTGGTTAATTACCTTTCCCTGTTCCTGTTATTTATGCTACAGCAGAAACCTCAAGCCAGGTCAGCCCTTTTGCAAGAAGCAGAAAATTATTTCAGTGTAAAGCTCTTTGTGGCAGAATAAAACACGACAGACAGAAGAGCAGAAAGTCAGAACAGTGGCATAAGAATTAAAAATACTTTAAGTTCAAAGTGAAGAACAGACCACAAGCAGGACCGTAACCCAGCATCTTGTGGCGGGCTCACTACAGCTGTTACACTGCTCTGCTCAGTCCCTAACACATCACAGCTTATGTGCCTTTTCAGCAAAGCCATTACATACAGCTATCATGTTTTTCTCACATTATCTAAGAAGGGTCTTTGCAGCATCTTGATCCTTGCTACAACACACAGTTACTCTCATTCATCTCCATTTCCTCCTTCTCTGACCTTATCTTGGACCCTACCTCCTTTCTAGATCAAGGCACTGGAGGAAGACAGGGGAATAGCATGAAAACGAAGTGAGTCAGCAGTTTCTGAGCAGCACACAAGCATTAGTCAGAGGTGATCAGGGTACTCACCACAGTCAGATGTGAATGAGCCCAAGACCACCAAACAACAGACTGGTGAGCAAACTTTCCCAAACATCTGAAAATGAATCACTGGGCAAGACCACCCCACAGATAAAGCACTTCAGGGAAAAAACACATTCTCAGCTGCCACATACCAGTGCTGAAAGGCAACAAAGCACACAGGGTACTGTTCTGTCACATTTCTACCTCCCTTACAAAATGCCCAAAATGCAGTCAGTACAGCTGAACCAAACACACTCGATGAGGCAGTTGCCTTGACTGGTATAGTGCTTTCCCTAATAAGTGACGCCCACAGCTGTAAAACCTTTTTCTGAGTAAAGTACATGCACAGTGCCCTACTCTGCACTGCTGTCCTCCTGCTCCCTTATCAGGACACACTAACAGCAGTAGTAGTGACGGCATTAGTTAGGGAAGTGGTGCGTCCTGCAGTGGCAATCTGAATTCCTAAAATTTAAGACCAAATTACTAATACAAGTTCTAAGGGCCACAATGCCACACAAGAATGTACCTTGCTACTGTCAGCACAGCTGTGACAGTGTCTTCCTGCAAAAAGAGATTTGAAGGGGTATTGTTCCCAGCCTTCACCTTCCAGCAATAAAATCAAGGGTACACAACGGAAAAAACAATCCACTCCTTTCAGCAGGGCAGAGTACAGCTGTAGCATTCTCATCCATCGTCTGCAAGAGAGCTCTTTTCCTACAAAACTCTTCTCTGTTATGGTACAGTAAGTCTGTTAAACTGTGAGTGATGTACAGCCATCACTCCAGGAGAGCACACCTCACTCGAGAGAGATGAACACTGCTTCAGCACCTCTGCATTTGGGCTGGACAGAGCAAGACTTACTGTAAAAACAATCTCCCCACCAAAATAACACCTTCTGAGTTTCAAGAAACACAGTTAATTACTGTGCTCTGGGCACAGCATTCTCTGTTCTGTGACTCAACAGACACGCTAACCTCTTTGTACAATTTCTCCACTCCGAAAAAACATTACTTCCACCTTGTTGTGAGGTACTTACTAAAATTTGTTCAAGCACTTGCCAACAATACAACTAAACTTTACTTAAGAGCAACCTTTATCCATAAGCAGCTTGCAATATGTTCTCTCTTCTCTGCAGGCTTTCCAATATACTCTTCCACCTGAAACCTAGCCTTCTCACCCATGAAACACAGGTAAAGTTTCATTTTTCGATACAGCTTATTCAGGCATTGTTAATGCAAAACACTAATAGGGAAGAGCTAAGCTACACTTAATATTTACACAAATTTCTAAAGTGAATAAGTATGTGTTTTAATCCATAGTATTTGGAAAACCACAGCATTGTATGAGATATAAACAGTTAGAGAAAGAAAATGACAGCAAACATTTAGAGCACATCAACCATTCTACTGATCCATGCAGTCAGTCTTTACACAGAAGTAGTCCAGGCATATACAAACAGACCTCTGTACATCTACACCAATCTTATCCTTCACATGAGAAGTTAGAGGAAAAAAAGGCCACGAATTTCAGCTGAAGTTGTTTCACAGTTTCTCTACTCCACCAGTTTTTAATTCTTCTGCTACTCACTCTAGTGTGAAGTCATTATCAGTACAAGCTGAGGCTACAATCGCCTGGTACAACTTCCTGGGCCGGAGGCATCACTGTTTTTAAATATACGCTTGGGTTTTTTGTTTGAGAGTTTCTGGCTTCTACCTTCTTGTAAAGCATTTTCAGTTTTCATGTAGCAGCAAGGCTGCTCTCTCCCACACAAGCACCTGCATAAGGTACATCATTCTTAGATGTCGGCACCGGGACTTAAAACACGACTTTTAGAAATGTTTAACAAAGATAAGGACCAGAAGTCTTGTTGTGACATTGCTGAAACAGATTCTTTCGTGGGTTGTCTTTTCAGCCATTCCAGTAAGTGCTCACTTGTTGAAAAAAAAAAACTTAAAAGCATTACTTGTTATTTAAATAATGTTCACCACACGGTACCAGCCGACACACCTTAACTCACTTCGCGGCCATTATTTAATTCGGCATAAATATCTTTATGAACAGGTGAAAGGCAGAGCTCCTACAACACATGAGCACACCACCAGGGAGGCAGCCTGCCCCCTCTCCCCGCCTCAGCTCACGGACTCCCGGCTACGCCGGACGGAGCAGCCGCCACCACCNGGGCGGCCCCCCCCCCCGCCCCGCTCCGGCCCGGCCGCGCCCGCTCGCCGTGGAGCGGCGCCTCCGGGGAGGCGGCAGCGAGGGGCGATGGCAGCCGCCCGTTCCCGGGGCACCCGCACCGCCCGCCCCATCCCCGGCCACCACCGCAGGGAAAGTGGAAGGGGCGGCACGCCCGCCCGGCGCGGCTGAGGGGGGCTCGGCGGGGCTGGGCCGCCGGAGCTCCGCCGTTTCCACGGAAACCCCGGCGCGGGCAGAGCTCGCCACACAAAGGGGGCCCGCGAGCGGCAGAAAATTCTCGGCGGCCGCGGGAGAAACGGCGCGGGTCCGGGCGGCGGGGGAGACCCATCCCGGCGACGAATAAATCAGGGAACTTGTACTGGCAGCCCACCGCCCGCCTCTCCCGCCCGCCCCGCCGGCGGCTGCCGGTCCCTCGCTTCGCCACCACAGCGCGCCGGGGGGCGGCAGCGCCGGGGAGGGGCTGGCTCGGGGCTGGTTTTTCCGCCCGGGGCAGCGCGCCGGGCGGAGGCGGGAGAGCGGCACCGCACCTGCGGAGCGCGGAGGGCGCCAGGGGGAGAGCACGTACCTGGCGCCGGCGGGCCTGGGCACGCGTGCCGCGCTGGGGCGCCGGGAGCGGGCGGCGGCCGAGCCGCACCGGCTGCCACTACTTCGCACGCGGCGGGAGCGGGCGCGCGGCTCGGGCGGGGCCGGCAGGCTCCACCCGCCGGGCGGCTCCACTCCGGGAACGGGGCCCCCCTCGCCTTCCCTTCCCGCCGTCACATGTCACTTCCTCCGGGGCCGGTGGGAAGGGGCGACCCCTCCCCGTCATCGGCCTCGCCCGCCCTTCGGGTCGCCGCCTCAGCGGAGAAGGAGAGCTCCCGGTGCCGCGGCGCGGCTGAGGAAGGGCCGCGGGCTCCGAGGAGGGAGGGGCAGCCGGGGAAGCGGCGGCCCGGGGAAGGGGCGCGGCGTAGCGCCCGTACCCTGAGCTGGTGTACCGCCGGCGCTGGTCGGAGCTGACTGCTCGTCATCCCTTCCCGGGGCAAACGCGGGGTGATGCGCACCTGTGACTGTCTGAACCTTAAAGTAGAAACGGGACAACGAAAAGGAACTCCTCGGCCTGAATGCTGTGGAAAAAGATAAATGCCGTGGCAGCCATTCAAGCACCGAGTACCCTGACACACAATATTGTGTCACCATGTGACAACGCAAACGCTTGCTGCCAGGCTCTGATTGTGGGATGAAAGGCAGCTTCCATGAACAGAGAACCGCAGGAGCTGAGTCTGTTTTAACGCCCAAAGCATTGGAAGGTGATGGTGACTGGGTGATACATCTCTGGGACAGCACTGTCAGCTGCTGGAGGTCTGGTTAGAGCGGGGCTGGGCGCTGGCAGGCGATGAGCTGGATAGACCAAAGCCCTATTACAGTCCCGAACCCTACCAGCCACGTAGAATCCCTATTTACCTTCAATGTCGGACGAACGCAGATTAAACACTCGCCACGGTTTAACTCCAGTCGGCAGCTATTGACTGGGCATCAGTCAGTGTCTGCTGAGCACCTGTACTGTGCATCACTTGTTTTTCCGGGGTTTTATTCCTCTCTCTCCTTTTCATTAAGTTCACCGTTGTTGTTGCTATTATCATTATACTATTGCTCTTAGGGAGCAGCAGTAGCAAGGCTGCTGCTCAGGGGGGGAAAAGCCTGGAGCTGAGGGTAGCCACGCCACAGGCAGTGTGCTCGCTGTCCAGAGCACTTTCCCACAATACCTGAACAGGGCAGAGGCAGCACAGTGGAGCTCCACTGGCAGTGCTAAACAAGGTGAAGAAACAAAACAGGTCTAAAGATGGTACAAAGAGCAGCAGCAGATGAGGCCACAGCTGGAAACAGAGCTACAGTGGGTTTGGGAAACAAGGCAGGAGACTAAACCAAACACATGTGTCTACTAGAAAGCTCTGACAGGGACTAAAAGCCCAGGCTAAAACCTGGGCTTAAATGGAGCTCTGGCCCATGGGCCGTGTGCGTGGGTCCCAGGTGAGGTTGGTCAGGCCATCAAGATATAACTGTGCCATCAGTGCCCTGACAGGTTCCTGCTGATGGGCTTTGTTGAGTGGAGGAGGTCAAGATTCCTTTTTCCCATTTGGTCATGAAGGAGTTGAATCTGGCTCACTGACCAGTGGTGAGTGGTCTAGCTGCTGAACTGCTGTGTGGTAAGAGATTGGTAAAGGGACTTTCTCCAGCCATGTTTTAAAAGTCTGACCCCGTGGCTGCATTTTGAAAAAGGGCTAATTCCAGGCAGAGGGGGAAAATTTAAAATCTGTGAATGAGGTGCTTAATTATGGAGAATGGCTGGGTGTGTAGCACAGCCATGTCCAAAGCATCTGTGACCACCTACTTGAAACAGCTTTGTGTACTACACGTACAGATTCTTGGGATATTATTCCAAGGTATCTTACTCAGCATCTAGGTGTTATCCTGAGAGCCAAGGGTCCAAAAATCAGGCACTCTGATGCTGAGTGTGGTAGTTTCTCAACATTTTACAACACTTTACTTCCTTGAAACCAAACTCTCTGCAGCTGGTTATTTGTATGTTCTGATTTTATGTGAAGCCATAATAAAAATCTGTCTTTTTTGCTTTCATTAGTGTTAAGCTGCAGCTGAATGTAGTAGGCTTTATGGATACTTTACACCTCAGAAAACTTTCCACTGAAAGGCAAATTCTAGTTTTGATACAGTACATATATTTTTCAAAAGACTAGCCAGGCATATACGAATAATAAACCCCTTTTATTTAAGTTGGGGTTAAAAAGGTAAGTCTTATGAAGCTGTTAGATACCATGGTAATGACTGAGACTGAAAAGCACATAGAAAAAAATACTTCTGTGCTAAGAGCAGGCCTTGTGATGCCCTCACTGAGTATTTTCTAGGTGGTGGAACAAAGAGGATAAAAAGGAGTCAGATTCTCTTTCTGTAAGCTCTGCCCTCCAGAACACTGAATGGAGTATGTCTCAATTTCGCCATTCTTTGTGCTGAGTGCTTGATTTGCACCCTCAGTGCAGTTTTTTTTCCTTATTGCTAGCGGGTATGCAAATACTTTATTTGCATTGGGCACGATTCAAGAGTTGAATCAGGAACTTGCAGCAGGCAATGATGCCTTGCAGCTATCCATCACTGTGAGAAATGGGTGATTTTCAGTGAGTTTCCCTGTAAGAAATAAACAAAAACATGATAACGACAACAATAACAAACCAAAACCACAAAAACAAACCCCAAACCACCCTCATCCCCCCAGTCCCACTGGGCAAAGTGTCCATTCCAATCTGTGAGGAACCCAGGTATCTCTCATGGCTGAAGCAAAATTAACTGCTCGCTGGTTCTCACAGCTGGACCCCAACCCTGCTCACCACATGCACTTTTAAATGACTTGTGAATTTGACTTCAGAAATTTTATTGCAGGCAAAAGCTTGTCTGTCCTGGAAAGTTCTGCAGTGCTGCTTATGCCAGCCTAGAGAAAAGAGGCAGCACCCCTGCTTTTGATGCTGCCAAACTGATGGGGTAGATACTAACATAGAGATATTCTGGGATACACTGCAATGAGCAGCTGGACTCAAGAGGTCCAGTTTGCTCTTGCTGCATGTCTTATGGTTAGAATCTCCAATATCTAATAACGTGTGGGTTATAAAAGGCTCATTTCCTGCATTTAAAAGCATTCATAATGGTCCTCTTCTATGTAGACTGAGTGTAATAGGCTGTCCCCCCATGCCAGCAATAACAGGAAGTCTTTCCTGTACTTGGCTTATCCGTCTTTATGAAAACTGTGGGAAAGTAATTGTGTCTGAGATCTCTGCTGCTTTTTGGGGATTGATTAAAATCAGCTAACAAGGTCAGGCAGGAATTCTAGTAAGGATTGATGTTTGTAGTATGAGTGCATAATCCTTTCCCACCAGGAAACCACCTGAGAATATCTATACATAGGTTAATATAGGCTGACAGTTTATTTAGGTATGGAAACCAAAAATGAAAGGTACTGATGCAATGCATTGTTCTAATGATAGAAATCATAATGCAGATGCAGGTGTACCAGTTTAAATAGGCCAGTGGAGGAGTGGTGTTGAAAATCACACCCACTCCCTGTGTAATTAATTTTTCTGGGCAAGCTTTTCTAGTGTGGACTAACTCCAGCTGTGACACCTGCCATCTTCTCCTCTACCTCAGCTATACAGTGGATCCGCTGGTTTCATATAGAAACTCCCACTTCCCTTCAAAGAAGCCACATGGTGCTCACAAATGGAAATACCCTGTTAAAACTAAACCCTGTGGCCACAGTTAATTTTAGAATAGACTCATTCTTTAATGAATAGGCATTAGCAAAAGAGCTGTGTGAGATGGGTTACAGGAATTTAAGCTCCACACTGTCCAATTTGACCCTTTACAAAGTCTAGTTCTTACAGAAAGAATACTGACTGAGATGCCAAAACCAATTTCTTTGAACATGTTTATCTTTTCAGCATGCTTTATTTTCTGCAACAAGTCTACGATTACTAATCAATTATGTAAATTCTTTACAATTTTTAACGAATACAATTCCTTTAGTAAATACCTAAAGGAATTTTATGGATCCTACCATACAAAGCATTACTCTTTTCAGAATTATACCAAATATTTTCACATCTGCTGACATCCACAAAATAAATACTCCTTACACATGTGTAAATATTATTACTGTGGCTGTTTTAAGTATTCAACTTGAGCCTACCTATGAGGAGGAGAGGATCCTTTGTTTCTCTTTACGCATGTATCTACTACAAATGTCACAGATTTGTTTTTCTTGTTTTCCTAAAACTTGGTTAAAATGAAGACTTCTGCATGGACCACTTTGGGCTGAAACTTCGTGACTCAAGTGACTGGCTTGAGAAATACCTACATGTACAAGTGACAGAGCAGATATTCTAGACTCACACAGACATTCATGCACACACATTCACACACACCAACACCTACCCCATGGCAGGAGGAAATCTTGCAGCTCTGATTAATCGTGGTTCAGAGTGTGACAAAACAGTGAGGGCTTCAATGGCACCATGGAAATGCAGAGATGCAACATCTGTTACTGGCATGGTCATGGGTGCATGTGGGTGGAATTCCTCTCAGATCTTAGAGGAAAGAGTCTTTGGAGCTGCAAAGGTAAGGGTTGTTTAGAGGGTGCTCAGGAAACTGCAGAAAAGCTCAGATAAGGAACTGCAGAAGAAAAACCTTTGTCTGAACACTTGGAAGCTGGAGTAGCACAGACCCTGTAAAAAGAAATGCTTTTTAAGCATAACTGTTTACATCAAGGAAGCATGGCACATTGGCTGCTCTCCAGGCCTTCAAGGGCAACACCTAATTTGCATATGTAGTTACAGAGACATTTACAGTCAGAAACAAATCACACAATTATTCTTGTTGCTTGCATATGTACATTTCCTCACCTAGAAGAGGGCATAACTACTTCAGTATGAGGAGAACAAGGCTGCTTTATGCCACAGTAGTTGTAGAGATGAGCTATGTGAGCCTGCCATTTCAAGCTTTGTACAAATGTACATAAAATGGCAATCCCTGCAATAAGTGGGGTCTTCTTGATCTAGCTTGTAATTAATTCTGTAGCAGTGTCCTCACCCTGTGAATGGCTGTATCCTCACCCCACCCATAAAAGACAGCAGCTTTAAGCCACACTTAGAGCATTCATCTTCATTCTGCCACATAACAACTCTAGTTCCATTGTCAATTTTACATTGAAGTTAGTGTTTGATTATCTGTTCAATCACCCAGAACTGGAAAGGTCAAAAAAAAAAAAAACCTTGAAGAAGAGCCAGGAAAAATACTCATCCTTATACATTGCTCACTGAAGAACGTTATTACCTGCTGCAGGTCCTCTCACCAACCCCACACCACGCTATCCATACTGGAGACACAAGACAGGACTCAACTCTCATCTTACCAGCTGTAGCTGTCACCACCCCATGTTCTCCTACATGCTGCTTTTGTAAAGACAGCTTTATTTGATGGGATAAAGGGAGCTATTTCCCAAGAAGGGTCTACTTCCCAAGCAAATTATGGAATAAACCATGGTTTGAGTGCTAGGAAATAATCACTAAGCAACAGTCTTTATATAGGGTCTTTATATGGATAGTAGATATAACTTTTTCAATTTCTGTGTAGTCCTATGTATTTGAAGAGCAGATTTCAATTTTTAATCTGTATACTTTAGTAGAGCCCACTAGTGATTCATAAGGGTTCTACACTTTAGAGATGTTGTGTGAATATGGTTATTGGTCACTCAAGGGTTAAATTTAGAATACACCTTATAGACTAATCCTCTGTGTCAGCAAATTTGACTCCTCAAAAATTGAGCTGACATTCTGTACTGTTGCTTTCTTTCTCATAATGAGCCACTGGTTAATGAAATAGATTTTTAAATAAAAATGCATTAGCTAAAAGCTAATTGGGTAAAAGCTGGATACTGTAAGTAAATGTCTGTTACATGCATTAAGGAATGAAAAAATTTGAAACATCATTTTTGGTACTGAATTGCAGAAAGAGATTCCATGATGCTTGATAACAGGAAATACTAACAGCATTAGCAGCTCAGGACTGAGAGAAAAGGAGTAAAAGAGCCAGGTAAGATCTTGTACTGCTTTTGCTTTGGGCTGTCAAGTATTTGTGATGTGACTGAAAAAATACAGTACACTACAGACTGCTTTATCTCATTAAATGGAGCAAATCTGTATTCTGTGAAAAGAGTACAGGATACTGTATTTCCTCTAATTTCTTCCTGTTGACCTTTCTTCCCTACTGAAGTGATGGTTTATGGAACCTGTGTATTTCCAGTGTCCCAAGAGGTCTTAGCTCTTCATTTTCTATAATTTGGCCTGATCTTGCTCCCAGTAGCATTTCCTTGATTTCAGTAGATGCAGACAGAGCTTCAGTACTGGCTATTGAATAAGGATACTGTACTGAGAAAATTACTAACTTCCAGAGAAAAGGAAAATAGTTCCTGAATCTAAAACTCTTAAGTGAGTATGGAAACCTTAGAACAGAAGTGTTTTTACATAAAATAGTTGAAAATCTCTGGCTTCTACTAATCATTTACCCTCCCCAGTTGTTTTGTATGCCCCTTTCAGGTACTGAAAGACCACAATGAGGTCTCCCTGGAGCCTTCTCTTTTCCAGGCAGAACAACCACAACTTTCTTGGCCTGACTTTACAGGAGAGCTGCTGCAGCCTCCTGATCATTTTTTGGCCCTCCTCTGGACTGGCTTCAGCAAGTTCCCATCATTCCTATGCAGGGGGTTCCAGAACTGGATGCTGCACTCCATGTGGGGTCTCAGGAGAGTGGAGTAGAGGGGGAGAATCACTTCCTTTGAGCTGCTGGCCACACTGCTTTGGATGCAGCCCAGGGTCCATCTTTGCTCCATGGCACAAGCTTCCCCATGGTACCTTTCTCTCTTCTGTTCTTTGATCCTGTGAAAAGCAAGCTGAGGCTAGGGGATAGCTAGGGGTATGAATGACAACAGGGCATGGAGATAGTCAGCAGTCTGAATCCAGCAAAAGATGGTGGCAAATCAGAGTCTGTTTATTCAGGCAACCCCTTTGTAGTCAATGTGAAACTGCATTGTGAATTTAAAATTGCAATCCACTTCATTTGGGAAAAAATCACTGCAATAGATAGTAGATAGCAAGCTCTTACAAACCATTGGCAGGCTGTTGTAAAACCAGACCTCAGGTTCCTTGAGTGTCACATTGCTTGAAACTGCTGGGTCCCTTGTCACCAATTTAATACATTCATCAAACCTGAGGCAAAGGCCTTGCTCCAAATACCTCTCCTACAGGAAACTGTGCTAAGTGACCTTATGGCTAAATGCCCACATGGCTCAGCCAGAAATTGGGCAGTACTCTCACTTGGCCCTGGAGGAGTGAACCTCCATGAGATGGCCACCTAAACCTGGTACTAAGATACGAAGGTGGTACCTTAGAACAGTCGCTAAGTGTGGCCTTACCAGAGGGCTGCCTGCTTCACAAATCCCTCATGAAAAAGTATTGGATAGAGTACATGGAATGACTGTTTTCTGAGAAATATTTACTTTATAGCTCAACATCAGAATTGCTTAACTAGACATTGCTTAACTGTGTTTGTATTAGATGGTACAATGAAGTTTTACAGAAAAGGCAGTAGGAAACGCAGAAGTACCAAAACTGGGTGCAGTACATGTCAGACCATTTATGTGTGCTGTATTAAAAGCTCATAGGGACAAAGGACCTGGGTTGCTGTTAGGAGGCACATCTTGCTCTGTGGAGAGTCTTCAGTGTCATCTTACTGTCATTTCTCACAGAAGTTCAGGTGCCCTGACCTCAAGCCATCAATGTTAACCAAAAAACAGCTTATTGTGCACACAGACATCCCGGTGAGACCATGTCCTCATCAGCTCCTGAGCTCAGCCCAAGCTGTTTGATGCAGGTTTAGCACAACCATTCTCAGAGTGATGTGACACTATTTAATTTGCATGCTTACCTCTGTGCTAGCAGTATGTTATTAATCCTCCAAACCACACTGATTTATATTTTTTCCAAACATTAATAACATAGCTAATATATTTCCTACTCATCAACTGCCCAATGACTGAGAATCACTGGTCCAGGAAACTGAGCTCTGGGGTCTGTCAGTCAGTCACCTGGCAATTCAACCATAAAACAGTCTACATAAGCACTACTCTATACCTATTGCTTTTTACACATTTTTTGAATCACAGATGCTTCAAGTATTAGCAATAAAACCAACAAAGCCTGCTGCCTCCTAGGCTTGGTATCCATAAATGGTAGCATGAATCAGAATTGGCTACACTAACTGCAGTAAATCGACAGCACTGAGCAATCCCATTTCATTAATAAGAGCATCTCATCACCAGCTGCTCCTTGGAGACAAATGGCTGCATCTGGCTTCCTAAACATTGCTTTCCCTTGCCACCCCCAGGGACTAGTAGCATTTGAGACATCAGTGACCTCATAGTCTGAGTTTTTTGTACATTGGAGATGTCTCTTCTATCCCGATGACTGATTTTCCTGTCCTTTTTCTTCACAAGGGGAACCACAAACAGTAGAATAAAATAAAATAAAATAAAATAAAATAAAATAAAATAAAATAAAATAAAATAAAATAAAATAAAATGGTGTTTTTTTCCCAACACAGATAGAATGCCAAAACCCATGGCTGAAAAATCTCCACCTTATACTAGCACTTTTCCAAGACCTACATCAGGCAGTGTGATATCATCCTGACAACTATTTTAAAAGTCTGGTACCAGAGGGACAACTTACTTCTTGTCAGTTATGAAACACTTTTCCCTCTCTCATTTCAAATACCTTTTTTAGGCAAAGAATTTAACCCTGAAACCAAATCCCATGCACTGGCCCTGGTGAAATGATTCCAATCCTAAGTGGACCTTGCCTCCTCCCTTGATTTGTGCCTCAGGGTTGTTCTCCAAATCCACTTGAAATTATCAAAGCTTCTACAAAGGCAAGGGGCTCAGTTTAGTGCAGTGTAAGTATCTTACAGCTGGTGTTAAATTCACTTACCAAGACAAGTGGACTTTGAAACAGCAACTCCCTGCATGTGCAGGAGTCTCCATCATGTGATAAAACAAGTGATATTTGCACAACTTCATGGTGAAAACTTCTGCATGGAGCAGTAGGCTTCATCCAGCAGCCAAAAGAGATTCCTGGGCTCCTGTGCTGAATCCCTGTATCACAGATAAAGGGGTCCAGCTGCTTTCATAACGTTTTGTGGATTTTGCCATCTTCTGTAAATGGAACAGGACCTTGTGAGAGTATCATGTGTCTCTGAGAGTACCCTCTGACTGTGTCTGTTACTACAAGAGACTCAAAGAAGTGAGGTGGGAGGGAGGAAATACCAGCCACCTGGCTCATGACACCTTAAGGGTATGAACAGTCTTCTCCTAAACACTAGACAATATGAAGCACAACAAGGCTTTGTAAGAACTGTGAAAATATTGCTAATAATACTTCACAGCAAAATGGAGGCAACAAGTGACTTCTTCAGCAGTAGAAGTTGTTTAATTCTGTGGATGAAATATCTTATTCTAAATATCTTTGGGAACCTAAAAGCCATTTCTGAATCAGGAAATGGAGGCAAACAAATAGACAAGATGCATCTTCCCACAAGAAAGTAGTTCTTGAAAGCCTTCACCAAATTTTTTTACTTAAAAGCAATTCAAGTTTGTTTCACTTTAGTTTCCTGTATCCTAAAATTATGCCTAGAAGCTGGTTATTAAGAGTGCATTTCTGGAAGCAGAATCATCAGTACTTTAAAGTATTCTAAAGTAATTTAAAGAAAATGACTTTATATTGGATGCAAATGGAAGCCAGCACAGTAATGGCAGAGGGAGTGGGTTACCAGAGAGCAAATGCTCAGGAGGGAAAACAGTAAGGTAAGACTTTCCTGAATTCAGATATCAGCTCAATGATTACCTTGCACTACTGTATGTGGCACTCAAGCTGATAAAAATACAGTTATTAAGAAGATCCCTGAGTATTTGTGGAACAGTTGATTGCCTCATCTTAATTAGACAAGAGCAGAATTCCTTAATGTTGCGTTCTTCTCACTACCTGGGTGACTGCAAATTACTTTGGGGAAGGTTGTGGCTGCTCTCTTTTGGGTGATTTGGGGCAGGTGGGAATGGGATGGACCTGCAGCTCGGGAGGGAGGAAGCTATGGCCTGGCCTGACATGGATTTAGTCAATGTAGAATGTAGGAGCTTTGCCTTCTGATGGCTAAATATTTATCAGGCTGTGAACTACAAATAGGTATAGCTGTTTAATTTATGTCAGCCTGCTGTAGCACCATGAATTTCTGTGACACTAGGGACTGGCTTACACTAGAGGAGACTGTGGCCCTTGATCTGTGCTTTGCCAACACAACTGAGGGGCTTTTGAGCAGACAGACTCTGGGAAATTTCACAGGGGCACTTTCAGATGTTACTGGTCTCCTGTCTGTCTTTCCTACCCTTTTGGGTTATTGATCCTGTGGAAGACAAAGGAGAAACATGTGACTGTTTCTTAACTGTCCTAAGGCATAGGCCACATTTTCAAGGAAATCACTCCCGAAGGTGAAGTGCTCACTGCTCACCCTTCTTTGCAAAAAGGCAAGTAACAGAAGAAGGGCAGGGCACTCAGGCGGGCACAGGAGTGTCTTCACTTCAGCAAAATTCTCCAGAGGACATTTGCCAAGGTCCTTGCTGACACTGGATCTTTGCAGAGAGGTATAGAAGGTACAGTGCCTGGCTTCCCACAGTTAGCTCTCCCAAGGAGACAGGAGAAGGCACAGATGTGCAACAGATCTTGAAATGACCCTGAGTAACAAAACGTGGCTATAGCATGAGATTTCAAGCTCTGTAGAACTAATTAGTGTTTTAATGCAGTGTTTCAATTTTGATTTATGTGTGTGCTACACACACCCATAAACAGCTAAATGGATGCTGCAAAGTCAGCCACTCAAAGCTGGAAATGCCAGAATTCAAGTGACCTTTGCAAATTGACTGCCTCCTCTGTGGGTCTTCGTGTGTTACATAGGTTTCAGTTCACATGGCTGCGCAGTCCTTTTTCCACAGACGGTCACATGTTCAGAGCAAGGACCAAACAAGCCTAATTTAATGAGGAGTTATTTAAAACTGTTTTATCATCCCTGTTCAATGTTTGTGGCAGCAACACTAGCCAATATTTATGGTGTGCTGCTTAAAACCTCATGGGTGTTTTTAATAATACTGTCATAGTGTTCAAGTCTATTTTCACAAATTGTCTGTGAATTGAAGCCAGGGGCATGAGTCTGATCCTGCCATTGTTACCCCAAGTGGTGAGTAACTTCCTTCACGATTACTGGTGCTGCTCTTCAGAAAAAGGAAAGAGAACTGAGGTCTGATTTACAGCTGGTGTTTTGTGCTGCTTTGAAATGCCTCCCTTCTTGCACCAAAAGGGTATGTGAGAAAGTGACAGTCACCATCTGGGATGAGTTGGGTTCTCACCAGAGATATTGAATGAATTTAAAATCAAGTGCAAAGAGGAGGAATCAGGATTGTCAATGAGAGGGGTGTGTCATTAAGTCCAGATATTGTTCTGCAAGTGCAGTTTTTCCATTACCTTTTTCACAGTGTCCAGTCACATAAATCCTCACATGCAGTTCCTTTCAGTTGTAATGCTTGGGCCTCCTGGCTGGTAGAGACTGAAGTATGCAGAGGCAGCCTGAGCAGCAGCAGAGCAAAGAGATGATAAAATTGTTTTATCATTCTACTTAACAGCTTCCTCTGTACTATACAGGCAATTTGATAACCCAGCCATTTGTATGTACAGGGTCAAAACACTGTCCCTTGGCTATAATAGCTACCAGCATAATTCATGAAAATTACAGTGTCGGGATCTAAGAGATTGTAATGGCAAAAGGAAAAAGCATGCCTAATACTTTCCTTTATAGCAAAGCTCTTCCAAATGTGTATAATCCTAGACAATTTGCAGCTTCTAAGCAGAAATTTCCTACCAGTGCTCACTCTTCAAGCAATTCTTGGTGAAACAAAAAGATGCTTGCTTTGTTTATTTAAGGTGTTAAGAAGCTAAAGCTGAAGGAAAAGTATCTCCTGGGGTTGGTTTGTTTGCTTTTTTTTATTTGGAGCAATTGTTGCTCCTCAGAAATTTACTACAGAAGGAGTTATTTTGTCACAGAATAATTCTGCCAGAGGTTTCTGCAAGTACACATTAATGCATTTTGCTCAAGGCCAGGCAAGTCATCAGATGTGGGTAGAATGCAGATTCCAGTGTTCTTCATTTTCTGTGTTGGTTGCTGTGTCTATAACAATGTTCATTGTTGATGCAAAGACATCAACATTTTTGATTCAAAGAATGAAACCTGACTGAAGTGTTGCTCCTGTATTTGTGGTAGTTCAGCAGGTTTTGGTACCACCACGTAGGAAGTTTGCAATTCAAGATTTGTGATGTCCGTAACAAAGGGAAAAAAGTTGTTTATAAAAAGCTTATTTTTTTCTTTCTCACTAAAGTAGGACATGATCAAATTGCATGGGATCTATAGCTACATAAGAAGATTTTAGTATTGTTATATTTGGTCTCAGAGTATGGAAGTCTTAGAGTCTCCAGAAACAGTAAACCTTATTTTGGAGAAATTGTTTCTGATGAGCCATTGCTGTCTGCAGAGCAGTGGCTTCAGGTGCACTGAAGCCACTAACCTGGTGGTACTGCCATTTGTTAAAATGTAATATGTGTTTCTGAATAATTTTCTGACCATGAAGTGGTTTTGTTTTCCTTCTGGAAAAAATAAATCTGTAAAAGAGCTTTGGAGGGTTTTTAAAATTCCTTTCTACATAAAGAAATGAGAATTTTATCCATGCTATAGAGTAGTATATATACCTTGAAGCATATAGAGAGATAAAATCATACCTGCTATACCTCCTTAATATTCTCCTCAATGTCTATAGAATGCAATTTATTTTGGCCATATTCAGTGGTATAAGACAGAATTCTGGGGAAAATGCTTAAAAGTGCATAAATGACAGAGAAGGCAAAATACTATTTTAACTTAAGGTTTCTTAGGTACTGCAATAAAGACTGGCAAAAGTTCTTTCAAAATGTTTCTCATTTATATTTTTCTTAAAAGTTATTATCTAGCAATATAGTTTATATTGTGCCAATCACCATACTACAATGATTTCAATAAAAATGAAGCAAAACACACTTTTAAAAATTCCCTATGAGATGTTAAACTAAATAGGATAATACAAGGTTGTGATTATGTGGCAGTATTTCAAACACTGGCACTTACTGATAAAAAGCCATTATAATCCCCTCTGGAAACTCTTCCTATTCTCTCCTTGCTGACAAATGGGCCCAGCCTGGAATTTGGCAGACTGAAGAACAAGATCACTGAAAGCCACCTCTCTGTCTTTCCTGCTCTCATCTTTCCCCTGAGTGTTACATTCTTTGAAGCTGCATGAAGTGACAAAGTTGGCTCTACAATCCCTGTTTCACTGGGCTACTGGCCCTACAGAGAACACTGTGACTGTAGTCAGCTGTGACTCAGACCTCCTCCCTGGTGAGCTGGGAGGTGCACTGCCTTTGTCCTGATGATCCTTAAATAGTAGCCAAAAGCAGGCAGGCTGCTGCTGCTGTCATCCCACCAACTTGAGATATTTAATGGAGATTCCAGAGTTAGGGAGTGTGGTTGCTCCAAACGTCATCTGTAGTCAAGAGACAGGCAGGCAGACACTCGGTGAAAATTAATCAGATAATTTATATAATTATCATCACTGATGTGTTTTTATTAATGCCAACCTTACTCTCCCCATGAGTCAGTTGAAACATCACTCAATAACACCACAGGAAAGGCCCAGCTTTTAGGTGGAATCCAACAAACTTCTTCATGCTTCCTGGACAGCCCCAAAAGAGGGGCTGGAGTAGGTGTGTCTTAATCCATTTACCAGAACCACCTATCCAAATCTCTGCAACAATTTTCTCCTTAAATTAATGGGGAACTTCTGATCTCAATTTCAAGCAGAAATTAGGACTGGACTGGGAATGCTTAATGCTTTATGTAGCCATCGTATAATGATAAAATGAGGCTGTTTAGCCTCCTCAGCGTCATCTCTCTGATTCCTATGCCAGACTCCCCAGTAACTTGGTGAGAATTTCATGTAGCTATCTGGGGTTTGGACTACTTTCCTTGCTGTCTCCATCTGTCTGTCTGTGCAGCTGTCTGTCAGTCCTCCCACAGAGGCTTTTCAAAGTTACCCAATTTTTGCTAAGTAATTTATAAAAGTAGCCTGCCAGTCAAGTACAGAAAACCTGTTAGTGCTTGCACTGAGAAAATCAGCCCTTAATCCTTAGTTCAAGCCACGTTTGGCTCAGAGCACTGGGGACCCAGGGCGGGAGGGATGCGTGGTGCCGTGACCCCAGGTGTAGCAGCATCCTGCGCTGGCCAGAGTAAAGCAACCTCCTTGTTCTGGGTCTGGCTGGTACAGACCTGATTCTCCTCCTAGCAGTTGGAATGGTGCTGGTTTGGGATTTGTGACTAAAACAGAGTTGATAACGTGCAAATGTTTTATCTGATGCTGAGCAGTGCTTGCACAGCACCAAAGCTCTCTGTTTTTCCCATTTGGGTTCCTCATTGACTAGGGTGGGGCTGAGCAAGAGGCTGGGAGGAGGCACAGCTGAGGCAGCTGAGCTGAATTGACCAAGGCAATATTCCAAGCCATATAACATCATGCCCATCAATAAAACCTGGAATGATGTCTTTCTAAAGCAGCCATTGCTCAGAGACTGCCTGGGCATCCATCTGCTTGTGGGAGGTGGTGAGTGATTGCTTTTGTATCACTATTATTATTTTTTTTCATACCTTTAGTTATTAAACTGTCCTTATCTTGACTCATGAGGTTTTCTTGCTTTTGCTCTGCCTACTCTCTCCCCCATCCTGCTGGATGTGGGAGTGAGTGAGCATTTGAGTGGGTACTTAGTTGCTGGACAGCATCAACCTACTACATTCATCTACATCTACATAAGTTCTACCAGTAGGAATAGAGATGAACCTTCAGGATGAAACATGTTTGGCAAACAAATAACTTGCCACTGGAGATATTCAAGCCCAGACACATTGAACATAGCAGATTTATAGTACTTTAAAGCAGTAAAAAAATGCTCATGTAGCACATGAAAAAACCATTTAGAATACAAACACACAAAGGGTGATTATCAAAGGATGTTTGTGTACTTGCTCACTTTGCAGTAATTTGCCTATATCCTGAGATGCACAGCAGCAGCCATGTAGAACTGTATAAATGCAGAAACAGAAAAGGAAAGCCATAAAGGAAGTGTAGACGCCTCATAAACCAGAAGGACATCACTTGGAAATGAGGTGAAGAAGGTTTTGGGAGGTAGATTATAGTAGGATGATTATGAATTGCCAGCATGATGTCTCACTGAACAACCTGTTGTGATCTGGCATGTGTCAGGAGTAGTTCCACTAGAGACATGGAGGCATGAATGCCACAGAAGGTAGTGGTGCAACCACACCTGCATCTTGTGCCAAAGTTCATCACTCATACTTGATTCTAGGATGTTTGCAAAAATGATTATTTAAGATTTTAAGCTTTGCCTATTAAGCCTAATAAAATGAGTGAGGTGGAAATATGATTGCTGTCTACTCCACCCGATCAGGGAACAAAGGGAAAAGGAAACATTAACAGGAAAACAAAAACATTAAATTTACCAATGATATTGATATAATGATGCATAATTTTAAGGTCACTATTGATACCTTGGCATGAAATGGTTGCTCATCACTAGCAGCTGGGATCACATTGCAGAATTGCTTTGCCATGAAAGCAAATGTGACTTAAAAACTGCTTGCCATGGCACTGTCTAAATTCATGGAAAGACTTACATAACAAGATGCCCATGATAGTAGGTGGACACAACCAATAACACCATTATACTCCTGAGATCTTAATAGCTTGAAAGGGAAAGAAATTAGGGGATGTTTAGTATCAGGAAAACCTCCTGGTATGGAGATCTCTCTGGTAATGGCATTGACTAGCAAAGAAAGCTGCTGGATCTGAGACAACAGCTGCATTAATAGAAAACATTTCTGGATCTTTCTTTCTTCTTTCAAGCAATTAAATAATTAATTGAAATTTGAATTCTCAAAGATAGAATTTTCATCTGGGGGTAGGTGAACACAATGCTGTAGGCACATATATGAAGGGACCTCATAAGATCATCTTATCTGTCAAGGCTTAACAGCTTGTAAAAAAGTTCTCTCTTCCATAATGGAGTGAAGGCAGTAAAACCCATTATTTCTTTGGGCCAAGCAGTGCTACATAATAATGAGTATTCATAATTTATCTGAGACTTGCTAAACTCCTGCTAAGGCCTTTTACAATCTAATACAAATGTCTAAATAAACACAACTAGCAAAATACTCTGATGTTTATACTGTTTGCTGGAAACATAACAGGAAAGTGACGCTGGGTGCAGTCATTACAAAGGTCTCTGGATCGTGGACTTCTTTGTTATTTGAAGAAGCAAATGTATTGATTTAAAGTTTCTCAGGGCCAGATTTTTCCATCCTGCACAGCATTCAGAATCAGAGAAAAACTTTCAACTGTTCTCTTTTATGTATGTGCACTACCTTTGCTTAGACACTCAAAGAAGGTATTTTTAAAAAAGTACATGCGATTGTGACTTTTGGCAACCTGGCCTTTTTTGGGATCCCAAGGGGGAGCTGAGCACTTACAAACATCAAGCATGACAGCAATGTGTGCCCCAGCTCACCTAGATGCTGACACAGTTGATGTGTAAGCAGCTGGACTGCCCCAGCCATCACTCATTGCAGAGGTCTTTTGGAAGGAGTCTTTCCTGAGGGGGGAATGGACTTATGAGTTTTCTAGACTGGCAAAAGCCTTAAAAAAATACTCCAATATAACGGCATAAGTAAATATGTATATTTGCTGATCTACAGCTAATTTTCTATAATGCTTTGATCTACCAAGCCTAGTACCAGGTGGCTCTGTGGCACATGTGTACTGGAATAGCTAGAAAAGTAGGCTTTCTGTTGTGCAGACTTCACTTTATATTTTTTATTTATTCTGTTCTATCCCAGAGCTCACACTATAAAGAGGACTAAAAATGAAATGCCACTGATCGTTTTTAATTTGTGCACAGTAAATGTCACTGAGAAGAGATCCCTACTTCAGGAGAAGATATTCTACCATGCAGGAGCTTATTGCTAGCACTGGTTAGAACCCCATGTTTGCTTTCTGTAAAATCCAACAGAATGAGGCAATAGAAATAGCCTTTATCATTGTACTTTTGAAATAAAGTGAGGACCTGAGTGACTGCTACTCAGTTAATCAGCACCTTAATATTTGCTAAGCAAAGCCTGAATAGTATTTTTGTAAAATGTTAGATTCAGTTACATTGCCACTTAAAAGCTTGAATAAAAACTGATTTCAGCTTCATTAAGTGACTGAGTTTAATGTAAATATCACAGTCATTCTGGCCTTTGAGAAGCAGATTTAAAAAAAAAAACAGACCTGGCATTTTTTGTTTCACTGAGTACTTGAAAAATGTCATTGTGGCTTACTGAGGTAGGTTGTTTTTTTCTGATTTTTAAATCCATCAGCTGTCGAACACATGGACTTCAGCTTTTTATTAAAAAAATTCAAACCTTTTGACCATATTTTGATCTCTACTTTGGAAAGGCACAGTGCAGAGCTTTCCAGGTTTAGCTTCCAGGCATAAACAAACTCAGTTGGCTGAACCTATTCAGGAGCGCTTAGCATCCATTCCAAGAAAAACATTACATTGGCCCCAACAGAAGTGTCTGAAAACTATTTAATTGTATTGACTGCTCCTTTCCATTTTAGCATTATCTTTTGACCACTACTTAAGGCCATCATTCAGCCAGCTTTTAGCCTGGTAACCAGCAGCTGAAGTTGACAGGCTGTCAGGATTACTGTTTATGAGGCAGACAATACAATCATGTACCAAGTAAGAATGCATGTACAGTCTGTTGCTTCAGATATATTTAACTAAAGGTTTTTAAAAGCAGTGTGACATCACTGCTTGATGGATTTTAGTTTGGACCAAAATGAGGTGGAGAGAATATGAGGTGGGCATGAATATGTCTTTTAGATTAAATATTTAACTAACAAACAGACAAAATGAAACTGGGACATCAAGTTCTCCCAGAGATCTCCTATGCACTGCTAAAATGCCAAAGTAAGTACTGTTTTCAAAGTCTAAATTAGTCTTCCCCCAGTGAAGCCAGCAGTACAATTCCCAGTGGTTGCAAAGGATGTCAGGTTAGATCATAGTTCTTTAGGCCACTGAAAATCCTATCTTTTAAAAAATTATTTCTTTGTGTCCCTAATATCACACTGGTGTTCTCTGGACCTTAAACTTCCAGCTTGCTTCCTGTGTCCCTGAGCCTGTGCCATCACCATCCCAGCACACAGGTGGCCTCTACTTTGGTGCAGCCAGATTTTCCCAGTTGTGAGGAAAGGGATGATGTGCATTTGAGATGTTGTTTTGCCTCCATGTAATCTGGCTGTACTCTCTGGACTGAATTCCCTGACTGCAAAATACAGATAATGGCACTTTCCTGCCTACACAGATTATGTGAATTCCTCAAGCTTTCTAGGGATAAAAGCCAGAAAGGAATGTAACAGGTGATGTCTTCTTGCATATTTTATCTACTGGCATAGAACCATTACTCCATTATTCAGAAAAATGGAGACAGAAACAAGAGAAACAAATTAAAAGCAAAGAAAAAAGCGCTATTAATAATAATGAAGAAAAATGAAATGGCATATGGCCTGATTTCTAAAAAAAGATATTCCTACACATACACAAAGCACTACATTAAATACGATTCTCCATATGATTAAAAGAGCCTCTCTCAACTTGCCTACATTTCTGCTTTCTTAAAGCCACTGACATTTTTTCTGGCAGCGCGTACTTACCCAGAATATGAGAAGACACTATTGACAGCACATACTACAATAGTTCTAGACAATCAAGCAAACTTCTAGAGCATTAAAGTGTCTGAAGATGAGACACACAGAGCTGGAAATCAATAGGTGACACACAAGGGGAACCATGTGGGCAAACACACAAAACACATACACAAATAAACGTAAGAGGAGCCAGTAGACAAACCGGTGTTTGAAAAGAAGGGAGAGATGCTTTTCTAAATTTGTGAATTATAGATAGAAATATTTCTTTAAAATCTGTAAATAAATCAGATAAAATGTAAAGCAGCATATTTGTCTCCTGTTTAATAATTGTTAATGCTGTACTGTCAGATATATCTGGGTGAAGCTATTGAAGGACCATGAGGAACCACTGGACATGGGCTTTCTTTCTCCTGTGTTGCCTTCATCCAGGGTTGTCTTCTTCAGGCTTTTTGGTTGCTTAAGGAGGAACAGAAAGAAGAGTGCAGAAAGCAATACCTAGCTGTTAAGAGCTACTGCAGCTCTCTGTCTCAGGTTTCCCTCCATCAGCCAGCACCATATTTCCTGTTTTCAGCTGGGATAATGGGATGATTTTTTCTTAGTAGCTGGTACAGTGCTTGTGTTTGGATTTAGTATGAGAATTATGTTGACAACACACTGATGTTTCAGTTGTTGCTAAATAATGCTTTAGTCAAGAACTTTTAAGCTTCCCATGCTCTGCTAGTGAGGAGGTGCACAAGAAGCTGGGAGGGAGCATGGCCAGGACAGCTGATCTGGCCTGGCCAAAAGGATATCCCACAGAAGGACATGCTCAGTAGATAAACCAGGGGAGTCAGCTGAGAGGGGCTGGTCACTACTCAGGGCAGGGCTGGGCATCAGTGGGTGGGTAGTGACCAATTATATTGTGCAGCACTTGTTCGTCTTGGGTTTTATTCCTTTTTCTCTTTTGGTTATCTCCATTTTCCTTACTGTGTTTCCATGATCATGATGATGATAAAGATGACGATGATATTTTACTTTATTTCAATTATTAAACTGTTCCTATCTCAACCCACAGGTTTTACCTTTTCCAGGTTCTCCTCCCCATCCCGGAGCGGGGCTGGGGAGGCACAGTGCACAAGGAGCTGCGTGATGCTCAGTTTGCTGACAGGTTAAAGCACGACACCATACTTGTCATACTCTATCAGACACATTAGCATGGGGCTAACTGATCTTCAGAGCTGATTTTGTGCTTTATCCTTCCAGTCTTGCTGCAAGTGTTGCTTCCTGAGATTCCCGCATGCGATGATTTACGTGTGTAATGGTTTGAGAGCATGAGGAACATAACAATTGTTGTTACTCGAAGTGTGAGAAAGTTTGGCACAAAGGGCTGAATCTTCCCAGTCTTCCAGGCCAGCAGAATCTCTTGGAATCTGGCCTCTCACCTCCAAGTGCCTCATGTTTCCCTCCATAAATACCAGTTTCACTCCAGCTTACATGATCCACAACATCTGCAGGCAAAAATTACCATACTGGTTTGCTATAGAGATGGCACCTTACCATTCATGTGCGAATAGCATTTCCCACTGCTCGCTGTTCTTTCAGAGCTTGACTGTGATTTCCCATCAGCAGCATAATGTTTCTTCTGAAGTACCATTTACTGAGTTTTTTCATTAAAGTGTACCCTTTAAAATGAAATCATTTAGCTTGTGTTCTGTGACAAAATAAGACAGACATATAAATGATATTTTAGTCAAAGTCACAGCTCCTAAAGTATTATTTACTTTAAACTTTGAGATATGCTTTTTCCTGAGGAACCCAAACTGTTATGTATTTTCTTCTTAATATACTTGGTATTTGGATTTCATTTACAGCTGACATTAAATATTACAGATTTTAATTGTAGATATAGAGCTGAATTATTATAATGATAATTATTATTTAATATTTAAGAATACATCCTGTACTTAATCCATTTAACATGCACTGAAGGATCCCAGATTGCAGTACCAAGAACAAGTCTGTAATTGTTTTAATCAGAAAGATGAAAAAGGTTCAAGGTAAAGAGAATTCAGTTAACAAAGCCAAACCTTGATGTGAAAAGGTACAGACTTTTTTTTTTTTTGCTTTATAGCTCCACAATAAATCGCCTTCTTAGAACATACAGTTAAATGTCATTGTTTCCAGAGTGTATTGCTAGGGGAGAACATAAACCCACAAGCTCATGAAAACTTTTCATCTGTTTAAGCCCTCAGGTTTTTTACCTTCTTTCATGCTTGAGTCCTGTTTCTCTTCATTAACCCTCCACAGCTGCCCAGGACCACTTCCAGAGATGTGCTGCCAGCCCTGAGGAAGTGTTTGCCAAGGCTGGCTTCACAAATGCCAGCAAACAATGCCAGTGTTCTAAGTTTAAAAAAAGGAAGATTCCCCTCCTCATGCAGCAACCGAGCCAAGAGTGTGCAGGAGCACACAGAACAGGTCCTGTGCATCCTGTCAGAAGCTGTGCCTAGTCCCTGCAGAGATGTTGCCATCACATCTCTAGCCGTGAACAATTGTACTAAAAACTCAGCAGGCTCCGCCACGCACATGCACAACAAGCTTCAGAAGCTGCTGACCCAACCAGAGAGCTAAAGTTGAGTGAGGTGAATTTCACTCTGGTATTTCAGAGCTGAAATAAGAGGAGCAGTCTGCATAGACACTGAAAACTTGGATTGTTCTGTTCTGTTTTGCTTCAAATTGCAAAACAAACTGTATTTTTTTTCAATATTTTTTTTAAATGGCATTTTCCATGCAAAAAAGGTTACAAGTGTAGGACATTTTAGGTTTAATTCACACACCTGTACAGGAATTCCAGCATTCTTATAGTGTCAGCAGAGCATTAATCCTGAATTTTCATGCCCTTTAAATTGTGAAAACTATGAGACTCTTAAAGAGAAATCAGATTAACACCCCGTACCATTTCAAAGTTTGTGCATGTATGCATGGAGACATATAGGAATAACACAGAGAAGATCAGGACATGTTCTTTTAAATTCCTCAGAATACACATTTGTTTTTGGCGCAGTGCAAAATCTGGACTGTGTGACACAACCTTGTGTGACACAACCAGTGCTGGAACTCCTTTCTTTATTCTCCTTTCCTGCCCTTGCTTATGTCTCAGACGAATGCTCATAATCCTGTTCTCTGAGAAGCTCCTCCAAGAAAGAGGTGTTTCTGTTCTAGTCTTATGACTCATGCCCGGCATGCCCTTCCCAGGCCAGAAGGAAATACAGGAGCTGGTCTGTAGTCCACTGACTTCAGTGGACCCTGATCCAGGGGCATAAATCACATGTTTCTATGTAACAATTAAAACATTAATATGCTAGGTGAGGCTCTAACTCAGTGAAATTGCCTTATAGTGAGTAAGGACTTCTTCCTGTATGAGAAAGACATTAAAAAAAAGGGATATTCACACTTCTTTGATTCTGAATGTTTTTGAATATGAAATATAGCTATGAACTCCCATGTAACACATGATCGAGGTAAAGTTAAGCATTGTTACTTTTCCCCTAGTATGTTGGAAACTAGCCACATAAATTATAAAATAGACCCAGATACAGGAAATCAAATAATGAGATAATCAGAGCTCACAGTAAAATAGCCCTGTTAAGACAAAATACTTAAATGAGCTACACTGCAGCATTCAATTGCACTCCTACACTTCATTGTAGCTATTCCCACATAAATTTTAGTTCAGCAGTGCCAAACAGGAAAATTACCGTTAGGAAATGTCCACTGTCTTCTCATTCCCACTTCTCTTTCTCATTTTCTTAATTCTACCAGTTCACTCTCTCACTTCTGGTATTTCATGTCTTCATTCTTTTGTTTCCTCACACTTTTAATGTCAGCTCCAGTTTAGACAGATGAATATTCACTGGCAATTGGACATTTTTTTCTAGTGAGCCTGGGATTTTTTTTATGCCTCAAGCTTCCTGCTCTGCACTGATATGAGGCCCACCCATATTTTCAGCACTCTACTGTCATGCCATACAAAATATTAGTTCAAACTTGAGAAAAGAAGACCATGGTTGTGGAATTTATTTTGTGCTAACATCATGGCTTGATCAAAGGGCTAGCCTCTCAGCTGGGAGTTTGAATCAGTCAAGGCAATGCATGACCCACCCAACATTTTTGTACTCACTTACTTTTTTTAAAATTAAAAAAAAAAGGTTTAAAATTTTGACAACTTGATTTATTGTGCGGCTTTTTATCCAGAACTAAATTGTGCAAATCCTTACATGGTATGTTGGATGTGGACATTACCCGTTTATTTCAGAGTAAAACATCAATGTAAAGATCACAAACAGTAAAATTTTTCAGACTTGGAAATGCTATTAAACTTTACTTACTATGTTGACATTGTAAAATGAAGCTGTCCCTCTGCCCCACACCATTAAAGCAATGAATATATTTTCAGAATCATACCCATATTCTAATTCAATTTAGAAGGATCATGGTAGAGAAAAGCCCTGAGAAGTCTCCTCCTGCTTCACTTTGCCACATCCAAAGCATTCCATAAGTACAAGAAAAATGAAGCCCTGTGACTGTAGCTTGCACAACACTTAATTGGATCCAGTCACCACTGCACCCATGGAAAGCCATGGACAGGGCTGAAACTGCATCCTTAGCTAATCCTCCCGTGGTAACAAAGTCTATAATGGGTAGGTAGGCTGGCTTTGTGTTGCATATCACAAATACACAAGCACAAGTATGGCACAAAGCTAGGTGTTTCCATGAGGATTTTGTTTGAAAGCAAAACCCCTGCAGAAAGCCTGTTAGGAAGAAACCCAGAGAAAACACTGAAGAGCCACAGCCTTCCCTCTGCCAAAAATGCTGTTAAGAAATACTGCCTCGAAATCAAAAATCGTGCTGAATGAGCAAAGAAGTGGTCAAAGAAAAAAAGCAGATGATGCAGGAGACATCTTCCACCTCCCCTTGATGCTCACACACTCACACACACACATATGCAGGCTGCTCCTTCTTGCAGGAGTTATGGATTCCTGACTATAAATGTCAAGTAAGGTTCCTCATGGTAGCCCTGCCAACTCTCCATGTTGATAGACTGCACAAGTTCAAAAAGTTGTAATTTACCCCTCTTTGTACCACGATGAGCAAGTCTGTCCATTAAAACAATTATTCTTTTTACTTAGTGGATTTAAAAGCCTTGGCATAACTTCAATGTGATTTTGGTATGATTGTGTATGCAATAAAGCAAAAAGCCAACAAACTAGGCCAACTTCTGAACTCTGTGTCCCTAAAACCACTGGGATTTTTGTTTAAGCAAGTGGTTTAGAATTTGACCCTGATAAGAACAAGCTTTAGCAGCAGCACGGACTGGCCTCAGCACTGCTAGTCAAACCAGTGATCTCCCATGCAGGTTCTGTTCCACTCCAGCCCACAGTTCCAGCACCACTCAAATCTGCACTGAGGGCGAGGACATTTCATGTGCATGCAGCCACCTGCAAAACAGCAACAGAATGCCTTTGGTTCTTGGAAAACACTTAGAGATGTTAATCAACAATTAAGAGCATTAAAATCAATTTTCTTAGCATTAATTTATGAACTAAGTAAATTATTTAATAAAAGAAAAGTACAAACCCGAAGAATATTTCCCCGGGCTTTCTAAAACCTGCTGCTCCTCTCTTATTGTGCTTTAATGTGCTTTTCTCACTTGAAGGACTACAGGGGTAGGAGGAAATTAAAAAAGACTACGCTAGAGATAGGGAAAAGAGATTACAGTCTATGGCCCTTCAAAGTAGCCCTGGAGGTACTTCCTCAAGGTTATTCTACACTAGCCCAGCTGTGAGCCAGAAGACAAACAAAATTAAATTATTTTTCGAATTTGGATTCAAAGATTTGTGAGATTTGCAAAGTTGGTAAATCAGGAGATACAGACTTTGGTGGCTGACTGCTGATTATACAAAAATGACATTAGTAATTTACGTTGATTTGACCTTTTTAGTATCCGAAGCAGCCTTTTGATCATATAAATGTTTTTTTGCATGTTGGGTTTCTTACTTCTCCATACCATGAGAGCAGCTTTAATTTCTCTGCTCCCAACCTTGATCAAAAGTTTATTTTGTAATATATAAAATATTAACATTGTCAGAGGTCATTACAGAAATACACTTCAAATTGAAATTATGTTGCTTACCACACAAAGAGATCTTTTGTATGATTCAAACTGAGAGAAAAGCATGCACTATGAAGAAATGCTGAAATGTCATCTTAGTTTTACTCCAAATGGTGATGGGAGGTACAGGGAGTGTGTGTTCCCTACTGTATGAGCTGCTACCCTTACACCATGTTTTTAAAAATGCCACTCCAGAATGCTTCTCAGAAGGCAAAAACAAACAAGAATTGGTTTGTTAAAATAGGCCTGTCTGCTTCACCTGACAAAGAGAGAAAACCACTTGTGATAGCAAGGCCTATTTGTCAGTTTATATCTTTGTGTAAGAAATGCAATGTGCCAGAAGGATTTTTATCTCATTTAAATGTAAACATACAAATGGCCAGCCTCCGTGTTGCGGTTTATTTAAAGTTTAGATCCAGTCCTCTCTTACAGTTTGTATTAAGCCATCACTGGGTAAAACTCATCTCAGTCCTGATGCAGGACCCAAACCCATTAGGTGCCCTCTTTAAAACGTGTGCCCTGCCTGCTAAGCTACATAAATCATGTTGTTCTCTGCTACATGGCAGCTGAGATCAGCAGTCAAGAGTGGAGAGTGCCTCAAGCAGTGGGACCTACAGCTCTGTGAGTACAGCAGCCCTCTGAGAGACATGGGTGTGTGTTTAAACTCACTCAGACTGAGGACTTCACTGTGGGAAAGTGTTAATCTCTTTCACTTCAGCTATTACAGGAAAGTTACTGGCATCCAGAAATATTCTGCAATGCCTGTAGTTTATATGGGCTATTACAGAAAAGTTATCGGCATTGTCACTGTCCCTTGTAAAAGACACTGTCCACGGAATATTTGAAGAAGGAAAGCAGAATTATTCTCCTGTGTGGAGTCAGTGTACTCCTCCCAAATGAGGACTGCTGGCAGACCTCAGGATACAGTTGTCAGCCTCTTGACAGCAGCTGTACTTTGGCAGCTCTGAAGTGCTTCTTTAAGTTTACAAATGACAGCCGAGAAGCTGGCATGTGCAGTACCCATGACCAAAGAAGATGGCAAACACTGCACTTTTTAAGCTTCATGCTTTTGTTTGCAAAATGACAGAATCACTGAGGTGGGAAGGTCCCTTGAAAGATCATCCAATCCAAAACTCTGCTCAAAGCAAGGCAATTAAAGTAGGGAGCTCAGAGTCCAAGAGAAAGTAAAGGTCTTACCACTCCTTCAAGCCTAACCAGAAGGGGTTTTTTGTTTGGCTGTGCACAAACTCTTGAATATAGATAGCCATCATTATAATTTGTCTACTTCTAATAAAATTAAAACTTCTGGTTTTCAGTCTGTTCTACAAATCTGTAAATAATTTTTTGACCTAGGTGTCTGTTATCTCTCTTCTGCTACCCACCTTGCTCCCTTCTCTATGTCAAATCTTGTCTCACCTTCCCACTCTTCAATTCAAGCTTTCTTTCCTTCTGCTTCTTGTGCTTGAAGGTGTCTCCCACTTTCCATCTGCCAGCTGCCTTATTTTCTTTCATCAAACCCCAGATTTCAGGATTTTGTCCTATTTCTTCCCCAGTAATATTTCTGCAGCGTCACTGCTCAAAGTGTTCTCCCCTTGCAGTTCATAGTGCCTTATTTGGCATTTTCAGTGTCCCATGTGAATGCCACAAAACTGGGAAGCATCCTCTAAATATTTGTATCATATTTAGGCAATCATGTTAATATAATTTTATTAATTAACATAAATACAATTAAGTCTTGGAATAGGATTAGCCTATAAAGTACAGCCTATTTACCATTTCTGTTCTTAATTTTAAACATCCCAGTGCCAGCAGATTTTTTTTTTTCCTATATGGTAAGCACTGATTATTGCAAACTGTTTGTCACGACTCATGTTGCTTCCTCTAACTTGCTCTTCTACCAGGGGCATGTGGCTGGGTTGGATTAATCTCACTGAAATTCAGCCTTATACTGTGTAGACATCTACAGCAGGACTAATTCTTCACACCCCACTTTTAAGTGTGATTTTCTGACCTACATTAGACATATGTTCCTCTTCATGGTGAGATGAGTTTTACCCTACAAATGTCTATTTTTCCCAGTTACAGTTGAAAGTAACTAGATAACTAGATAATCTAGATAACTAGCTGGATATCCAGTCGTATGAATGCTGCATCCAATGCCCCATTTCCTCTATCTGAAAAATAGCTGGACATTTTGTGAGGCTTAATTAGTGGTTCTAGAACTAAGTGATTTAGTACTTTCAAGATAATTTCGATAAGGTGATGCAGGGAATTATTCAAGTTTTTTGTGCTCTCCCCCTCTTGGATTAGTTATTATGCATATGTACACCTGCACATTCATACGTTTATACTGTAAAATGAATTTTAAGAGACAGGTAAGTACAAGATATCTAACAAACTTACCATTTTTTTCTACTGGAATATTGCAGTTGGGGCATGGCTTGGTTGTCTTTTTGATTGTTTCTCTAGATGCTTCTTCCCATCGAGCTTGCATGGCTGCGTGTTCATCAACTACATAGCCCTGCAAAGAGGGAGAAGGAGCACTCATTGGGGCTTCAAGCCGTGCTGCAAATGCACAAAGACAGGTAAAGCCAAAGGGAAGGCAAAGGAGGAGTCAGGTGAATCTGGCTGACAACATCACATGTTAGACACCACAGGTTTGATTCTGCTTCAGGAATTAAAGCCCTGCTTGTGAGAAAAGCAAAAACACCAAGGAAGTGCAACACTTGGTAATGCAGGATGGTGGGGTGCCTGGAAGGAAATTGTTTTTCATAAGAAAGTATACTCTGTTGTATTGGAGGGCTGAGTTTCATTCCAATGTAACTCTATACAAATCTAACAGGCAGAGAGAATAAACCAAAAAGTTTGGAAAAAAATTAAAAAACCCACTCATGAGCAATGAAAGCTCCCCAGACAGAATGACACAGAAGGAAAAAGTCATCATGAAGAGTATAAAAGAGACTCCTGTATTTGTCCTATTTATGACTAGGACAAAATTATATAATCTACACAAGTGGCCCATTTGGCTGTTTCCTACCTAAAATGATAGTACAAGGACAAAAGAGATGGCAGTGCCTTGGGCCATTTCCATCATACAAGGTTGGCAACCATGTGAATAGTACCTATAAACAATGCATGTAGGTTCCATCCTTGAAGCTCTGCTCTCTCCATTCATAATACAGTTTTATTCAAGCATGTGGGAAAATGATGAACTTTAACAAGACTATTTAATTTATAACAATTCCTGCATGTTCTTAGTGTATACCTTCTAAATACTTATAGGCTTTTTACGTGGATAGACTTTTATATTTATTTATATGGATAATTTAAAAATATATTTCTAGTAAGACAGAAAAAGGAAACTGGCCCAACTTTAAACAATGCAACAAAGCCATAACTCCTCTGGAATTCTGGTCAACTAGTATTGATAAAACATGTAAGTTGTGTCAGTGAGTAGTGCCTTGATTTTCATTCTTGGTTGAAATGACCTGAGTAAAAATGGAATAACAAAGACCAACATCTGCAGAAATTTATTTCCAGCTCATCTAGTGGCCATTGCAATATGCATTTAAGGAAAACCAAACCTAAACAAAAAACAACAACAAAAAAATCCCCCACTGTCTTCTTTTAATCAGGAAACATCAATAATATGTTTGCCATTATTTATTTTACAACCTACATCAGTCTCCTCAGTCTGTGAATGTCTTTTATTGTTCCTCACTTAATATTCTCCAGTTTGCTTATCTTTTTGATGCAGAGGTGACACAAGTGAATATAATCTCCTTATCTGTATCCTAGAAATGACTTTTACTTTTGTCTCTGTGTTTCTCGAGAGGGAACTCGGCCTTGCACCCTGCTGGATTATTCAGCAATTTGGCAGAAAGATGACCTCTATACAACAGCACATTAGTAAGTTCTGGGAAACAGAAAAAGCTGCTCAGGCTAATAGCAAAGAACATAATCTAGTATTGATTTTTCAACACCTACATCCTTAAGGAAGGATGACTTTTGCAAGCAATCTGAGCTAGCTCAGAGACGCAGAGTGGGAGAGTGGGGAACACTTGACCTGGGCCTCAGTTTTCCCTGTGACAGAAAGAAGATGATATCTCATTTTAATGCAAACTCATTGCTTAACATGCACACAGTTGAAAATCACTACAGCAGTGACAAAACATTGCTGTTCTTTTCAGAAGCACTAAATGAGAGACCAGAAGTATTTTAAATTTTTGTAATCAGTCCAGAAGAGCTTCACAGGGGCTCTGTTTTCTCAAGTAGTCCAAATCCAGTGTTTAAATACTTGCAAACATACTTTTTTGTCCATCTTCATGTCTTTCTGGTGACCTAATAGCAAAGGACACTAAGGCAAAATTTCATATACCAAATTGCGAACTTTATTTGTATAAACATTTTTGATCTTAGTTCTGCAAACAAATTGGGATACCTTAGGAAGAACTAAAAGAAACAACTTCTAGCCACACACATGCAGTTCACAAAGAACAAATTGCTGAAAACAGCAGTGAATTATTATTTTAGTATTTTCCATAGCAAAAATTCTAGCATAAACTAGATGCAGCTGTATATTTCAGCCCATTAGAGGCGAAACATCTCTCATATGCCCAGTCCTGCTGAATGCTAAGTTAAAAACTTCCTGCTGCATGAACCAAATACAGAGAAATGACACAGTGATGGAGTCCCTCTGATTCAGTGAAGAAATCATACCATCCATATCTATAAGCCTTCAGTGCTCATGTGCTTTATTTAGTGCTCCACACCCAGTGGTGGCAAGCCTACATAGATTTATCCACATTTTTTCTTCAAACAATAAAGAAAAGGTGTATGGCAATTCTTCATTACCAGTGCCTATATAAATCATGTTCTTACATCCTAAACTAGCAAACCTAATCTCCTTGAAAATGGCCTAGGTCTGTCCAGCAGAGGGGTCTCTAACTTTGCTTGCTCTGCCTGGGCTTGGATAGGGAGTTCAGAGATGCTCCAGGTGTGCATCACATGTCAGTTTGCTGAGGACAGGAGACTTTGGTCACTCCTGATGCTCACTCAACACAATATGCTCTAGTCCCCCAGTTAGTATGGAACAATTGTCCCAGCACTATGAAAAAGCTACTGGATTTCATCCATGCCACTTTATGAATAATTTTTTTTATTTTCAGTTGTGCTGCATATTATGACAAGGAATGAATACCCATAAATAACAGCAAGCTACAGAAAGAGCTGTTGTAAGCATTATTCAATATCCCCCCTGCAGTATTCCCTTAGGGAGACAGGAGGAAAAGATTGTCTTATTATCTCTGGGTCACACTGAAGGACATAGATTTACTTCTGTTTCTGTGCTGAGTCTTTTGGAAAAACTAACAGGGATAAAGAGACTGCTGAGGACCACACAACAATACAAAAACATGTACATGCTTAACTGCTTTCTTTGCAGTTAATCAATATCATGCAGTACTGGAAAGAGATCTACAGGGAGAGAAAGCATCTTGAAATAGAAATAAAGTGTCCTCCTTAGAGCAGCATCTCATTCAGGTGATAGAGTACACATCGACCTGTCAGTAGAACTACATCGAAGCAAATGAAGAATGTGTTCACAGACAGCAACTAAGCATCTAGATTAAAAACATTCATGGCAAAGCTTCTTGTTCAAAATCTTGGAAATCTTAGATATATAATGTTAAATTTTGACATACACGGAATTATATACTGCCTTATGTTAGCACACTTCTTCAATGACCATGCTTATTTTGCCTGGCATAGACAACATCTGAAAACTGAAGACCCTTAATTTGGAATAGAATATGCAACTGTCATCCTTCTTTGTGCTTTGCTTTAAGTGGATGTAATTTCTGCATTCCTGCTTGTTTGCCCTTGGTGCTTCATCTCTCCCCAATAAGCAAAAAAGCTGGTCATGCATAACTTTAAAAAAATGTATCCTAGTGAAGCTTTCTATAAATCCAAAATACATTTGCTTTTGATCAACAAGGCTTGGTTTTAAGAGATTTTTACTTGCAAAAATAAGCTTTTTATTTAGGGTAATATGTAAAATTATTTCACTTTATGTGAAATACAGAATTTAGAAAGGTTTAGATGTCTCAAAACAGGAAGCATTACTCATTTTCTAACAAGAATGTGAGAAAGGCTATGTATACTTGAAAGCATTTGAAAGGAAGACAAAGAATAATTCATTGTGCACAAGCAATGTTCATCCCACCATAATATTTAGGTTAACACAGCCCACTAGAGCTAGAGCTCTAAGCAAAAGCAGCCGAAGCTGTTGAAACCTGATCTACAATGGATGGTGACAGTCCAACTTAAATTTATTTTGTCTTCTTGGCTTCAACAGGGCTGTTTTATGAACAAAATCACATGAATTAACATACTGTCATGTTTATTGGTGTCTTTACTACAGGGGTAAAAATAGCAGGTATCTAGGGCACTAGATAGGCTAGAGGGTTTTGGAAGAAAATGGATTATTTGAGACATTTAAGAGTCAATATCTCACAAAGAGAGATGTGCATAGCTATGGGACTATTGCTTTATTTGAGAGACAGATTTAGGCTAACTCAAAACACTAAAATGTGGCTATGGATAAGGAACAGAAAAGATATTCATTCAATGAGAATATGTTTCACACGCAGGAAAAATTGAGGTGCCAGTACTACAATGATCCTGTTAAATCCACATGAAGCAGCTTTGTGTGAGCCAATTGGTCTAGTGTGCCTAGGGAATTCTGACATAAAATGAAAGAGCTGCTTTGTGATGACAGCAACTAGTTAAAATGAAATTGATATACATAGGGTATTATATTGGATACAAGATGAAAATGTGCTCTGGGTTGGTGACACTGCACATCAGGGTTCTCACTCTGTGTGTTGCAGCCATTCATATAATGAATTCAATTCAGGTAGATGGTGAATATTGAATTTGCACTGCTCTAAAGCAGAAAATCTAATCTAATACAGGTCATTCTTATATAACAGTTTTCCATGAGTGAAATAAAGAACGTGCCTTCTCTTGTAAGCGGCACCACAGCTGAAAATGACTGTCAGCTTGACCTCATAAACAAAAGCAGTCTGTTATATCTTTTTTACTTTACTGCTGCCCAAAATAGGAAAGCTAAAATACTCTCTATATAGTTATCGTCTATTTCTCATTAGACAGGAAGTTAAGACCTATTCTCAGATTTCCTCTGATGCACCTTTATTTATAACACAGAGATTAATTTTACAGGACATTTCCCAGTTATAGTTACTTTTCTTGCTCCTTTAATTAGGCACTGTGCGTTGAAATGTCCTGAGCTTGACATTGTGAATATACCAAATACTAAAACCCTGAGCCTCAGTTTCTTTTCCAGTTGTTTAAGATATTTTAGAAATCAATCTAGGTGTGCCATTTCTTGTACAGTTGTATTTTATTTAACTTTTAAAATTTACCTGATTGGAAAAAAAAAAAAATCAACAGTCTAAAAATAGCTGTTACACATTTCATACTGTGACTCAGGACTCACTGAAAGATACTGTGTATGATGAACCTTTCCAGTAGCTTTTCCTTTCACTAAAATGCAGGGAAATAATCAGTGTTTTTTGTGGTTAGCATTTACTATTTATCATTTAGATTATCATTAGCTGCTTAGAGACCAGGCTTCACAACCTGCAACCCTACCTGCTTTCTGGAAATCTACAGCCTGGGAGGTTAGCAGCTGTAATTCCACGATGGAAAAGGAAGCCTGGCAGGCAATACCTGTACATTTCATACCCCCTGCTGTCAACTCCCAGGCCTGCACAGCTGGGAGCTTTTCTAGGAGCTACATTCCAACAGCCTTCAGCAGGATGCCAGGTGCTGTAACAGGCTTTCCTGGATGTGCCTTTCTGCTGCACCTGTGCAGCAAAGAACACGTCTGGGAAGTGATCCAATGGGTTTGCTTTGAGCCAATTGTTTCCCTGAGACATCATGCCTGAGTCAGGTTTGAGCCCAGAAACTCTGGTTAGAGTGCAGCCAGGGCCCTGGAAGTGTGTGCTGATGAAGAGGGTCAGGTTTGCCCTCACTGACTGCTCTGCTTTTGGTTAGGTCTGATGGGCTCCTGGGCTGACAGAGGTGCTGGATAAATTTTATACTGCCAGTTGCAGAACAACAAAGCTATTACCTGGATCCTACATTGGCTACCTGAGGACTGTGAGGGCTGAGTTCCAAACAAGGAATAGCTGAGGTTTGATTTGAAGGTGGTGAGTCTCAGAAGGGTTTTGGGATTTGGGTGACAAAGGCCTCCAGCTTAGGGCTATAGCCAGGACAGGCAGTGTCCCACAGGTTAAGAGCAGAGTTGAAGTCAAGTTTTACAGCACTAGCTATAATTTACACTGGAAGAGACTGCAATTGAAGGTTTAGAACAGGTATCTTTTTGCCTCAGTAAAAACGGTGTTGCTGTTTCTTGTAGGAGACCAAGAGCCTTTGTGCCAAACCAGCACCATGAGCCTCAGGACCCATCAGGCTTTATCTGAATTTGTCTTGGCATGCCTAGAGATTTGGTTTAGCCTGTGACAGCAATTATTGAATGACCTGATGACTATTCCCCTGTTCTGCTTTTGCTTTTGTACAATTTTTGTGTTATTGCATGGTTGAACAGTTCCATGTATTTTTGTAACTAACAAGCAGGAATGACCATTATAGGTACTATTGGTGAGAACAAACTGTCTCTGACCCTACAGTAAAATTCTGTGCAGAGGAGTAATGGCATGGGATGATAGAAGAGGCCTTGAAAGCAGAGGCACAGGATGATATGGGAGGCCCCAGCATTATAAACCACACTCAAGTGGTCAGTTACCCAAACAGAGCCTTGAAGGATGGGTAAAAACATCCTCGACGACAATAAAGAGAACAAAGGCATAACAGACTTGGATAAAACACACCAACATTGGCTTGTGTGTCAGAGAAGGAGTCTGTTAACAAACAAGTACGACTGACTCCAAGCAGATTATAGAATAAGAAGGAAAAAAAAATCCTTCAATATCAACATCATGCTCCTTCTGGTAAAGGATTCACTATACCAGCCAGAGGAGCAGTGGAACGTTAAAAATAACACCAGGGAAATGGGTGTTACCAGAAAGTTTGCATATCCTTTACCTATAATTTGAACTGTAAATCTTGGTGTTATTGTAAATGGGCTAAAATACTTCATTGATAAGCTAAGACTTTGATAAAACCAGCAATACATTTTTTACTTTGCATATACAGTGAACATGGTTTGAAATGAACACCTTTAATTACACCAGGTAATGAGATTTTCAGTGTAACAAAAGGCAGAAGTTTACACCACTTAGTCTGTAACCTGTGTGTGAGAAATGGGTAGGAATTTTTAGCTGCATCAACAGCTAAAGATGAATATTTAGGGAAGGATTTTACTGGATTGCATGGATTGCAGGGCCAGACTTGCTAGAACAGATGCCTTCTCTGACTAGCTGGAATTAAGGCTTGGACTAAGACTAGGTATGTTCTGACAGGATTTTTAAGGAGTTTGGTAGGACAAGATAATCAGCCACTTCTTGGAGAAAGTTTGTCCACAGAACCAAATCTACAACATATTTTTAATAACATATTTCATCCAGGCTGTGTTACCTTTTTTCCCCCAAACACTTATGACTCAGTCCCCCATATTCTACTCACTTATTTACATAGGCACCACTTCTACATCAGTGTCATTGCTATTACAGTTTACCTTGCCAGTGTCCCATCAACATGCCCAGCAACAAAACCATCCTGGAAGCTACTCTGGAAACGTTCTAATCTAATATGTGGCCACATTTTATTGTCCAGTTGCTAGTGAGCAAGAAGGTGCACTGCTTCTCCTTATAAAAGGAAAACCATCTAGGAAGGTTTTGTGCTAGGAAAGCTAGGCTAATTTTAAGGTGGGGACTTACAGAGGAAGCTGGTTTATGGCTAGATTCCTCACCAGCACAGACTGTCTATGTGTGAGGTTAAAAGAGGCCAGGAAGCTTGGTTTTGTGGTGTACATAGTAAGCCCTACATGGTTATTTCTAAACCTAAATCTGGCTGGAGTCACCTTTACTATATAATTGATTCCATCATGCACATTGTGCCTTTTAATTAATCAAATATGATTTCTTCTGCCATCCCAAAGTTCACACGGCTCCAGGAGGCTGCAATGGTTTTAAAATAAAGCTTCTCAACTGATATTGCCACAGATAAATTTTATTTTCCCTGAAATAATGTAATTTACACACTAAGATGGGAAATAATCAGTCCTGCACCAGTAAATAAATGTTTAAGATAAGCTTCTAATGGCTTATCTGGGTTAAAAGTAGACATTGCAGCAGAAAGAGAACATTTTATCCTTCCCAGTGGGCCATGCAAAATCTGTGCACAGATCTGAAAGGTCATGATATGCCAGTAGTTAAAGCTGGGCTGCTCCCTGCATGCTTGCTGCCGAGTTTGCCTTTCCTACCCCAAGCAGCAAGTAATGCCATTTAGCTTCCTAAATCTTCCAACTCCTTTATTTGGAATAGGCTTTCAAAGATCCACGTGGCACCTGCTTTATCCCTCCTATGTCCTGCAGTCGTGGTTACCCTCTTCCTTTCTCCTGCCAACTTACCCCATTCCCCCTTCCATCTTTCCCTACCCTTCTTCACAGTCCCACCAGCTACACTCCCCTCTCTTTACCTCAGCCTTCCTCCTCCCTCCTTTTGACATCTGCTCAAGTACAGACCCATTTCACCACCACCATTTATGTGTCCTGGACCCTCATAGCTGTGCCATGCCATTTTACAGCTCTCTTTATTTTCCTCTTTCAGGAGCTTCTGCTCCATCTGACAGGTTACAGTCCCTCCAGTCAGCTCTTGGCGTTCATGGACACTTAAATTCCTCTGGAGAGGAGCAGTTCAGTGCCAGTGTGTTTGTTTAAACAAACCTGCCTTAAATTCGACTGGCAGAAGTAGTGGCAATTAGATCTCTTGATAAAATAAATGATATGGAAGCGATCCAGACGGGAGTCAAATTGCATGAGCTGGAGACAACCCTGGAAGTGTATTATCCCTGCCTTGGAACAGCCCATGGCCAAAGAGAAATCCAACCTTCTCACTGCCTCACCGAGCACTACGATCACAGCAAGTTCGGTCTGACACACACCTACGCACCTGGCAGGTGATGCCAAGTGAACAGACAGCCTGAAAGCACAGGTGGATAAATGTTTACACTAATTTCAGGGAGAGAGATGGAAACTGTCCCACGGGCCCTGCTCTCCATACATGCCCCGGATGGTTTGTGTGCCCGGTGCGGGAGCGCTGTGCCAGGGCGGCTCTGCAGCGATGCCGGGCGGGTGAAAGCAGCATCGCACCAGCGCCTGCGCTCGTCCCTTTCCTGCTGCTGCTCGGTTTGCTCGCCCGGCTGAGGAAAATGAGGGAAAATCTTCCTTCAGTGCCACAGCACCGCCTCGTGGAGACCTTTCATTAGCGCAGCTCTCAGGGAAAGAGAAGGCGGACCTAAGTCAATTACCTTCAGCTTAGACCGGAGTCTCAATGAATCCTGCGTAGCCTGTGGTCTTGTCTGTGCAGGGGACCCGAGATCCCTTTTGTATAGGGGTGAGAGTTATTCTGTTCCTACCATTTAGCTATTCTGGAACAGTTCCTTGAGAGTACAGGAAATTCTTCAGGAACAGCAAGAACATTGACATGACACTAGAACTGCAACAGTAGTCAACATTTCTAAGTTAACAGCTCTAATTGGCTGCAATGCATGTGCTGGGAGATTGAATCAGATGGCTGAAGTGCTCTCGTTGTTGTAAGGAAAAGCCTTAGAAGATAAAAATTACATGAACTCTAGCTTTCACAGAGACAACATTGTTGAATTCACCTTTAATGTGCCATGACAACTTTCAGTACTCTAGGCAAAACTCTAAGCATAAATAATTTAATGAATATAGAGCTCTCTGTTCATGTTGAGATGTATTCAGGTTATAGCTCAGTTTAATTCAGGTAAGACATTGAGCCTTGGTCTCTGCTTTACTAGGCTGTTGGATGTTTTAAGCATCTCTCAATGTCTCTGTTGAAGTTGCTTTGTTTTTTCTATAAATGTGAATGGGAACCGGAAGACTGCTCTAAGGCTATTGCAAATAAAATTAAACTGCTCTTCACAGAGGGCAGCTAAGCTGCAAATCTGCTTCTTATGTATACATATGCCTTCAAAAATGGGTTTTACAAATTCATGGGAAAAAAAATTGCCGGTAGCTACTAAAGAAAAATACCACATGTGCATCACAAATCACTAGAGGCTGGGAAAGTAGATGGATTTTGGGTCTGATACAATACACGTGTTCCAGGTCAACAGAGGTAGATACCCTGACTGACTATGAGGATACAGGCTGTCTCATTCTGTCTCAACTAGTGCTATTTCTTTTTATAAATTAGAAGAGCTTCACTAAGAAAGGTTAAAGAGAAGAATCTCATATGCAAAGTATGGCATATGAACCATCTCCAGGTAGCACATGGCAAAGATTCCCAGTAGAATTTCAGCTCCCTGCCAGTCTCTGTGTTCAGTGAGCTCCCAAAATCCAGCCTCAGACAGAGCCTGCCTGCAGGCAGTTACAGGAGCTTGGCACACCTCTCTTAGAGCTGGATGGATGCAAGCCCTCATCATCACCTGCCCACAAACCTTTATCTGCCCCACTAGACCGTGTGTGAGGCTCAGGGTTTCAGTTTCTTCATAGCATCAAACCTGCCAGATATCTGAATACCATTTTTTTGCTTCATAGGAGTGCAGCCTGGGCATCAAGCTGTGAGATATTTAGGGGGTATGTTTCCTGTTCTTTTTCTCTCTCTTTTTTTTTTTTTTTTTTTTTTTTTTTTTTAAGTTGGAAAGACTGTGGTTTACATGATTTATTTATTTCAAGGAAAGCTTGAATCTCAAAGAAAGAAATGCCAGGAGAGAAAAACTATTTCCTCTCCAGGTCTATAGCTACAATAGCTACAAAATTATAGAGCAGCCTAGAATAATTATCATCTAACAGCTTGCAGCCTAGACAATCTATTTTTTATTTGTGCAAGCTAAAACATAAATTACCAATAGTATTTTCTGCACAGGCTGTATAAAAGCCCTGCTATTTGGCCCAAACACACATGATTTCCTGACTGGTGCACTGAAAATAAGCTGAAAGGCAGCAAGACTATACAAAGCCTTTCAAAAGTGTTCACATTGAATAGAGACAACCCTAGAAGCCCACTGGGAAGGCTTTTTCTTTATCAAGTGGTGGCAGAGCCCTGACAGAACGTGGCTACTCTATCAATCAAAGAGACTGAAATCCACCGCAAAGCCAATTCGGCAACTCCGACGGCTGGAGTAATTCAGCATGAACATAATTGCTTTTACTTAGGATTATAATTAGGACCCATTTGACAAATGTCACCCTGGCTGGGCCAGGGATAATGATCAGGAGTTGTGAGATCCATACCTTCTGGGCCATGGCTCCCTGTGGGCTGAGGAGAGAGTTACATTCCCCTTCATGGAATTCTTCTTTACATTCCCGGCAGAACACGGACTGGAAAACAAACCAAAGCATGCCAGTCATAAAAACACATTAGGGACATAGACAGCAGGTTACAATCGTGAAGAGCCGTACAATAGATGATCCCTTGCCCTCCTCTTCCCATTAAATTCCCATAATCCTCCTAATTGTGCATCTTATTATACACTCTGATCATTAACACAACAATTTTCCTGTTATTATTATACATTTCACTGGTGAAGTAACGTAAATGGCATTATTAAAAATTAGATTTTGCAACATGGTTCATTTGGGGACATAAAGTCATACTAGATAGTTCTGGGTGTGCTTTTCCTGCTGTGAAATCTATTTATAGAAGAAGGGTGACGGTTAAAAAATAGCTGTTCTGCTGTATAGTGTTTGCTAATGGAAATAGTCCATTCATAATTCTGAATCAAATGCCTTCTCTATAGAAAACTATTGCTGACTTTGCTAGGTGATGACCACTTTAAAAAAAGCCATATGAAATACCATTTTCTAGGAAATTATATCCTTGCCATAGACCTTTATAGGATGGCTTAAAAAATCCATAGAAAGAACACAATGATAGGATACTTAACACAGGGTTCAGGGGTCTATGTCTATACCTTTATTGCATTTTTAGCAGTTGTTCTGGTTTTATCCTCCTTAAATAACATTGTTCTTTACATAAGGCTTCATTGAAAGTAATGTCTTTTGCAAATAAGTGAAACAATTGTCCCTAGCTCAGTCTGACTGCCTCTGCCACCTAAAGTGGTTCATATGTATCAGGTTTGATGCCTTTTTTAAACTCTAAAATGAAGATATCCAACTTGACATGTGTCTAATCTTTGACTCATCAATGCTGCATTAAATTCTGTGTCCTTGCAGGTAAGGGGAAAAGTCAATAATGTGGAATGGGTCTCTCTTATGCAGTTTTAAAGCTATGCTGTTTTAAAGCTCTGCTGTCTTGATGCAACTCCAGCCTCTGAAAGATCTCTCAGCAGTAAGCCATTCTACTGGCATTATAAGCAAGACTGATAAAACAGCCTTGATTTTTAGATACAGAGCTGCATTCACATAAAATGAATAAAGGATATCAGGAGGACATGACACTAGAACATTTGTCTGCCAGTAATTCCAGCTTTTGTATTTTCATCTTGAACTCTTTCAAGCTGTATTTTCACTTTTCTAAGAAGCACTGAAAATCATATTTTATTGTCATGCTAAAGAAACTGCCCTTCATGAAAAGAAGCATTGTGCAAGTCCAAAAGGATTGATCTTGTTATTTAGAAAGGCAGGGAAATTTGGAGCAGTGGAGTGGAGTGAGTGTGCTAACTTCCAGACATATCAAACCTAATCACTAGTTTGCTTTCGTGTCACTTCTCCCTCTATTTTGTCAATGATCTAAAGTGTTTTGTTTTACTTCAACCAACTCTGATTTGTTAATTCACTCGTGGTTGTTAGCAAACAGCTTCACAATGGAGGCACTTTTTTTTGCAGGGTATGTTGTATGGGAGGCTGCTTTGTTGTAATAGAGCATCATTTAAATACAACAACGATTTGCAGTGGTCAAAAGTTTTGGATGTATTGAGTTCTGCTCAAACACGTAGAGAGAGGTACTTTCACTTTCCATTTGGATACCTAAGGTCTTAAAGAGTTGTTATCCCTCAACATTTAATTGAATTTCCTACCGTGTATCCTACTCTCTTTTTCCTTTGTGACTTTATTTCCTTATGAGCACGTCTGACTGGCAACATTTGTTTCATAGTGGTTTGTATACACTTGCTTTATCACTGCCTTATCACACAATGCCTCAGCTTGCTTTCCTTACTCCAATCTCTCTTTTCACATGCAAGCACAATTTTAAACCTTTCATAAACATTGTAAAGGGAGAAATAATGAAGAAAGAGAAGAAAAACAACCAGGGCATATATTTTGCAGACATTCTCGCTGGCTAGTTTATGTGGCATTGGTGTTTATTACAATAATAAAATTCATAAGCTCCTGCAGTACTATTTAAGATGTGAAATGCATTTTCTCATTATAGAGGCCATATTTTATACTTGCCTTTGAAATAAATGATCTTCAGTACCAATGTTACCAATGTTTTCCCCACAGACCTACTGGAAACATTCATGAGTGTATAACTGGACCTTTCACTAACAATTGTATATCCTGCAAGTAAGTCTGTGAGTGGGCCTGCCACATCCTTGTAATGAAACAAAGCCTGATTTTTTTTTTTTTTTGTGAGACAGGATACTCTTTTCACATCTTATTAGATAATGGATGAGATGTAGAATCAGTTCTGTGGCAAAGAAACACCCTGGAGGCTGATCGGTTTGTCAGAATAAATAGGCATCTCCCAACAGAAATGCATTAAGCACTCCCTTTTTATGGCAAAGCATGCATCATAAAGAAAAGGCATGTCACTTACAACAAAGAGCAGTTTGTGATAGTTTTTTCATTTTTTACTTTCAGACATGAAAAATATGATACATTTTCAGTAACAAAATACAGTTGCAGTAAGCAACTGCAAAAATGCTGTCAGTTAAGTTGTATTTTATGGCTTCATTAATATTAATACAGTTACTCTGCCCTTGGAAAGGAAAGGATTTGATGTTCAGTCAGGATTTAATACATTTGCATAAATTTAATATTAGTAAGTGTTTAAAATTATTATAAGTACTGTAATTACTAATAATAATCACATTTTCTTTTCCTTCTTGTGCCAAAAAAAGACTGGCAGATTGCTGTGATGATATAAACAGCAGATAAACTTTCTCTGTCTTTACAAATTTAAAACTTGCTGTTGTTACCCTTGAAAGATTCTTTGGTTGGAAAACAACCAACACAAAGAATAAATCCCAAAGGTTCAAACCTACCCCTGCATTAAAAAGAGGATTAGCAGGGAAATCCCCAAAGCACTTAAGGGATTTAGGCACTGGAAATTAATATAACCTGTGTGGGGGCTATTACAGGCTTTTGAATATCTGTAAAGATGTATGAGATTGGCCCAAGCAGAAATCCTAAATCCAGTGACCTCAGAATAGGGGGTATTAAAAACCTCAACAGGGATTCAGATCCTGTTTTTAAAATCCTCCTATTGTTATGATTATTCAAACAAAAGGTAAAATCAACTCCGGTCACTTCTATGGAATTCAAACACTGCAGAAGACGTCTGCAGTGATGCTGAATAAAAACTAGGGTGGTGAAACGAAGCTTCAGTCTCAGTTACTCCTGACTGGCCCATTTATGATGTTTTAAGTCTGGAAGTGAGAGAAGAATGTAGCTCTTTTTTTTTTTTTTTTTTTTGATGAAAGGAAAATGAGTTTGTCACTTACATGCTATGCTGCTTGTTTTTTAGAAGTAAGATTTTACCATTTCCTTTTTCACAACATTTCAAAGATTTGCTTTTCCTTGGATTAAGCCCCACAGCTCTCATTCTCTCGCTTGCCTTCTGCAAATCCCTTTTCTTTGGTCTCTGATAATATCTCCCAATAGTGCTTATAAATATTACTGTTAAAATCATCTTTCTTCCATTCCCTGCACAAAACTTCAAGTTTGAGCTCCCTTCTTTTATTTTAAAGGTACTCCTCAACTCAGATATTCCTTTTCTTTTTCACCCGTACCTCCTTTCATGTGTCTACACAGAAGAATGCAGGGAAGTTTGCAGTGAGGCAGTCATAGACAAGGTTTAATCTGCAGCACTGTAGGTGCACTGCTAGGGACTTCTGTGCAAGAAAAAACTCAAGCACATACCCAGATTTCTTACCAGCCTTCTGCAATCCATGTTGAAATCTGAACTATCATTTCTTCCCTCCTATGGTTATCACTATTGGCTTTGTACGGAAGACAGACCATGTTTTGGCTGAGGTGTGTCTTCCAAATCAAATATTCACATCCAGATTAAAGTCATCAGGTGAGGAAAGATGCACTCATACCTCTAATACAATATTTCATTGGGGCTTCAAAGTCACTTTTAAAATTTTTATCTAATGTCTACTTTGACTCTTCCTAGTTTCAGCTTCCAGCCACTGCTTCCTGGTTTGTGTTTCTCTACTAAAATAGAGAGTCTTTTAGTATCCCATACTTTCTTCCTGTGAAGGTGTTTAGGTACTGAAATCAAGATACCCCTGAAGCTCTTTTAACCTAAAGAGAGAAACTCCAAAGCTTCTCACTGGTTAAACTATTCATCCTCCCTCTCTCCTCCAGCCCCAAATCATATTCATTCCACTTTTCTGAGGATTGTCTTGTTTTTGTCACTGGTTATATTTGACTAATATGTATCATTGCTGTGCTGCATCAGCAAAGTTTTTTATATACTTCTGAATCACTGTTGAGTATTGAATCATGACAGGTTTGATGACAGTCCCTGTCAAATGCTGCTACCAATACCCTGCTTGGCACAGATTCTTCACAGAAAACACTGCTTTCTGTGATCTGCCAGTTCTTGAATCCTCACAACCAAAGCACGATGAAGCATTCACAGTGCATCACTTGCCAGTGATGAGACAATGCTCCTGCTCAGACCCCAACCACATCAGCTGGAACCCAGCCCACTAAAAGCTTTATACTGATATAATATGGTGATGAATTCCTTATCAGAATATTCTCTGGTTTGAAGTCTTACAAAAAGACTTGAAGAAATTGATTTTGTGCAATTACTTTTTCTTATAAAACCTGTAATTTCATCACAGAATGAAATCAGTTTCTTCTTCTCTCAGTGACCTGTTGTCACTGAGAATATATTGACTTGTAAAATCTTATAAAAATCACTCCTCCTACTTTTTCTCTTTTGATCATCCCTCTTTCAGTGGTGGCTGTCTGAACCCTCCACTACTGATGAGAATTGTGAAAATTAAAAGCTACTGAATGCAGCAGGATCAACATCTTCATCACTACTGGAGCAAAACTAGTATGCAAGCAATGCAAAGGTTCTTAAAAACCATAACTATATGAACAAAGAAAACCAACACAGATCTCCTCATCTTGCATTTAAAATGCAGTGCTTACAACTTTTACCTTCTTTCTCAGGAAAACAAGTACTTCAAGAAATCTACCTTCAATGCATCTGCCTCACTCTTTCTTCTAAAATCAAGCTCGAAACCAAACTAAAAGAGTGCTACATTATAATTCATGCTAAGGCTGAAATAAACCACAGCTGACAAGTGTTAATTCTATTATTTATTGAGCTGCCAGAAGATGGCTCTTGTAATGTGGGAAGGCTATAGTATAGTCTAAAGAGAATCCCAGAGAAGCCATGCATAATCTAAGACACATATGAAACTAAATAGACATTTTTATGTCTTCAAAACCACTTTGGTTATATATCACACATCAAAGCAAAATAAGCATTCTAAAATACTTGCACAGCTTTGATCACCATAGCATCAGAACATCTTGGAACTGTAAGAAAACCTCTTTCATTGCATGCCAATGAAGCAACAGAGGACTGCTATTACTGTTTTGGTGACTGAAGCCTAAATTGTAGAAAACCTGGGCCACAGATCTCTAAAATCTGAGGATATTAATTCAGTTGATATGTGTACCTAAATGTCACTGAGGATCCACACTAGAGGTACTTGTCCAAGATCACATAGCAGCACATAAAGTAGAAGATTTCCAGTTTTTAGACATTGGACTTTCCCAGTAGCTGTCTCAGATCATTCCTCTAAAGAACCACATTCTGGTTTCATAAGGTCAAAACTTTGCCTAATAGAGGTAATCAGTGAAGTATTTCCATGCTTTCCCACCGCTCCCCCCACCCTTTTTTGTTAATGAAAATATAATGGAGGAGTGTAACTAAGTAAACAATCGCACAGAATATCCTTAGTTCCAACCATCAAATAATTATATGGTTTAGAGAAAATGTATAGTTGTTTGCTCTTTATCAGAATGACAGGATTTTTTTTTTAACCAGACTTTTTTAATCTGAAGGGTATTTCATTAAGTAGTAGTACAAACAAAACACTGGATAGGTAAAAAATTAATTATCTTCACTGGACAACACCAACATCTGGTCAATAAACTTCCTTGAAAATGTAAAATATTATATGGCACCAAGTTTCAATCCTAAATGAGCTTTTGTAGTCAAACTATAGGCTGCTGACTGGAGCAAACATTTATATTGAAAATATGAGCATGCCTTATGGGAAATCAAAGCAATCAGGAAGTGACAAATAGAATCACCCAAGTTGTCTCTCTGTAGTATTTCCATTTAGAAAAATATCATTTCCAAATGCACTTTCCAGAGTACAAATTATGTTATAGTGACCGAGAAGCACATACAGAATTTTTTATTTTTCTTCTAGAAAAGCCCCCAAACCCCAGATTTCACAGAAAAAGATTTTACTGTGTTGTATGATTTTCAACTAAGACAGGACTTAGATCTTAGCAAGAGTTCAGACCTCCATAAACACAGACTGAGTATTTCTTACTCTGAAACTATGAACTTTGTTATTTATTTCCACCCAAAGTCAATTAAAACCACCGCCCACCCTCTGCGAAGGTCACTTGTTATGCTGCTGCTGTGGACCAGATATCTGAAGTATTGCATTGACTTTGCCTCTGGCACTTTGTTATATCCAGAACCAAGTGTGAGACCATCATCCACACACCCTGTCTTTTGGTATTTCTTGTCCTTATAGCAGGAAACTTTAAAAGCAGAATATTTACCATCTGGAGTACCTATGTTTACTCAGAATTTGTGGCTTTGCCAATTGCCAGTTACAGAAAAACATGCAAATACTACAATGAAGATAAATGCCACAGTAGAAAAAGCATTCATTTCTAATGACACCAGTTGTATCAGATACGAGGCAATTGCAAAGCACAGTAGTACTTGCAGAGCAATTTTGGTCTTTTTCCTTATAATAAAGTACACACTTTTACTATGCATATTTCAGCTAAAATCAAACTTTTGTGAGAAGCATGACAATCCGTCAAAACATGGTTTCAAAAATACAGCTGCATTCTCTGTGCAGCTTTTGCAATCTAAGGGCAATTTGCCATCAACACTATAAGAGGCAATTTTCTATAAACATAAAAAGCTTTAAGCATAGGACTGCATCAAGATTTCAGTATTTTCCTTTTGAAGCTGAAAGTAAAAGTCTCCTTTCTGACACCTGCAAAACAACCCGTGGGCTCATTTCCTAAGATCTAGATTATGGCATTTCCATCTGAAGCCTCTTCAGTGAGCGCTGGCGAGTTTGTGCCTAGAGCCAAACATACTGTCCTGGAGCTTGCCTTACATCAGGCAGCATTACCCTAAAAGGTGGGCTGGTTAAACTGACAGCACAAGCTCAAAAACCTGTCCCAGACCTCCCCAAACCTAATTTGCTGATTTATGTGGATTAGCAATCTTATTTCTGCTTCCCAGCCCCCTTCGTTGTTGCCTTGTAGTCTAAGCACTGTGACGGATAGAAGAGAAGAAAAAAGCAGGGTCAGACCCAGGTATTTCCCTCAGAAGTGACTTCAGGCCTCTGTGGGAGAAGAGATAATGCTCTTTCCAGATTCCTCTACCCATACCTACACACAAGGGTATTACACAATCTTGTTCTTAGCATGTTGTCTAGGATGTGAGACTTAGTAGCTCATCCCAGAAGATAAGGAAAAGCCTGTGGGGTTGACAACTCTGTGCCTCCGAAATTTCCTAACTACAAACCTACTAAAGTTTTTCTTCCCAAGAAAAAACTTTTTACTTTCCCAATAGAAATTCTATAAACAATCTCTGTAAACTATATTCTTTCTCAAAACAACAAATAATATTTTCCACCCTGTTTTTCATAACATAAAAATATTGTTTCTCTCACTTAAGCAATAGTAATAAGAAAGTGCTGTTGTTACTAACCAATCACTTTTAACATTAACAAAACACACTATTAAAAAGTGTTCCATTTATATCAATAAAACCTTCTAATATTTTAACCTTCCATACTAAAATCCTTGTGTTTCTGTTCATAGACAACAGCCATAAAAGCCTATAAAGCAGAGTAAGTAACAAGATTATGTGGTATACTGAAAGTGTGAAAAACTGTTGTTGGTTGTGCTATTATGTGCTCATAAGAGAGTGGTGTCTCGTTATCACTGAACGATCTACCTGATAGCTGACTACCCAAGCAGACATGAGTTCAAACACTGCACAATTTTCACAGCAGACCATGGCTTTGGTTGTCAAAACAGGCAGAGATGGCCCTGGCAGAGTTGCACAGCTCTAACTGAAAGCAGAACAATATTGTGCCCTGAAGCGCTGGGAAGGGATGCCCAGCTAGATTCCAACCAAACTACCACTGGAAAAGGAAGCCAAACAGGCTTAAACAAAGTAAGCAGCTGCCTACAGCAGCAGGCTGCTCAACCCTGCAAGGCATTCGTGTCCCTGTTACTTTCCTGTGCCAGGGCTGTGGACAGCAAGCAGAGAGAGCAAGGCTTCCAGCTTGTCATGCTACAGGGACTCTGACAGGACCTTAGATGTTAAACATTACTACTTTGAGGAGCTCTTCATAGCCCCAGAAGCAGCTGCTGCCACAGAGTCTGACCCCTCCCTCAGGACCAGCTGTCACAGCTACTCATCCTCCTCTGCTCTTAATACCTTTGTACCCGCTTCTCCTCTCTGCCTTCCCATTTCTGTGCAGCAGTGGCCTAGACTCTTTCCTTCTTTGGATGGAAAATCTGAGTTTTACTTGCAGGTTGCACTGCTGAGAAGCTTTGGGCTAGCCCTGCTGGAAGTCTCACAGCCATACCAGTAATGTGTAGCTAATGCAGCTGTGGCGTATTTGGGACCTGGACTACCCTCTCTACATGGTGCTGTATTATTCTGGGTGGAGGTTTCAGCACTGCTTGGAGATGCAGAACTGCAGAGATCCCTTACTTCCCTCTGCAGTACAGACATGACAAAGGAATTTAATTAAGTATTAGGTTCTTGCTGGCCCCACTGGAGAGAAAAAACAATTGTGTATTGACTTAAATCTGTTCCCATTTAAGTAACTTTAGTAAGTAGTACAGACACCTAATCACATCTATCTAGTGTATAATGTTTAGCAATTTCATGCCTGGATGACTAATAAAATGCAAAGTGGATGCAGGTTAATGTAAGATTTCTACAAATGATTTCCATAATAAATTACAAAGTATTTATATGAGGAAACATTGAAAAAAAACCCAATATCATTGCCACCTTATAATTTAATAGAATGTCTTAGAAACTAGATGCAAGGGATAAGGAGATTAGTAATTTATGAATAAGAAGAACAATTTTAAAGCAGTTGGAGATGTAAAATGTATTAAACTGGGATTTTTAAAAGACTTTTTGTAATCTAGTGCCTATAATTCCCTGTTTTATATCATAAAAGAATGCAGCATTTCACTTAAAACTGATAAAAAGGAAAAACAAAAGTAAAATAGGAACAAAACTCTCAACTATATAATATATAGAGGTACATATTAAAACAGAAACTATGTCTCTCCCATTTATGGTAGAAATCCTCTCTCATTCAGTGGAGCAATACAGTATTTACCCCAGATCAGATAAAGTCAGAGCATGAGTCACACTGCAAAGAAAATAAAGCTAGAGTGTATGTTGTCATCACTCAAATGGATACAAAGAAGTAGTGGAATTTTACATGGAAGAAAGCATTATTTTTAGGAACCATGATGCAAAAAGGGGAAATGATAGTTTTCTTGAGATGCCTTTAGAAAGGGTGAGACAATTCCTTTTATAACAAGTATAACCGAGTGAATATTTTTTCCTGCAGAACATGCGACACTTCAACTGTGATGTAAAAACTCGATTTTCTTTTTTCAACAAAGTGGTTGAAAGCTACATTAAAATATCACTTCTCCCAGGTTTGAAAAAGGTGTTTTGTTGCTGAATGCATATCTCAGTTCATAAGGAATGTCATGAGGAATGAATTTTACTGCCTGTGGCTTTAGCTCCTGCTTTAGCAGCTTTAGAGTTCTATTAATATGCTCTTAAAAAGTACAACAAACCTATTTCCATATGATAATACTGCTGCTCTGCATGCATGCCCTGGGCATTTGAGCATCTAGCTGCACATTTATATGTGCAAACAGACCTGGAAATCTGACGGGTTCATTAATGTGGTTCTTGAAATGAACTACTGAACATGCAGGCTGGGAAGCTGATGAGAGCTAAGCAATTACCCAGTGCTTAATTCACACCGAATTGCAATAGAAATCAGGACACTCCTTTCCTTGAATTTTTTTAAATACCCCTAACAGGATGCAGGCATCCCACATACAAACTTTTATTCCGTGCCATTTGGACTGTGTGCTTGTAACAATGTGCAAGATGTACAAGGTGCAAGATGTTGTTCATCACCCGCTTACCGGAATTCATCTACATTAAAAGCAGCCCACCCAGCAATATTGAAAACTTCCCGAAGATGGCAGCAAGGACACAGGAATCGACACAAGCTGGCTTGGCTAAGCTTTTGCAGTTGAAAAAGATTCTTAAAAAATCATAGTCAACAGCTATGATCCAGTCCAGGGTTACTAACAGCTGACACATGCAAAACCAGTCCTGACAAGACAGTCTCATAAAGAAGAAATGGTATTCAGATGCACTGAAACACATAAAAAAGAGCAAGGGCCGCTCCTTATTTCAAGTGCATTGCATTTTGTCTTGAATCTGGTAACAGCTGAAACCCTGTAAAAACACCACCCTTCTGAATGTGACCATCGAGCAAATAAAATAGTATAAATAATGTATCTGGGATAACTCTGGTGCTGTTTTAAGTGTTTTATTGGGTTCATGCTATCTCCTATTTGTAGCACTTGCTTTTTAGAACTGTAAACACACATCTAGTTTATGTGTGAGAGCAGGGAGAGCATGAAATAATGAACAGATTTGTGTGTCTCTGTGTTCTCAGGAAATGCCTAGCTTCTGCACAAGGATCCAGCGAGCGTGCCTTCCCTCTTAGTGACCAGATTAAGGGCATCAGAATTTCTCTGAGAGAAATTCTGTTTGCTTGTGTTTTTTTTTTTTTTTTTTGAGGGGGGATGGGAAAGAATGATCTCAAGTCTTTATTCTACTTCTAATTTATGTTTGTCTTATGAAGAAGTGAATCTTTTAAAATTAGGGCACAATCTACAATCATCAAATCCAATCCATGTGCTTGCCAAAGACCAGCACCACTCAATTCAACAGCTCTTTCAAATTCGAAGGGTGAATAGTACTTTGCTGGAAATACTAAAAAAACCCACAAAACCAAAACCAAAACCAAAACCAAAACCAACCAACCAACCAACTCCCCCCCAAAAAAAACCCCAACCAACCAACCAAAAAAAAAACAAACCCAAACCAAAACAACAACAAACCTGCATGAAAGGATTCTAATTGGACATGTCTCTAAGTCTGATTATTGACACTGAAAAACACTGGGAAACTTTGGACAAATTTCAAAGACAGATGAAGACTTGGTGTTAAGCCTCAGTCTAAAATTCGATGTAGACAGGCTTTGGAACTCCACCAACTCCAAGCTCTGAAGGATGGATTTAGATCAAGGATCTACAATTCCAATTAATCTGAAAGGGGAATGAACTAAAATAAATATTGCTTGGAAGTGAGAAAGTAATGGTAAGAATTTTTTTTAAACCATCATATTTGGTTCTTCTGAATGAAGGATCATCTTTGTGAAATGTTCTATAAACACTGCTGAAGAAAACATGCTTCATCTCTCAAGGAACAAAAAAGCAGATGCTTCCTGAAAAAAAAGAGCCTAATCAAAAAGCAATGATAGCTGGACTGGTTTATGCCAGCAATACCCTGTCAAAATGCAGAGCTCTCATTAAGGATACCTCAATTTCTGCACCTTCTTTTTGGTGCAAAGTCTAGCTGTGTGGTTTCAAGTACTTTTCTTTTGAAACTGGTATGTTTCTTTAAACTTAGAGAATCTGTGCTAATTGTATTCACAATGTACATACCAAGTCAATAATGTGACTTCTTGTCTGACCTTTCAAACTAATCCTTTCTGGTTGTTGATCCTAGATAGTACTGTAAAGTAATTATACAAACTACCAAAAATGATCCCCAAAATGTGAGCTCAGAACATTGCCTTGTTTACAGGAAATACACTTTGGCACTTGTTTCAGCACCATTTTGAAGAATTACACAATAAACATTTTATTGCAAAAGAAACTCCATTCAGATGCTGAATACATGTACATGTGTATGAAACCTGCAAATATTGTCCTGTATCAGCATATACTGGCTGGGAGCAAGATCCCTGTCTACAAAAAACATGCTCCATAAATATTTAATGTTTATCAAGATAATTTTAGCACTCAGCAATGTTCTTACTTTTCTTTGGATTTCTGACATCTACAAATCACCCAAGAAGCACTACATTTCTGTAGTTGCCTGGGAGGCAATACAGCAAGGCACAAACAATCTAGAAGGTTTCTGGAGTGCATTGATGACAATTCCTTGACACAAAGGATGGAGGAGCCAACAAGGGGCCAGAGTCTGCTGCACTTCCATCAAGGAAGAACTAGGTGCATCTGTGAAGACTGGAGGCAGCCTAGGCTGCAGCAACCCTGAATTGATGGAATCTGGAATCTTGAGAGGAGGGGACAAGGCAAAAAACGGGACCATAAAGCTGGACTTCAGGACAACCTACTTAGGCTTATTTAGGGCCAAAGAGTGCCATGGTAGCTGGCCCTGGAGAAAACAAGGGTCATGGACAGTGGCTGATGTTCAAGGATCACCTCCAACTCGACAGTCGTCCATCCTCACCATCAGGAAGTCAACTAAAAATAGTAGAAGATGCACTTGATGAATAAGAAGCTCCTGACAAAATTCAGACATAAAAATGAAGCATGCAAGAGGCTGGAACAAGGATCCAGAAGGACTGTAAAGACTCTATTCAAATGTGGTTTCAGGAAAGCCAAAACCCACCTGTTCCTTACCCAATCTGGTAAGGAACACAAAAGGCATCAAGGATAGAGATCTTTGCAAGTACATCAGCAACAAAAGGAAGACCAGGGAAAGTGAGGGCCTGCTGGTGAATTGGTAGCATGGAATTTGGTGAGAAAGTACATGGAAAAAGCCAGTGCAGTCCTGGGACCCACAAGCAGCGTAATTTCACTGCTGCTAAACATATGATATGCAGTTACACTTTGGATGGCACAACAAATAACATTAAACCAAAGTTCAGAGCTTCACCTTTTCCTCAGCACAGTCAAAAAACCAGATGCAATCCTTAAATCCCAAGGAAATGTGTATCTGCATGTGCATGAGTACAGAAGGATGACTCTAGCCTGGAACTTCTGAATAACATAGGAGTACACCAGACCTCTGTATAAAACCAGTTTATGATTGACTAAAAAAAATATATGCACTAAACAGTCTTGGTCCAAAATATCCACTGCAAGAAGACAAATCTAATGTAGCGCATTCAAATACCAGTGCTGGCTGAAACAAAGTTTGCCTGAAATCTAGGAAAACATGAACCAGGCCCTCCAAGTACCTCTATGACATGCCTGTGCCTACCAACAGTCTTGTTCTCAGAACTCTGAACTGGTACTTATTTAGTTTCTGGAATTAATGACTGCAATGCAAATTATCCAGGTCTTTAGAAAAAGCATGCATGGCTGAAGAGTTCCTCATTCATGTACTGCTTCTAAGAAACCAATGTGATAGGGCTTATTGTTTGTTTTTAATAAGAAAGGGAGTTCAAAAATTCATCTTATGTGATAATTAGATTGTGTTGTGATGATTTGATTATATGTGAAATTTCTTGCTATCATGGCCAGTTCTTGGGCTTATGCAAATGGGTATGACTCCATTTTCTCCAATGGAGCTACATTAATTTACAGCTGCTCAGGATCAGAGCCTGCCTGCCTGTCTCTGACACCTAGGATATGAATTCATGTGGCTGTATGGCATCAAGATTCACTAGTCAAGCACAGCACATACCTAAATATTTCTCATTTGAGATATTCTGCTGCAGTAATGCTGGAGTAATGCACCTCCTCCTGGGCTGCCTCCCCCTCACTACTCTTATTATTCGTTCCATCTAAAGTATTTTTTTCCTTCCATTTCTCTAGAGGCTAGAGCAAATAGTTGTTAATTCTGACTTTTTACATCTTGACACTCTTGATTGCATTCCTGAAACAAAATTCAAGCTATTCGCTATGTTTTAAATTTTTTTCCCCATGCCTTTAAAAAGCTTTTGTCTTAAAGCTATTGAAACTGCTCTTTTTTTT
>VWZP01004822.1:222839-436518 GCA_013396995.1 Dicaeum eximium | reverse complement strand
CCTCCCTCTCTCCCAGTACATTCATATTCCTTTTGTTAATACCTGGAAGCATTACTCTTCTCACATGGCTCCTGAAGACAGAAAGACCCTCATAATTGCTGTTAGAACTCCATAAAAGCAAAAATACAACTATAACAGTGCTAACAATACCACTATACCAACAACAAAGAGCAATACTACTGTCAAACACAAGGTGTATCATCCCTTCCTCTCATCCCCTTCTCTGCTCTCAAAAGACTTGGAAGTAGCCACACCTGGGAGCCTCCCAGCCATGAAGGCACATGACTTTGGTGGATTCCTGTGATAGGAACAAAAAGGTGTGTTTGGAGACACTCATCCTTTCTACCTCCCAAGGTACATCCTTCAGGCATTCTATGCAAATGAGCCAATGGCAATTAGGGTAGCAGGAGCCAAATTCTTTATTCAGGACCCGCACAGAAAGCAGATAATTAATCAAGGGGGAAAAAAAGGGAGAGACTTTGCTTTTTTTTATTATATTATTCAGATATAAATGATCCAGAGGAAATTATTAGTGTGTGTCTAATCCCCACTACTTAAGCATACATGTGGTTCTATTCTGTTGCTAATCATGGTATTTTTGGGTTTTTTTGGGGGGGGTTATTTTTGCACAAATCAAAGGAAAAAGTAACATACCCCTGGGTCACTCATAAATAGAAATGTATCATTATTCTTGAAATAATTATAATCTGAGGGGAAAATGTTGTAATTTTTTATCTTTTCCCCTCAAAATTCAAATTAAGTTGCTATTGGGAGTTTAATGCAAAAACAAGAGAAAATAGCCACAATTAGTGTGTGACCCCACTGTATTTTTATTCTTTGGCTTCAAAGATCACCTATCAGCTCACACAGAAAACAAAAAAAGGTTACTTTTGCAAACTCTCTTAAAAGCACTCAACAATAATGACCCCAAACCACTACAGCTCTCAGCCTACTGCTGTATTTGGGGGCTATTACTGTAGCTTGTTGATAAATAAGGATCGATAAGAAAACTTTGTTTGGAGTCTTCTGATATCTTACCTTTGTGTAGTATATTTACTTCAATTGTGTGCCACAATCTCTTTCTGATTTCATTCTCATTTTTGGATACATAGGAGGTTGGAATTTTTCTATAAGCAGCAAAGCAAAAAGAGGCAAAGCATGCCGGCTTGTACTGAAGTGGCAAAATCACATTTGTCAAATAGAGATGGACTTTAATTTGCTCCTGTAAGTTGTGATATCTGTTATTTTCCCGCAGGAGAATCAAGTGTGCATCATTTTTCTCAGCTGCTTTATGAGAAAATTGTAGTTCATGAAAACCTAGGAGGTATTAACAGGAAAAGTATGCAATTTGACTTACAGTTCAAGTTAACTCTATTTTCCACTAACAGAGAGTGCTATGCTTTTAAATTAAAAATGGGCCAAAGCTACAAAACTCAACATTTTGTTCAGTCTCATGTTTGAGGAACAAGTTGAAAATTAATCCCACACTTAGGTTCAGCTCATTTTATACAGCCTCTGCTTTTGGACTCTAGCTCTTGAGGAGCCAGGGTCCACTTTCAGGAGTTTGTTAAATGCTCATCACTCGTTAAGATAAGATTCAAAAATCAGAATTAACAACTCTTTGCTCTAGCTTGTCCACGATCCTGGGTGCTTGAACTATCTGTCTGCTCAGTACACATATACACACACATCCCCCAGCAGAATTACGTGACAGCACCTCTTCTTGATGAGACACACACAGGCTTCCAAGGGGAAACAACCTTATAAGATGCAAACCCATGATTTTCTGTGTTTATAGTATGTATATACCACCAAAACTATTAATATGACAATAGATTAAAAAAGAGGAATTTTTAAGTCAAGGAATAATGCACACATTTGCTATTTTTTGAAAAGCCTTCCTCTAAAGAAAAGGAATTTCTCTGATTTTTGACAGATGCCACTGCTGCTGTGGGATCCAATTAGATGTTTTGTCTTGCATAATGAGTGCTAAAGATATATACACATGGCATTACACAAGGAATTAAGATGTATAATTGCATAATGGCTGCTAGGGATGCATACACATGGCATTACACAAGGAATTAAGATGTATAATTCTTAATGAGAGCGATGTCTAATGCCTGAGAGTAGCAGGCTAGACATTAGGTCCCCATTAAGAATAGGCTTAATTTAAAGCATTTGAACAGTCTCACTCAAATCGATCTCAAGTATAAGAGGATGTTTAAGCAAATTTTTTCATTAGGACTTTAATCCTAATGCATAGCACATTTGTTTCATTCAGATTTTCTAAGAGCTTGTATTAGAAATATACAAAGCCAAGCAATTAAAATACATGATTACCTATACAAAGCTTTCCCAATACATCATTTTTTACACCTGATGATGAGTCAGCAAGCCTTTGGAAATCTTGTTTTATTCATGCCTTCTGTACTGAATTTCTTTCTTAAACAAGAAAATACTTCAACATATTGGCAGTGCTCTTGGTGTTCCTGTTGGGCCATCTCAGGCCACTAGCAGCTCTGCACTCAGAATGTGCCCTCACTCACAAGGGTTTCCAAAGGAAACTCGTGCTATGCTTATCCCTTTCCTGACTTTGGTGTGGGTGCCTTCCCATCATACACACCCGACATGCGATGGATGTGCATCTCAGCCCTGAGCTGTAGACAGTGGCAGAGCTGTAAACATACAAAAGCAGCACTTCTGTTAAGACCCTGTAAGGACAGCATCCTTGTCCATCAGCCACACGAACTGTAAGGCTTAATGGGACGTGTGCTACTCTGAGATAACACGTGCCTTGTGGGTCTTGAGGAGTGGGAGGCAGAGGCAAATGCTTTTAGTGACCTGCCAGTGTTATCTTGCAGCAACATACACACCGTAGGATATCCTACGAAATTATAAAATAGCTCCAAACTAACAGAAAATTATGATTTTTTAAAAATTTAACAACTAAACAAAAGAAATGAGATGCGTAATAATTAAATGCCCAGTAAAGAGCAAATAGCTCATGAAATGTTTCATTTCTGGACTGCTGAGGAGAACAATAGACAGGGACACAGGTGAATGAAATAAAATGTCACGTACATTCTACATGCTATTCAAATATAGCAATTTCCCCGAAAGGTCCTTCATTAAAAGAAGAGTGAAATAATGGAGAAGATAGTTTGGAAAGATTTTTTTCTTTTTTTTTCATGCACCTTAATATTTCTCAAGACACACTTCTATTTATAATTCTGATTGGCATTTGAAATGCCATTGTTACACACTGGATAGTACTACAGCCCCGTATAGACACAAATTTTGCAGCCTGCAATTTAATTTATATATATCTATATCTATCTATATATATCTATAAATATCTATACGTAAAAATTAAATTATATATTATATAATAGACAACATACAACATACAATATATAATATATACTATATATATTATATATTGTATTTTATATATTATGTATCACATAAATATACAACATACAATATACAATATATAATATATACTATATATATTATATATTGTATTTTATATATAATGTATCACATATATATATTATATATATTAATATATATGTATCTGTAACTAGAATAATTCAGTGGTTTCAATTAAACAAAATTTAGTGGGTTCAAGTTTTCTAGAAAATATGGAATCTTTTTCTAAAGGATTCTCAGAAACCAATAATCACCAATATTCATTTATCAAACAACAGTAAGTGATGTATCAATTTGCTTGGAAATCTTGCAACCCTACATGATGTTTTAGCAAGAATCAGGGTCTATTCTGGATTTAGTGTTTTGTCTTTTGCACTTGAGGAAAAAAAAAAAGCCAGTTCAGCTATATGGGATTAAATACTAAGAGATACTAAACCAGCATATTCCAGTTACCTCTTGCAGAAACCTTTCAATAATGCCATTATCAAAGTTCCTGAATTTTACTCTTTGAAAACAGAAAATGCTTTCCAATTTGGTTGGACAATCAATTACAGATAATATAGATGGGAAACTCGTCCAGGCCATCGCAAAGAACAGGCAGTACTTGTTCTCTTCATTCTGTGAGTACATCTTGGTCTTGTCTGGAATAACAGTCCAAATATTGATTGCAAATCAACTTTTAAAAGTATCTCAGCAGAAGACTTGTCTTAGTGTCCTCTTGAAGCAGTGGGCTCCACACTAGTGAAGTGGCTTCACATTTAAGAGTGAGTTTCTCTTGTGTTTTTTATTTTTTCCTGTGACTAATGGTCAAATAAAACCCATATGCAGGACTAAAATACAGCTTTGATACAAAAGCAGATGAATGAACAAATCACTCAAAATTCAAGCAGCATAACATCAAGACTGTCCATTGTAAGAATTTTTTAAGATGTTATTTTAGCTGTAAAGATACATTATAAATCCACACCTGGTATTTTCTCCAGTTATTTCACATGCTATTACTTAGCTCATAAATATGACATAAATAAATAGGACATATGCTGAGATGTAGTATCCTGTTCAATGGCAAGATCTTTGGAGACAGATAAAATCTTTTGCTGGACCAGTTGGTACAGGTAGAATATTGAGCAGGGCTGTTGGATACATACTGGCTTATTCAGTTTGATCCAAACCCAAAAACTTCTCCATTTTAAGCGTTCCCTGAAATAAAAGAAATTAAGGAAGCTTTTCTATGAGCATTAGTAATCAAGAAGAAAGTTTTGCAGTCATTTGTATAATGAGTTTGAGAGATAATATGAATTTTCTGATGTTTAATCAGACTTGAGGTTATAATGCAGCTCAGGACACTATAAAGTTCTCTTTTTCTCTTCTATCCTACTAACTATTAATGAAATTTGTGGAAATATGTCTAATAACATACAGTTAGAATTGGCCCCATAGGTTAAAAAGTTCCTGAGGGGGTGTGAAAGATCAGCAAATACACAGAAACAGTGCTGTTCCATGAGACTAATTTCCATACAAAAACAGAATAAAAAAAGTGAGCTCATCTCACACTGACAGTCAAAGTCTGCTGATAAAGAGGGAATAGGAACATGGAACAGATACACAGTGATGAAAACAGGGTAAGCTCTCAGAGAGCAGAGAACAGAGTGACATGTCCCATTGTTAAATCTGCTCCTCTTTGTGCTCTACATATCATTTTCTTTCCTGCTCCTGTAAGTCTCTATCCCCTTTTCTGCTGTGTATTCTGAAAGGAAGAGAGATATCTTTTAAAGGCTCTCAATAGGTTTTTGGTAACCTATTTTATGTGATCATTACCCTTCATTATGTTTCCATCATCTGATTTTCACATTACTGAGCTTCATTTTTTTGCTCTCTCTGACTGTGAAAAAAGAAATGCACCTATTCCCAGGTTAGCTTTTTGTATGCTAAACCCAAACACTTTCAACAGATTACTCTAAAGGTGTTCTTTTCTTTTTTTTTCCCCATTGAAAGAAACTTCATATTATCCAACATTTCAGTGTTTAACTGTTTGAAACTTGTCATAATTTTGGTTGTTCTGCTTTGTTCCTTTGTTTCAAGAGCAATTACACCCGGAGGAGCAGGACACAATAGGAGTTACAGCTTTTTTGATGCAATGTAAGTGGTGTCTTATGTAACAAGACCATCCCCTCCTAGGCTTTGCTTCACTTTGTTTACACCAGTAATACAATCCAGCATCTGATTTGCTTTCAGCACTGCAGCTGTGTTTTAGTCCAAAGGCTTTAGGGACTTTTCTATAAACAACTCCCAAATCTCTCTCATATCAAATAATCCCCATTCTGTTCTGGGAAGGATTTTTTTTTTTCTGTAACTGCTGATTAACAAGGTAGCTGAGTAGAAGTTTTTTTCCTTTCAAGCTTCCTACCAGTTCAATCATGATAAGACCCCAACACAGTGCTTGCAACAGTACTGCTATTTCCAAGAGAGAGAGTTTTGATGTCATAAGCAAATGCGAGCTCATGGGCAAAACCTATCAAGAAAAAGCCAGAAGAAAGCTAAATATAGGCTCATTCTCATGCCATTGTCAGCTAGTGGTAATTCATTAATCATCTATTTCTGTTTAATACTATGAGAGCTCATAACTTATGTCGATCCTCCTTTAAAACAATAACGTTTTGAAGGTATTTGTTTTATGGCATCTTGATTAATGAGGCTTTGAGCTGATTCACTACTACACTCACTGCAGCAGAGGGTATTGGCAAGTGTACATGATGCAAGGGCAAACAGATTGACACATCAAACAAACCCATTTACCACACACATAAAATACAGAGTAAATAAATAGCTTAGGACAGAACTATAGAATGATTTCCATATTACCTGCCCAACAGAGGGTACAAACATGTACATTGTTGTAGTTGGCTCTGTAGTCACAGCAGTGTCATGCTTTCCTTAAGAAAGCTCAGAACAGAGAAGAAGAAAGCCTTGTCATTGTTGCTGCTCTCTGGGTCCTGTGCTGCACTCCCAGGGGAGCAGGGACTTGCTTGCTCCCCCAGTGCTCATGGATGAGGGGCAGACTCTGGGAGTGTGGAGTGGAACAGGGAGTAAGACCTGGCAGCTAGGACATGAATATAGGGTGGGAATCTCCCAGGAGGCACTGGGGCCTTATATGAAGAAGGGAGCAAATCCACAGCTACGTCCTCACAGGTAGCTGATGAGTTCTTAAAGATCTGGAGGGCTCTCTGCAAGGTTGTTGCAGCCTAAAAAGCCACTAACACTTGGTGGTCTGGAAAGCAAAATGGAAGTAGGCACACTTGTAACAACATGCTGAAAGATTTATCTTATTCCAGATATATTTATTTAATGTCTTGGCCACTGACTTTTGTATGTTTAAAATTATTGCATCATTCTAGTTCAGTATATGAGATATAAATATGCATATGTAGTTCTGAGTGTATGTGTGTATATACATAAATATAAAAAGAGTACATGTAGTATTTGGTTTGGTATGTTTTTAATAAAATCTCTCCAAAAGTGGAAAATTCTTTCCTGCATGCTTTTTAAGCATGCTTTTCTTTTCAAGAAAAAGTGGGCCAGTTCAGTGTTACAGCTTCTGGATAGTTGGAGGTCCTGCTGTAATATACGGTAAGAATTAATTACTGTCCAGTTAAGGTAAATACCTGTAGGGTTCAAAAGATAAGTCAATTAGGACTCTTTCCTGTAATTACTATTTTATAATGATTAATCTTCACTGTGTTTGTATTTCAGTCTCTGTATGTGAATCATCTTTAAGTAAATAAATGAATTATATTGAAATGAAGTCTAATCATGGGGGAGAGGTTTTCATATCTTCTCAACAACATGAAGCCATTTATTAAACTGACTTAACCTCTAGGATTATGCAATCCATTTTGATTTGTATTTGGAAAGGGGTTTGTGAGGGGAATCCTGTGGCTTAAAGTACAGCAGACGCAGCTGAGATCCACCTGCAAAAAGCTGAGAGTGAGATGCCCTGCAGCAGGTCTCACCCAGGGCCCAAAGCATGTCTAGTTCTGTCTCCCACATAAGCTTCCCCACTTCAGTGCTACATGCCAAAGAGATCCAAAGACTTACTGATGAGAGAGAAGTATGAGAGGAAGTCCAGGCAAAAGAAAGGCTTCAGTCTCCTGTCTGTGCAGACATCCTCAGCCCAACATTTATCAGTCTTTCAGAAGTGTAGCTGGGTTCCCAGTAAAGGACTGTAAAAAGGAAGCACCTTCAAACGCTTTTCTAGTCTGCTTTTTCTATACAAAGGAACAGTGTTGGTGTGTACTTCAGGCTGGATCCAGTAAAGGATGTGGGTGCACAGAAGTTAAATATTGCAGTATTTAATGTCCTCGAATGAAATACAGACACTTGTACAGCACAGGTACAGCAATCTGATTTAGGTGTTCAAGAGCAGCACAGAGAGACCTACACAGAAACAAATAGGTGGTATTTTGCAGGCAGACACAACACAGAGAAAAACCCTGACAGACAGCCAGTTTTTGCAGTACAAGTGTGGTGTGAGTGGAGCTCCCTGGTGATGCTTGCCAGGAGCTGCTGTTTGGTGAAAAGGTTTGGTGAAAGGTGAAAAAGTTTGCAAATGACAGTGCATTGTTTGGAGGCAGAGATGAAAGCTAACTGTAAAGATCTGTAGAAGAACCTTGTAAGATTGGATGATAAAGTGGAGAGTTAAATTCATTGTATGTTTTTGTGGCTATGTACTCTGATTCAGTACCAGATTTAGGAGGTATCAAACAAAAATAGTAGGAGTGAAATTCAAAGCAGCTGCCTGGAAGGAAGTGGTTCCTCATGCCATGCACAATATGTTCGTGGACCTTAGTGCCAAAGGATGTTACACAAGCTGAAAATCTACACCTTTCCAAGAGAACCTGGGCAAGTGCACAGCAGACAAATCCAAAGGAAATAATTACAGACACATCTCGAGAAGTAGCCTTAGTTAACTGGAGCCTGAGAAATGTAAAGGTATCACACTTGCTTCTTCTTATCCTACTCTATCCTAGGGACCTGTGTACAGCTACTCCTGGTGACACCAGAGCTGGCACAGCGTGGCCACTGTGCCTCTGCCCAGGTGCAGAGTCCAGGTGTGTGCCAGTGCTTGGCCTGGGGCTGGGCTGCTGCAGGGCCAGGTGGGACTCACTGAGGCTGGATGAACTGGCCAGGGTGGCACAGGTGGGAGCACATTGCACTGGCTGTGATTCGCTGTCACACAGATTTAGAATTGGGAATTATTTTGGCACTGGTACCAGGGCAGTGGTGCTGGCATTGGTACCATCTACAGCTGCTGCCAACAAACTCTGGCAGTGGGAACTTGTTGGGCAGTAGAGCCAAAAAGGAAGTCCTAGGACAGCTATACCAGGTGATTGCAGGAGCTACAGTGAGCTGATCCACCCTTATTGTGTTGAGGGTTGTGTCAATGGCAGAAGTAACTCAAAATGAGAAGGCATGCTCCACTCCTTTACAACTTCATTTGCACTAAACTGCATTTTCTGTGATGGCCCTGCTGGAGGAGCAGCTCAAATACTCATTCCTTGTATTTGAGATGCTGACTACATAAAAATAGATCTGGTACTACATTAAGCAGTGAAAAACTATATATGGAATGAGAATTTCAAATCAAATTTAAAATGCAGGGCTTCAAAACCAATTCTTCTCCCCAGTCTGTTATAAATTATACAGCTTTCAGTATAAGCCTAAAGAAACAGCAGTCCTTGACAGCACTTAACATCTTTTTTCATTACTGGGGCTCTTCCAGTTCCTTCAGATCAATAACATTCCTATGTATCTTTATAAATTTGAGTAGCAGAAGTTGAGCCCATCTTGCTTTTCTGCTGAAAAGTAGAAGCAAAAAATATTTTAATGGAGATTTGAAACAGGGAGATTAAATTCTCTCTTAGTTATACCATGAACAAGAGGCAAGAGAGAATGCTATATAACTTGGGACATTTTTTACCCTTGAATTTCTTCAGATCACAGTTATTTTTGTAATCCTGAGAGTTGTTTAATGTGAACTGACTAGGTTAAAAGGTGCCTATATTTCATAACCTATTAAAAAAAAATACCCCTCTTGACTTTATAAAACTGACATTGCTTTTACAATTTACCATTTACTTTTAGAAACAGCTGGGGTAATTGGATGAGGCAATCCACATCTACTCTCCTATCCAGTAAGTTTCAAATCAAAATTTAATTCAAGATCTTTTATACCAAAACTGAACTTTCCTTCAGTGCTGTAAGGGCTAATGTGGAAATTAAAGCAAACAGATTGTTCACTGATCAATGGGTATTTTAAAAGAACAAAAGCACAAGGGAAAATGTATATTGATTTTAAGATACTTCACAGATTGATTTTACATTTATAATCTGAGCAAATTTAATCTGATAATTTTCTTTTAAAATTATTAGTATTTCCCATGTAGATACTTCTCAGATGGAGGAAACCAGGCTAGTTATGTATGTATGCCATCATCTTTCCAAGGGTTTTGTAGAAACATTGTCACAGTGGATAGAATTATAAAAAGCCTATTCCCCAAGCTAGCTAACACTTGTATACATTATTAACTATAAATATAGGTAACTATACACCAGCTGAATTTTTTAACTACTCAGATAGCCAAGTAAAAATGCAAGTTGCTACTGAATAATTTACAGCTTGATTACTTTCTAGATGATGACAAGAAAACAAATGCAATAGTTGGTCTCCTTTTACTAGGAACATCAGAAAAATCCAGCATATCTTTCCAAAGACAATAGAGGAGTTTTTGACAAGATGCTGAAACAGTCAGACAGCATACACAGATTTGCAACTAAATTTGGTTTACTAGCAGGGATTCTTTTATGTGTGGAAGCCATTCTGACTTCTACATCTATTTTTGGAGCTCTGTGTTTCCTTCTGCAAGTGACATATCCATGGAATTATTGTTGTTATTGCTTATTATTATTACTATTATTAGTTCTGTTGAAATAATAGTGCTCTAACATCAGCTGTTGAACTAGTACTTTCATCATAATCTCCAGGGTAGCTAACAGTAGCCTGAAACACTCATATCATTGCTATCTGAGAAGTGGAAACTGAAACAACATTGACTTCTGATTCTGGTTCTGTTTTAGCAGCTATCTCTGGCAAGTCACAACTCCTGAATCTTATCCTGAATCTTACCTTGCACTTGTGAACGACTCTGGGAAGAGAAACTTCAGAAACTTCTGAAACTGAAATCCCTCATGTGGTGTGGCAGAGGATAGATCCCTTTAACTTCTCCCCATGGCATTGGCTTTCAGTCTCCCTTTTCCAGGAGTTCCTACCACTCTGCCTATAAGAATTTGTAAATTCAGGTGAAGGACCCATGTATTGAAGCACTTCCTAACGCTTGAGAGATGGAGCTGAGCACTGCAGATTTTGGGAAGCCCATGAGCATGTGCACTCTGCTGAGAGCAGAGAGAGCAGAACCTCCCTCTGCTTGGCACACTCGATCACACTGGGGCTGCCTGAGGCACCTCCTGCTCGAGGTGACACGGGGGGGGCGATCACTTACCAGCTTTTATAAGGAACCTGTCACCAGCAACAAAATGAAGCCAACAGTAACCTAGGAAACTGCTGTGAAATACCCACAGAGCAACTGAACACAACTGCTGCACACCAGCACAGACATCAGCATCTGGAAATTGCCCTTTAAGCTACCCAAAAACCCAGGGTTTCTCATTAATGAGCTTTCAAAGGGGCTATCTGAGAGCTAGGAGCCCAGCCCATGGCTGCTCAGCGAGAGCAGGAGGGGTTCTCTGTCTGGCAGAAATCAGCGGCTTCGCTGTCCTCCGAAAGCAGGGCTCCAGTGCAAACAGGACAGCAGCTCTAATTCAGGGCCTTGGACATGTTTCATCTTACCTGTGAGGTTAACAAGCAGTTTTTCAAAACTTATATTACAAGGTATGCATTCCATAAAACCTTAGAAAAAGCCCTTGTCCCAGGAAGATGTTAAAGAGCTCTAAGAGAAAGAATGGGATGTGCAGGCTGCATGCAAAGGAAATATCTGTAATACAGCTTGTACACCTTTAAGCAAATTTCCTCCTGTTCAGACAGCTAGGATGTGGTTTTTTTGTTGTTGTTTTGTTTGTTTGGTTTTTTGGTTTTGTTTGTTTGTTTTGTTTTCCCAAACGCAATTATTTCTGAATTTCAAAGCTCTAGGATGTTCCCTAGGAGCACACCACCTACGTCCCCCAGTTTCAGACTCCCCCACCTGCTACTCATCTCAGTAGTCCTGCTAAACTTAACAGAATCTTTAAAAAATTCAGAAGTGCTTCCCAGCATTAAGAAGGACTCAGTCCCTTTTGGATAGAAATATCCCAATGCCCAAGAGCAGAAAACCTGTAAATTCTTCAATCAAGCAATTCTGAACCTATATACCTTTGCCACATGCAACCCCTGTTCCACAGTTAATCTTAATTTGACTTCTATGTTTCCTAACCAGCAAAAGCCTTTTGTAAGCACACAAAGTTCTGGCAACTTTACTTATGAAAATGATATTTCTTCTATTCAATCATCAGGTGCATATGCTATGATTGCCTATCACACAATTGCCTATCACACATAGAGTAGAAATCCAGAATCCGGATTTTCATTTGAAAGGTCACTCCTTTCACATTTTTATAGTCTCTTTCCCTTTCTTCCCAAAGTGCAAAATATCAGTGTCCGATGTACATATTTATTAGAAATGTAGCAAAACACTGAAATTGTGACTTACAATGACGGCAACCAGAAAATCAGAAAGATTGAAGAAATTGAAGATTTCTTACAACCCAATGAAGCATAGGCTTTTGTAAGACTCTCAGTAAAAGCAAGAGAAATTGAGCAAAGTTTGGATCTAGTTTTTAAATTCTGCCCACTGATTTTAATACTTAGTAATACAATAAATTGTGGAATTTCACTTCAAAGACCCATCTCAATGCTGAATATTGTTAGGAACACAAAGTACATATGAACATGGCACCTTAACATTATCAGGAATACAAGGCTCTGGGACACAGTGCATTATTTACTGTACTTGCTGAACTTTTTGAACTGTGGTAGGAAAACAGATCAAACAACAGGCAAAAGGAGTTGGGTTTCTAAGACTATTTTCTTAAACTACTTTTATACTCTAATACAAGAGAACAGACAATTGTTTGAATAAGGATTTTATTTACATATGTAGCATCCAGGGATTTTTTTTCAGATGAGGCTCAGGACTGGTTATGTATGAAAGGCAAATTATTCTCCTAACCAACAGAGGATGGTCTTTTTAGATCAGAATATCAACAGAGAACTGTGGTAAAATTCTTTAGCTGTCAAAGACTACATTATACATGGGCTGTAAATGAATGGATTTCAGTTCTAAATTCAGACACTCTTTCCATTCACAGAAAAATTAAATTTATTTTAAAAAGAAGAAATATCGAGTATTCACTCTCTTTCTAAAATTATCTGACAGCTTCACTGGTTAATGACATACAGCCTGTCATTCCTCCAAAAACCTGTGAAAACCACAGGAGCTGTGTCACTAATGCACCATTCTCATGATTAATAAAACCATAGGGATGGACCAGGCTTTATCAGAAGCATTATCAACATACTCAAGGCCTTGTATCCTGCTCACTTGTGATACATTGCCAGTGACCATGACTAAGAAGATAAGTGCACATATAATGATGTCTGTGCAGCTGAGTCAAGGCTGTATATGCTAATATGACATTTTCTTAACTTTTGACTTCCAAGCTTTTCATCCATAATATTTTTGGAACACATTTTTAAAAGGAACTTATTTATCTTTGGAAAAGTTAATGTCCTTTCCAGGTCTTGGTTATGATTACTTCCTCTTCTGAGGCTATACAGTGTCAAGAGAGCTTAGCTGCAAGTGTTGATGATCACAGATAAAATAATATGTAGAAATAATCTCTAAAATGAATTTTCTTCTGCATACAAAGAAAATGGTTGTCTTGCTTAGTTTATCAAGCTGTATTTGTGACTAGAAGTACCTCATGGATTCAACACTCTATTGCCTCTATTCAGTGTCAGGTACCAGCTACATTTATGTGTTTTTCAACTATAGTTTGATCAAAGGCTTTTAAGAAATTCAGTACAATTGTGGTTCCTCTCAAAATGCCCACGTCTTTCCAGTGTTGTAGGCAGATACAAAACAAATGCTGTCCATTGGTTCAAATGAAGGAAAGAAGAATGCACATAGAAACTTCCTGCTTTGCTTTGTAAAATTCATACATCTTTTACAATGGATACTTCAGACTGCTTGCAACTTAGATGCAAAATCTGACGTGCCAGCCACAAGCCACGCGGGGAACATCCTCATCTTCCAGTGCTCTAAATGTGGGTCAGCTTTCATAGGAAAATTCTATTCTATTGAACGTCAGATTATGCAAAATGCAGATTGAAGAATAAATAATAGCAGCTTATCTGAATGAAAAGGAAGAGATTCTCCTTCATGACACTCATTTCTATTTCTGCTTATCAGTTTATGTCTCTGTTCTGAGCAATGCATTTGCCCACATGCTGAACTGATTCTGAAGCACTCCCTACGCCTGGCAGGGACATATCAAGGTGACCCTGTCTAGACAGGGCTGTAGGGCAGCAAGGAGCTGCTGTCTTCCCACAAGATTTGGTCAAACTGCCTTACAAGACATTTAATAAGGGTGAAAGCAGATGACAAGAGCTTTTCCTTTAGCCTCTGGCTTTTCTTGGCCTAGGGCAGCCCTTGAATTTACAAGGGCACCAGCTGCTAGAAAGGCTTAAAGAGAGGCAGAGCTGAATAAAGAATCTCCCCAGAAGGTGAATGCAGCCCTGGGCACGCTGTGGAACAGACAGGCTGCTGAGCATATGTCTAGGTCACAAATTTGAAATACCAGGATTTCAGTTTCCCTTGGGGAAACTCTAGACCCAGAAGGAAAATCTCCAACTGAACTACCAAACCCTTCTCTCCCTCTTCCACCTCAAAAAATAAACAAAACAATGCTTCCCCTGCCAAGAGCAAGAAGGAAAAAAGAAAAATGAAGGAGATGAAGTTTGTCCCTAGCCCCTTAACAGAGACAGTGTCCCCATCCCCAACTAAAGACAAAGTCCAGGTATCTTTGACTGGCAAAAATTACTTCAAGAATGGCCAAATTCAAAGTCCTTCACTTTTGTGGCACATTTATACCTACACACACAGGAAAACCCAAATCCAAGTATGACTAAAATAAAGAATTTAGTTCTGAAAAGGTTGTGTTGGCTCACAGGATGTCTGCTGAGGGAGCATGCAATCTGTGTCTCTTTTTATACTCTTGACACCAGAGGAGAATGGAATGAGGGAAATTACATCTGAAATAGCAAATGTAGGGGTTTTGAGTCACCACCCAGAAGCATCTTTTTATAGATGAAAACTGCAATTGTTTTGACAAGCAAAGTGTAGTTGGGTGTTCTTTGTATAATTTGACTTTATCTGGGTTTTCTTTTTATAGATCTCTTTCCTGCCCACAATGGCAATTTCCTGTTTACTGCCTTTTCCAAGTACCACATTCATTTGTTTTCACTTTTAATTAAGACATTAAAAATTACAGCAGTGTTCAGTCATGAAAGCTGAATACTGTTACATGCTTTAATAGTAGAATTGTTTTGTACTTACAGACAATGGAGGAGAAGAGAGAGAGAAGGTAAAAATATGTATTTGTTGCATCACAGCAAGTATGTTCTCCAGAATGTAAATAACCGTGAATTTCTCAATTCTGACTTTTCTATTAGAGGTCAATTCTATTTACAAGGGAATGGGAATTGTTATTTGTGACTCTATATTGCTTATGAGTTTAATGTGTTTTGCAAATATTTCTGTGAAATATGACATGCAATTTATGTGGAATATTTTCAATATTTTTAATGCTCTTATATAACTCAGCATTCATTCAGAGAAAACAAGATAGAAGAGAAAGCAATGAGACTACCTGCACTTCTTTGGTAAGCTCAGTATATTGCATCTAATACTGGCTATGTAAATCCAAAATTTGTATCATCATTTGTGAAAACATCTGATTCACTAATTGTGCAAATTTAATAACTGTGTTTTTGAAAAGCTATAGTGGGCACAAGGTCTTCCAGTCTTAGTACAATTCAGTTTTGTTTGGCTTCAGGTTTTGTACACTGGTTTTTGTTAAAGTCTTACATTATTAGTTTTAAAATCCTCTGATGGATTAGAAAATCCATTAGTACTGTCCCCAGGAAGAGGATCAGTCATCCCTCAGTATCTTCTGCTTACTTACATGAATCAAGCAGCCTCAATTTTTAAGGCATTTTTTTCCAGTTCTAAAATCAATTCTATCAGATGCTCCTCAAATTTTCAGCTGTTCCCAGCCAACTCTTCCCTTAGATATTCTCACCTCCAAGGTTCACCTGTTTCTGTTTCATCATTCTAGGAGTGCATGGGTGGTTGAGTGTCCCTTACAACCCAGAGATCTGTGTCAAGGTCACCTCTTCTTAAATGTAATATACTTGGGAGGTAATTGCACAGCTGTGCAGGTATATTAAAGTACACTTGGTTTGTGATCTCAGTGGCTGAGAATGAGTGCATCTTTGTCTACAGATCCCATCAGTCTTTGTGCCATCCACCAGTTCCCTGATGGGTCATTTCCATTTATCTTCAGATCACAGATTAAAATGTGGCTTTGTACCAATGTCTATGAAAGTCCAATGAAATCACTCCCATCCAAGATAATTTCTCATTGGCAACAGATTTTTGACATCTGTTCAGTACATTAGAATGTCATAAGTCACAAAGTCAGAGCCCTTGCAATAAATCATAATGTAGAGTTTCTATCCAATTACATTCATCAACCAAATCTGCCATGACGTCTGAGATTTAAATCAAATGTGTTGACAAGAGTTTTTCTACAGAAAATCATGCTGTCTGAAATTGATTACTTTCCTGTCCTTTGAGTCTTTATTAATTTAATTTCATTGTCACTTTCTTGTTTTTTGTCAGGAATAGGTGTCAGCCTAACCAGCACTTGGGACATCCTTCTTGACATTTTTAATAGGGAAAAGACACTATATACTGCAACAACAGCTGGCAGTTCATCACTGCTGTTATTTCATTTTACCAGTCCAAGATTAACTAGAAAGAGCACCAACAGACTTTAGATCTCCTCATCTAGGACTTCTGAACATGTATTATAGAAACTACCTGTTTAGAAATATTAATGCCAAGCACAGATTTATGCAGTCCTTCCAAGTTAGTAAAAGACTGGAAAGTCTGTGTGTGACATAAAATGTCTTATGATACTTTTGTCCAAATGCAGAGCTAAAATATTTATGGTGCACTATTGATAATTTTGCTGACTAAATCTAAAGATGAGGCAACCAAACTGAGGTTTCTTTAACACTGGATGTACTCGTCTTGGTTATTCTTATCTTTTAAATTTTTCATATCTCTAGAAACCATGCATATTTGTTTATCTCAATCTCTAATTTCGTTTATTGACTTTCTTCTTGTCAAATTCTAATTCATATTAACAGTAATCTATTTTTTCTTCAACCTATTTGTCACATACTGCTCTCTAACTCTGTTTAATGTCTGCTTTAGATAAACTGTAAGTGAAAGCTGCCTTTACTCTACTATGGTCAATAAAGAATTATGGTTTTTGAATAATACATCATTACTATCTATTAATCAATTTTAAAGAGTTCATTCTTCATTTCAAGAGCAGTTTATGTAATATTTATATTTATATTTGAAAACATGCAACACCTGTACTCCAAATTTAGCAATCATATTTTGTGAAAATATTCCTTTTTCATTGTGCTCCAGTGAACACATGATACATTCTGTACCATTTAATATTTATGTAAGCAGTCATGCCTGCAAAACCTGCAGAATAAAGTGCTTTAGAAGGCAGGAACAAGCCTGATGGGTTTGGCCTGTGCATTTCAATATTGTGATCACTTTATGACTACCTGCTGACATTTTGAAAATATTAATAAACTGGTTTCCTTATTAAAATCTTCAACAAGTCAATAAAATGTTTTTCTTCTGTATCTTCCTAATTCAGCCTTATTGTAACTTCCATGAAGAATTTAAGCTCTGTACCAGTTATTGTCAGGACAACAGGCTGAGAAATTTAGTTAATACCTTATTCTCCATTAAAGAAAATATGTGGAATTTATTAAGAATGCTGAGAAGTTAAAATTGGTTATTGTAGCTGCTGAGATACAGTTTAATCTGTATCTCTATGCATGAAATAATTTATAAAGGAATTTATCTGTATCTTCACTGGAGATTGTCAGGGTTTGAGATAGACCTAGATCTGGATTGAAAACAGAGAATACTGTAACATTGAGTTTGGGCTTACTGAGATTAGACAGAGCACACACAGAAATTGGTACCTCCAGAACTGATTTTAGAACTAATCCTCAGCACAGGGAAATGTGGCTGCCATTACTTCTCTGTGCTAAACCCTATCCTCTGGTGAAAAAGTGCAGCTGCATATTTCCCACTTGATATAGTATTTCTAAAATGGCTAGCAAATATGAATTCTGGTAAAAGGCTATTGTTAATTCTATGCATGGCAAAAGGGCTGGATATTGAAGCATTTCCCTATTTCTGCACATGGCTGATGGTCTTCAGTAGAATTTTTTCCTCATTGATCATCTTTCCAGCTGTGACCACACAGAAATCAATGAGACAGGATTGCAACTCCTCACCAAATCCTTGCAGGTCCTAGGTGACTAAGTGCCATTTTTCAAAACTCTTATTGAACAGACTACAAAGAACTGCACAATAATGTAACCGTAGCTTCTGAAGCTTTTTGAACTCAGTCTGGATGAAGTACAGGGATCAGTAAGGAGCACTCTGCACTGGCAGAAGGGTGAACTGGATGGCATTTACCAACTCTGTCATTTCAGAGCCTCGGAAACTTATAAAAACAATCAGTGCTTAAAAAAAAAAAAATCAGTCATCAAGAGTTAGATCTCACAAGTACTTATGCATACCTAACAGGACTCATCTACCAAGAAGTAAAAAACTTTTTCTTGATTTTCTAAGGCATTTTGATGTGCAGGGTTTATAGTCATGCTCATCCATGACCAAAGCCATCTATCTCAGAATCAATGCAGCTTCAGAACAATTTTGCTTATATTTTGCTGCTCGAGGTATCATGTACAGTGAGAGACAGTTCATGACAGCATATTTCAATAAAGTGTCAAAACTGCTGGTCTGCGATGGGACAGCACACTATGAAATCAACTGTTAATTATTAAAAGAAAAAATGCTCACCATGGTTCTACCATGCATGAGGGAAGGTACTGAGAATGGCATTGTGCTGCTGAACTTCATTAACTTATCCCATTTCTTAATCCAGACTGAAGCAAGCACAGTGGCTATTACTTTCTACCATCCAGGCTAATTTGTAGAGTGAGCAATTTGTGCTGCTCTCTAGCACTGCTGCTTTAGAGATAGAACCCAGCAACTCAGATTTCCTACTCCCATTGGCGTGCAGGGCCCACACAGCAAGCACTGAGAATCAAGCAGGGCAGGTTATTTCTCTTTTAATCAATTAGAATGGCACATAGGACAGACAATAATCTTCCTGCACACTGTGTTTAAAGGAAATTGAACCTTTTTGAAGGATGAAATACATCTGAATTTCAAGGATTATAATTATGCACCGTTATTTGCAAGTGAGATAAAAAAGGAATCTTCCTTTAGTTTTCACAAGATCTAAAGGTGAAAACAAACTGATCTGCTTGGAATTACAAAATATGTCTGAGAACAATGACAATTTGACTGGTAGCAAACAGGTGAAAACAAAACAAAGAAGATCAAAAGAAGATTTTGCTTGTTGTTTCAGTTTTGAACCAATTCAAACTACATGGAAGGTCCCCAACATAAGTTCCACAAGACAACTACTTTCACATGTGGAATCTGAGTTTTAAGCCAATTTTGAGCTCTGTTTGGATGAGATCCTATCTCCAATTAAACTAAACCCACACACTTTTGTCACTTTTTGAGAGAAAAAACCAAAAGCCCTTAAAGGTTCTCACTTGTGCACCTTGGGAAAAAAACAACCTTACACAGTCACTGTCTCACACTAATGCAAGTCAGCTTTAATGAAGTATCCATTTGTTCTTTAGGAAGAAAACAAAATTTTGAAAGCATAGGACAGATTGATGCTTGAACTTGCAGGTGTTTGAACTATTGGATTTTGCCTATGACACTGTTTAAATTTAGCATCTTATTAATTCTCAGAGAGATGAAGTGACAACTATAAAGTCTGTGGTGCATCAGAAGTAGTGGCATACCGTGAAAAGAGTCAACAGCACTGATGTCCTTGGCAGTAGGAGAATCCTTAATCTACAGACACCTTTCAAAGTTTGGTTCAGTTTGAGGCTCTCAAATAATAAAAGATGTCCCCAAAATTGCAATCCCATTTTTTTAAATTCACAGTTTTCAGAGGTCACTGCCATGCTAGAATTTTCTTAAGACATTTGAAGACTTGTCAGATGCATGATCTTGGCCTTGTTGTACTGTCCTATATACCAAGAAGACCATCCTAAAGCTGATACTATAAGAAATCTTCTGCTTACATATGTATCACAAAGAATGTGCAAATTTCTACTTCAAAATGTCCCTTAAAGGTGATCAGTATTGCTGCAAAGATGTAAGATATTGGAAATAACTTTTGGAGGAGCTATTATACTACAAAAATTGACATATATTTTTTAGGTATCATTAAAGTAATTAAAATGTCCTAAACATGAGTTGAAGCCAAGGATGTCTTTCAGTTATTCTCAAAACTGTTTTTTCTCTAGTTTTCTCTTCAGTCTTGTTTTTGTTTTCTTTCCTAATAAAAGATACAGACATGTTGGTTTTGCAGTTTTATCTGTTTCCAGAGCCACTTAAGAACATTTTTTTGCAAAATAGCAGAGCACTAGTTTGACATCCCTCCCTCTATTTTGGCCTTCATCAGTTGTAAGGTAAAGTTATCCTTCTCCTCTTAGCCTAGTCCAGAATTGTGTGTGGGTAGGTAAGAATGAATTAAACACTGGTTTCATATTGTTTGTCTTAGCTGTACCATGGTGTAATAAAGACCTCTCTATGGTTTAAAGTGATTTATTTGTATGCCTTACAGAGAGGACCTTTCTTTGAGAGCTGCTCCTAATGAGAATGAAGAGAAGGAGAAAAAGTTGAAATGTGAAGCTGCTTAACACACTAAGAATTAGAAGTCATCCAACATTTATAAGAATAGTCTTATCTATTCAAATGTTTTCTTATTTTTGTGCTCTATTATGTACAAACTCCCACATGGTCAAGCTATTTAATCATTGTTTCTTAATTGTAGTAAAAATGGGATGAGCACTAAAGAATTCCAGCATAGGCACTACCCTGAGCTATTTATTTACTTTTTCTAGCAAAATGAATCCACATCTGTAAGCTGTTTGTTTATTTTTTCTAGCAAAATGGATCCACATCTGCCACTTCTTCCAGAGGAATGTCAATTTGCAGGCTGACAGGTTTGCTCATGACACCATTCTGCTATACAGAAAAAGATAACAAAAGATGTCCTGCCCAAACATGTAAAAGTTTATCACCAATATGTATCATTTTGCAGGTTTGTATACATTGGACTTCAGTGATTTGGCAGACATACAGTAATCTTTGAGTTTTATAAGGCTGCAAAAATAGCTGCAATGTTTATATAAAATTAACCTACCTAAACTATTGATTAACAGAAGTCTCAAAAGTTCTTAAAGAATGTTTGGGATATTTTATCTGTACAGCACTCCTAAGTGAAGGTGGCAAACAAATTAACTCTCAATTGGGATTTTTGATAGTAGATTTTCAATTTCATAGAGGCTTTACAGGTCCCAACAAGTAGCAAAAGCCATCCATCATTCTAAAGAGTCACTGCTGGAAGCTCCCAATTCCTCTCTTTCAAATTCAATCTCTTGACATGGGCTAAAACCATGAGTAATGCTTTGCAATCACTGCAGTCTTGCATGGTTGAATCAGGCAGCACTTCCTAAGTGTCCTGAACTCTGGTCCCAGCATGATAGAAAATTGACTTCTCCTTTTCTCTCCTTTTAAATCAAATACATTATGAGCAACTAAGACTTTCTCAAAGCAACCTATTGTTTTCTTCCCAAATAGTGCACTAAGTTTTTAGGATCTGACAAGTCAAGAAAGCGAAAAACATAAAAACCTGACACTTTCCCCAGCATATCTAAGAAAAACAGACAGAAAATATAGCTGGAGGGTTTGGGTGGAGTAGACATACCCTGTGTGACTCTGTCTGACTTCAGTATTGAACAGATGGGGCTCTATATCACTAGATGTTTCTATTGTTCAGCACTGATTCTGAAAGTATATGCTTCTTACTGTAGGCTTGAAAGTTTAATTTGCTGTAGTTTTTTAAGTGTGTTGAACTATAACTCCATTAGATTGTTTATAGGTATTTTTCAATAGATCTGAAGGGCTGTCTTTTGATTCCCAATAGTTATTTTTCTAGCCACAAGCTCAGCATCCACTAGAATAAATATTATTATTACTATTATTATTATTACTACTACTACTACTAATCTCTGAAGATGCACTGGAAGACTCGTCTCTGTTTCTAAGATGAAAAAACACCAGGATATAACTGCTCATGCTATATTCAGTCATCAAAGCCTCCTACCACAAATAGAGTCCTTAAAAGGTGACAAACAGAAAAGAAGCCCTTCTGTAGGTCTTGCATTTTCCCTACATAATTTAAAGAGATCTCTTCCAAAATTTAGGGCTCTTGCTTCCTCAAAACTTGGTTTAAGACAGCCAATCTTGCAGAGATAAAGGAGGCATCAGGTTTTCCATACAAGTGTTTTCCATGTCCCCAAACACTGGTGATGGAATAGTGTTCTTTATGCCTGACACTGCATATTATGACTATTCCACAAGGGTAAAAAAAAAAATAAATTTATACCGTGATTCTTCCAAGGCACAATACTGAAAAAATATACACCTTCATCTTAGTCATATTGCTCCAAACATTCTTTTAAACATACAGATCTCTTTTTAACATTTGATACTTTATCCCAGAGATAATTATTTAGCTATTCAGATTGGTTCTCTGATGGACTTAAACAAAGCAACACCCTACTATAAGAAAAATGAATACAAGAGTGATTTTTCTTTGGGCTATTTTTCATGCTAGTGAGACCCTTTAAAAATCCCAGACTAGTCCATTAGTGCTAAAATTATTTTCTTCCTTGATCTTCACCAATTGTATGCAGAACAACTTAGAAGTAGTTGTTAAGTTCCCAGCTGGGTAATGAACTGAGCTCCTCATTTTTCCCCACCAGAATCAACCTTCCTGACTCTACTCTTTTTCTGAGGTACAGTGGGTGACAAAAGGATATTGGCATTCTCACAGTCTTCTTTCTCAAAGGTATAATATATGTTCTCATCCACCAAAGAATCCTTTCTCCTAATAAGCTGATGGAAATGGTTTCAATAGAACTCTTGTATGTTAAAAGACCAACTCATGAAGTCACTCTCTGTGTTTTCTTACTAAAAATTGAATGGGTATGTGAACACTGCAAGTGCTACTAGCAGGAGTTGCAGCTTACCCTAAAGATACCACCTTGTTCATTTAAAAACTGTCTGCCTTATAGCTTCAAAACCATATCTGTAAATGCATACACATGCTGAGCTGAAACCTATAAAGAGGAGTTAAGAATTTCCTAATCTACAAAATGTCTGATCTTCTGCAGCTCCCTTTTTAGAGTAGTTTCCTTAGTGAGAAAGTCTGCATTCATATAGTCATGGAAATAGGCTTGTGAGGTCAGTGACCGCCACTGTTGACAGATTAACTGAGAAATAATGAATTTCTACCGTATCATAAGATGCTTAAAAAGGCATTTCAAGCTTAAATTGACCCAATTAAATAGAATTACTTATTATATATATTTTTTCTTCCACATAACCTATTTTAAAGCATCATATTTGAATAACGTATCTATTTAATTTAGATTATGTTCTTTAATCCAACCTCTTTGGGGCACTGCAAGATCAACCTAAAACACCCTGAGTGTTTTCTGAGGTGTTTAAAATACCTAAGTAGAAAACTGTTTTCTTTGTCTCTTTATCGCAATAACATCTCAAAATAATTATGACATCTCTATATATCTTAGCAAAAGAACTATTATTAAGGGATAGCAGGGACTCAATTGTTATTTCCAGCTAATGTTTCCTCCTGATAAAATTCCACCATTTTAATAGGAACATTATTATTTTATCTAGAATAACCTATTTTGCCCATTACATTACAGCCAAGAAATTAAACTTTTTCTACTACTGGAATCTAAACAGATGTGATATAGCTTGTCTAGGTATTACACACAGAAATAAAACACTTAGTATCATACATCAGCCTATTACAGAGATAAAACGGTGCAATCCTGATAAAGATATAGAAAAAGAAAAGAAACATTATTTCATTGTGAGAGTGTTTTGTGGATAACAAGCAACAAAGCAACATTTATTTTATGTGCTATAATTACTGGACAGTGCAGACTGCAGCTTTATATTTTTTAGGTCTGTGTCATCTCTTACTGTCCTTTGTGGGATTTTTGTTCTTATTTCTGTTTTTATTTTTTCCTCTGCAAGCTCCTTTCTTGAGATTCTATTTTATAACTAAGTTTGGTTTCCGGTGTTTGGCCTTTACTTTTCTTTGGAAACCTCTCCTGTGACCAGCACAAGTAGCGTTTTTACAAAGGTAACTAAAAACGGTGACACTGTGCAGTCATACATTTTGCCACACTTCAAACTGTCCACGCATATTTAAAAACACTATGACTTGGAAAGGAAACCCTTGAGAAGCTGTAAAAAATGAGGAGCAAAGAGGGCTGGGATAGAGAAACAAAGTTCTGGGAGGACAGTAAATGTGAAGACATGGAAAAATACAGAGCTCAATATATATCTATACAGATAACTTTCCACAGTATGAGTGGCATTGATGATGAATAACAGGGGTTTCTTTTTTTTATTGCTTGTTTTTAGAGGACAGCACAGGGGGAATGTCCAGGAGAATGCAATGCTTGGTGGATTTTTCATAACTGCAATGCTTTAGACTCATTTAAAGATACAATTTAAAAATGCGTTTAAAAATTTGTATTTTGAAGTATTTTTTCAAAGATTTAGCAAACAGGTGGGAATATGTACATTTCCCTCTTTTGTTTCTCTTGACCAGCTTGTGAGACAGATTGAATGAGACAGATTTATAGGTTCCAGTCTGAGAATAAATTCACTACTGCAGGACAAAACCCAAATGTCTGGGATACCTTAGGAGTTTAGGCTTTAGGTGAACACAAACTAGACAATCAGGTGAAAATAAATCACATACATAGAGATATGAATATTTAATCAGGGGAGAATGTGCCCCAGGATTGGAAGGAAAATATTTGAGAGTGTGGGGTTCAAATAGGAAACGTGCCCCATTTCACACTGTGGCAACACTGGCCACTGCTGAGGATCTGCATAATCCTGAGCTCACAGCTGAAGACTCTGCAGCCACTGACAGTGATGACAACCTCTGGCATTCTTATCTGAATAAATAACAGCAGCAACAGCTTTCTCCTCCTAGATTGGTCATCTAACAGAAGAAAGTGGAGATGAGAGCTTAGGTACAAAACCTGTTAAACTCACTGTATTGGACACATAACAAAAAATTGCTGCTATTTCAATATTTTCATCAGAATACCCTGCTAATATGGCAAAGCATTAAAACTCACATATATTTCCTAACATAAATCACTGGCCAATTCTTATTCCTTATTCTTATTCCTACTGGCTGCTCATTTCCAACATGTGGTGCTAGTTAATTGTAATATCTGTGTGGCATTGCAATCTGAATCTCATCACACCACATTTCTTCACTCTTAGTCATCCTGCATGTAAACTGCTAAACCAGCATTCTCTACTCATGACAACTGAAATTTGAAACACCATTTTGTATCTATTAATACAATCATATGTGTTTTTAATAAACCTCTGTCATACATTTAAGGCAATAAGAACACTGCTGATAGAAGACTGAAACTTTTTTCTTTCCAGGCCACACTATACCCTAAACTCATCTTACTGATACTTAACTTGGGCAACACAGTTTATACCCAGACTGTACTTTTTGCACTAATGACTCGCATTCAGAAGTTATCTAAGACTTACGGTATTAATTTCTTGATATCTCTTTTTCAGAGATCCAGAGCTGATTTCCAGTAAGATTTTAACATCAGTAGTGCTTTCATAATTCATGGCATAAATAGGTAGCATTTAAATTAGGTAAGATTAAGCCATTTGAAAATAATTTTGCTGACACCTCATACATGTATTTTAAGAATGTAATGTGCAAAGATAATAAGAAAAAAACCCTCTTAACAAATTTCATGGCCCTTACAAGAGTTTTAAGCTCTGATTTGACAGATAAAATGAGGTATAAGTTGCCTAAGGCTAAATATATAAGCGTGGGCTCCTGACACTGAACACCTGTTTCCACATTTAAATTTCAGGGCTATGTGAATTAGTATTTCCCAAAAGAAGATGGTTTTGCAATTAAATAACTCTTGGGGATACTAAATATCTTAGTTTTGTTTCCGTTTCTTTTGGAGAATTTTTTTGCTATTCCACAGTTCCCAGTAGTGCTGTTTTACCACACAGGTTGAGGAGAAGCCATCTAATGCATCTGTAAACCAAAGTGACAAATACCAGCGAGAAGCTGTTGACAAATACCTACTTATTACAATAGTGAATAAGACACTATCATTTTATTGTGCCACCATTTGGGTTTTGGTGGCTATTTTAGACAGTCAAGTGACAATATGTCTCTTAGCTACTTGTCAGTTTTATTTGTTAACTGTAGTAGTAGCAGAAGCCATAAACCTTACATCAGCACCTTTTCTTGAAAACCAAACCTTATTTACTCTTAACAATTTTCCTCTTGTGGTGAAAAAATTCAAGATTTAAAAGTATTAAAAGAAGCACAGAAGAAAAGAACTAATATGAACTCTTGATTCTAAATGAATTAATGATTCAATTAAGTACACTAATAATCTGAAACTATCAATGGCTTAGATAATGTAACAGTATTCAGGCATTCTGAAGGAATACAATGGGTATGCAGTTTTCTTCGTTTTCTGGTGTCACTATCAAAATGGACCAAAAATGTAAAGCTATATTCATTCTACCCCCAGGCATCTTAACTGTGGTATGAAAAAGAAATCATGTATGGTAATAAGTATCAAACAAATGGTACCATAACAGCCTATCCATTTATATTAAAATCCTTTCTGTGCTCTGAAAGAAAGTAATGAAAACCCCAGCCAATACAGTTTACAAGCCTACGTGAGACTTGGGACCATTTGTCACATAAGCTCAGACTCATCTATCATTAGAGGTCAGCAGTGAAAAAGAAAACACATACCCAGAAGCCCCAAAGAGAAATGTTCTTGAAACAGCAAGGTCATGCAGCAGTGTGTACCTGAGAAATACTAAGGTCTGCCACATCAAACAATGGCAATGTTTGTGCCATTGAAACCTGAAAGATGGTGGTGGTTATCCTCGGCGTGGAGTGCTGAACTTCCTCTGTCTAGATTCATCTTGACAGCATTTTCCTTTAGTCACTCATGCAAAAGCTAAATCTAGTTCCTTTCTTAGTTTGGCTGGTTCAGTTTTATCCTCACAGGAGGCTGCACAATTCCAGTGGCAAAACAATTTGCCCCAGCAACACAGAAAAAGCATGCATTATGAACCATCCCCGCCCCCCNAAAAAAGAAAGACATCTGCTAATTATGGGGAGTCCAGCAAAAGATCTTTGTACCACTTAAATATTCCTTAAATCTTCATGTTAGACCTCCTACTCAGAAGTTAGTTACATGGAATGTTTAGCAAAAGCATGAGAAAACAACTGTGTAATTCACAGAAATTCTGAAATGTAATGTATCTCTTTATTATTAGCAATAGTTCAGCATGACTAAGGTTAATGGTGGGTTTATCTTTGTGTATTTATCAAAGGCCTCACTCAGGTTCCTTCCCTGAGAAGTGCTGGGCTGCTGTACAGGCATGGCCATGCCCTTGCCCACTGTCTCAGGTTAGGGTTCTGTTCTTTAGGCCCACGTGTTTGCCTCTACACTGTGAAATCATTTCACTGAAGGACGGAGGCTCCTGGTTTCTGTTCAGCTCTGTAAAAATGAGCAGGGAAGTTGTGGATGGTACTAACTCCGTTACTTTTTATTAAATATGTGACATGCAAAAAAGCCTACAGATATCTGAGAAGAAATTCTTTCAGCAATGCTATTTGCTCTTGCATCCCCTTCCTTTAAAGCTGAATGATTCACTTGTGATGAAATTGCGCAGACTTCCTCTGCCTCAATAGGCTCCTAAAACACATCAGCTCTATTTCCACTGAAGAAAATGGGCAGAGGCATAGAACTGTCTTTGCTTTTATAACCTTTCACTTTTCTGTGGCATAGACTCCTGATCCACTTTGACAGGTTAATACACATCACTTATAGGCAACGTCACCCCTGCTAAGCTAACTGTCTTGCACAGAAGCCAACCTATTGCCCTGAATCAATTCTTTTCAGGGACAGAAGACCTGAAATTGAAGACTCATTCTTGTCAATCCTGTGCCCATGCTTCCTGAGGCTCTCACCCCACACAATTAAAACGGGGGAAAAAACCTCAAGAAAGTAAAAATGCTCTCAGGTTGACATGAAAGAAATAATCCTCAGCACCAGTCAGAACTCTGAAACTGATTGTAAAGAGATCATCCAAGTCATCACCCTTGCTATGAGCCATGAATTTCTTTTGGGTTTTCTGTTCTTGCTTTTTGGATGTGCAAATTCCAAAATAATGGTCTCCTAAACTTTTTTTTGGTGAGATTTCAGCCATGATTAGCCTCCTAAGGATAATTTGCTATTCCATATCATAATCAAATATTCCTTTTCACTTTTCTTAGGTGTTACATATTTCTGCTGGTACTTGATTTACACCTACTTATCACTATCATTTTTCCATGCCAAAGTGCCTTATTTTGGTGATTCCTAATTAAGCGGGGTCAGACGGTTTGAGTCTCAGAATTTAGTCTCTTTATATCAATAATGTTAAATAAAGTATGTGATAGACATAAGTGAAACTAGATCTAAATATATTGACATAGGCATTAAGTGCTTGGCATCAGTATTAGCATGGCAGTACACAAAGCATGACACAGTTATATTACCATAAGTAGCACAGAAGATTAATGTGTTTTATCTCTTTATGTCATCATGCAGAAAATCACATCTTAATCCTGCTTTCTACGTGGGGCAAGGATATGCTGTCAATGACTAGTTCTTCTATTCTATTTCTTGCACATTTGCTGGACTGCTATCAGTAGTAATACTGCAATGCTTATTTAAGATTTTTTTCCCATAGAAAAGCTGTTCATTCATCCTTCTCTCATTATAATAAATGCACTGTGCATTCCCCTCACTTTCATCCTCATACAGCTTCTTTCTTTTCCTCTGTTAATCCCAGGCATTTCTCAGATACTGTCCTCTTCTGAGCCTTCATTAAATCTTTACCCTAATCTTCTTCCTGACTGCTGCCATACTCATTCTCCTCCCTCTTTCCATTTTCATTCCCTTTGGTGTGTTTGGGCTTTAGATTTTGCTCACTCTTCTCTAATCTGCTGTCATTTTTTTGTTTCCATAACTCTGTCCTCTCCATGCTCTCTAGAAAAGCACAAGTTACTCCTTCAGCTTAGGCAACTCCTTGACCCTTTTTTACTGTTTTTGGGTGTAACAGTTCTAAGCATCCTGTTCTTTATTTCCTTCTCTTTGTATAATATATTTTGGAGTGATTCAATTTGTAGATGTATATTTAACTTGACAATAGGCCTCCTTCTCTACTACATACTTCCCTTTTCCATCCACACTAAATTTTTCATGTATGTCCAGTCTTCTCAAAGCTTTGTAGCCATGTTATAAAGATAAATATGATTATATTAAAACTCTTTTTCTCCCTTCTGTATCTTTTGACTTCCATGGGAAAGAGAACTATATTTACATGTGTAACTTGGTACTCACTGTTCATTTTTACCTCTCATGTCTTTGTGATGCTTTGAATTGTTTTTCCTATTCATACACTCATCTGGAAACATTTGATGAGAGCTGTGCTGGCTTGTGTTCTGGTTAATAAAATATCCCCTTTTCTTGCTTGCATTCTGATTGCTGTTGCAGAGATCATCTACCTAACCAGTAACTTCAGTTACATCCCTCTCCCTCTGCATCCTCTTTCATCTTTTTTTTCTTTACATATTTAAACAAAAGCTATCTGTCATCTTTTAAGACCTTTCACAGACTATAGTTTCTTTACATACCATCTGTCATTCACCAGCACAAAATATTGATTCCCATCCTTATCAGTCCTCTGTGATAATGTCAGCCTCAAAGATCTAACTGTATTATTGCTTTCTACCTCAGTGCACTTCCAGCTCAGAAAAGCTCCCCATAAATAGCTGCATAGAATTTCTTCCTCCAGTTTCACATCCTCCTCAGTGAAGCATCTGCTTGCTTTAACGTCTACCTACAAAAATTCTTGAGAACAATTAGGGCACTCATGTGCTGAGATTCCTGTTTGCAGTCCTGTCATATAATTTCCCAAATACCTTCCTTTCTTTGTCTCTGTTGTCTTTTTATTGTTGTTATCATTGTTTGGTTTTTTTTTAATATGTTTCATAGAGGGATTTGTTCCTTGGCTATTCCAAATAAATCGCACAACCAGAAAAAAAAAAAACAAAAAAACAAAAAAACAAAAAAAACACCACACCACACCAAAAAAAAAAAAAAAAAAAAAAAACAACAAAAAAAACCAAAAACAAACAAACCAAAAAACCAAACAAAACCAAAAACAAAAAAAACCACCAAAAACTGCATTACTGAATACAGGTATGACTTGGTAGCAACACCATATTTAAGGTCAGAGAGAGAATAGAATTAGATTAATAAAGTTAAGAGTTTCAAACTCAGAATTACACTTACATTTTTCTTAATTCTACTTAATGTTTAAAGCTCCTTTCAAAACAGCTTAAAACTGCAACCACTCCAAAAAGATGGATTTATTATAAAATGCACAGAAATAAAATTTTATATTAAGATATAGACTACATTCAATAAATTCAGTTTTAAGACAGACAGAGAGGTGATAGGGTAAAAAAAAACCCCAAAAAATTCTCTGTTCCTTTTCCCATCCATTCTTGCAAAATCCTACTGAAGATAGAAAGTGCTTATCAGCAATTTCCAAAAAAAGATTATTCCAATACCAGTGTCATGGCAATTGCCTATCACTATCTTTAGTAAGCCTACAGAAGACATTGTTTAAAATCTATAGCTGTATTCTTAGAAAAATCAAAAACTTTCAAAACCATTTTGACACACACTGGTTCTTCACCCTGAATGACCAGGCCGAGATGCCCAAGGTTCTTTCCAACCAGACAACAGAACAAAAAGCACAGAGATCTATAATTAGGGATAAATCCTTTGGCTGAATGAAAGGCTATTATTGAGCCTGAAAATGGAGTTTGGAAATCCAGAGTGCAATGTTACACATTATAACCAAGAACATTAGGGAGTCTATTATACAGAGGCAACCACACGCCCACACAATAAAAGCAGTGTGCTTGTGTTTTCTTCCCTTTGTAAAGCTTTTTGGAAAAAATGATAATAATAAAAACATATAGAGCAATTCAAAGGCTGAAAAATCATTATCTGACACAGGGAGAACTATCATATGGAAAATTACTACCTTTAGTATTACCTTGAATGCTTGAAATGCTTTATAGAAAAATGAGAAGCATTTTTTTCTTATTACTAAGCTTTCAAAAAAAAATTTAGTACGTGCAGTACCATTCTACTAGAAAGAGGTGCACTTAGCTCTACGGTGTGCCAAGCACTCAGATGCTCAGATGACAAACAGTATTAGCCATTCACAAAAGTCCTGAATTTAGTCTTCAGAACATAGAAATGGCCTTTCATTTTTATAATCTTTGTGAAAAACGAAGACCAAAGTTTTAATTAGTAGAGTATAAAGAAATGTAAAACAACCTCTCCACACTAATCTACCAGTCAGCAAGACATGATCTAGCTGTGCTTCCCACAGTCTTTGTGATCCTGTCATGTTACCAGGGTGATATAACTTAAGTACCACAAATCAGCAGCCTGCCTGTTCACACCCACAGCATCTTCTTAAACATATGTCAGTTGCCCTAGCACTTCACAAAGTCTAAATCAGAAGAAATAATTTGTTTTATTCTCCTCTATTTGACTTAAATCACACTGACTATACGTAGTGACAGGAAACAAAGGAACAGGACATGGCCTCACAGTGTAACTAGGGACTTTACCCCTTTTAAATTTAAGCCACAGTTTTTCAGTAGGACAACAGAATTGTCTCTACAAAACATTGTGACAAGGCCAGACTGTCATTTCAATAGTGGACCACATGTTTTGAAGTCTTTCAAGGCACTCCCTACAAGTCACTTTTGAGTCATGCAGATTGAACAAATCATCAGAAAATAATGGGGGGAAAAATCAGACCTGTTTCAGTTCAAAAATTTGTTTTAGTGGCAGGGAAAGGTCTATATGAGTTTTAACTTTCTTTGTTTCTGGCCCATAACCTTTAGAAAATTATTTCTAGTTCAGCTTTCCCTTTTAGCTCTAAGGCAGCAGCTACAAGACCAGTAGAATACGAATCTCTCTCCATTAAGAGATCCAGATTGCACTTTAACTGACAATTCACAGATGAAATTCTAAAATGAAGATCTTAGACTAGTTACTTAAGTATTATCTTTCAGCTTAGATAACAGGTTAACAAAAAAAAAAAGCATAAAAGAGTATGAGATGAATATCCATTTGGACCTGGACACTTGTATTCACTGTAAACTATTACTGCATTTAAGTTAATCAAATTCATGTATCATGTTTTTCTTGTAGTGGCAGTTTTCCACTTCTGAGCAAGTGAAAGGAAGCTGATAGGAGCAAAGGAGTGTTTGGGATAGTGCAGCAGGAGATACCATCTTTACTACAACACACTCCCCCATCCCTTTGGAATACCTTGAGGGTTCAGCCTTCAGCTGGTATAGAGTTCTCAGAGACACAAGGCCCTTTTTCAACCCCAGTTTTTTTGTTTGTTTGGGCTTTTATTTGTTTTTGTTTATTTTTTTCTTGGTTTTTGCTTTAAATATTAAATACTTAGAATATTTTAATATGGGGGGGGGTTGTGTGTTGCTCTGCAGGTCTGAAATCTCAATGCTGTCCTGCATTTCTGGAGCCAGATCTTCAGCTGTTATAAACTGATATAGATCTGTTTTCAGTGAAGCAAAGCCAATTTACATCAATGGGAATTGAAACTACATCTGGTAAAGCACTCTTGGATTTGGATACGTAATAAAAATTAATATTCATTCAACAAATAGTTATTGTAGATAATGAATAACTAAAACACTTACTGAATTTTCATCTGTCAAGTGGAGAAGAATCTCTTTCAGTCCTATATCAAATAAGCAACCAGTTTCAAACAAAAAGTATTTGTTCTTGAATAAATTCTTCATTTATTTTTGCTAAGACTCTTCAAAAAATGTTTAAGAATGCTCTACTAAACAAGATCTGGGAGAGTACATTAAAGTCCTAAGTGGTGGATAATTTTTAATATAGTTTTACGCCTTCTCTTCCTGAGACCAGAGTGAGTGAAACTTTATGAAATTAAATCGAAAGACTGTGTGCCATCACTTTTTCATTCTGTCCACACGAAAACCTCAGTTGCATAGCAAGCAATGGTAAAAGACAGCACTAAATCTGATCAGGCTAACAGGTGCCTTCAGAATGGAAAGACTGGTTTGGACTCATGAGCAAGATGCAAATATATACATTTTTTAATTCACAAAAAAGTAAAAAGAAGGACAGTCTCTGAGACTTGGCAATGTGTAAAGTACTCTGAAAAGTGCATTCTTGCTGAATGGATCAAATCATCAGCAAGACTGAACATCTCCCACAATGAATTATATATATATATGAACTAAATGGAGAGATACACAGTTTTGCTTTATGGATGCTGCGGCTTCACATTCACAGGATACAGTGTTCTTTTAGGACTAAGATTTTTTATTTATTTTGCATTTCCAATGGTAGAGTAGAATTATTTATCTGATTTTGCATGCACTGCATGGACAGTATGGCATATGCTTTTCTATTAGGGAATGGTTAGTGGCTTTCAGAATGAGTCTGAAGGCCTAAGGCAAGGAATGGATGGGTAGTACATTTGACCAGTCATTAAAGTGTCTTCTGCTGCAAAGAAAACCCTCTGAGCCAAAATGTTTCTTGGGTTTCACATTAGCAGGCTATGTGACCCCTAGACCAAAGTTTTCATGCAATAAGTAGGTTTTGAATAGTTTTGTTAAAATTGGAGAAGGAGGTGGGAAATCCTCTTTTCACCTTGTTGCAAGCAGGTGACATATCCTAAAATCCAAACTGTCTGCTAAGGACTGACACAAGGATGCTTCCAGTAAAAAAAAGGAGGTAGCCTTATTTTCTGTAGATAGAGGTAAAATTTATGTTTATTAAAATAAACATTTAAAATTACCATTTAATTCAACAGGATAAGCAAAAAATCATAGCAGTTTTTTCTTATTTTCTGTTCATTCAGAGCAGACTTCTCCAATGGTGCAATCTAACAGATTTGAAAAATTCAGCAGTCGGTACGGGAGACACAATGTCCACACTATTAATGTTTCAGGAGCTTTATTTCAGACCAGCTTTAGTCTGTCTTGTGGACTGATTGCTCATTAGCAGCAGGAATGCATGATATAAGCTCCTGGACCTCATCCTTCAGTTTAATTTCTTCAGTTTAATTTCTTCAGGACAAAAGGCCAGTTGATGTGCCCTGAGACCACAGGATGATGTGAATCAAAGTGCAGTGAGTGGGAAAAGAAATTTGCTTAAAATTGACTCTTCTGAGATGAGAATGCTAAGGCCAACACACATTATGATATTCTGAGATATTATTACTTTTAAACAATATTATTTCTACTCTGAAGTTTGTAACTCTTTAAAATAAGAATGATCCCCCTGCTGCTCCTTCCCACCATTTCATCCTGACACTTTGTGCCGAGTTTTAAAGTGACCAAATATTTAACTAAATGAAAGAAATAAAGGAAACATATTTTGGTATTACCACAATAGTCTAAACAGTATATTTAAAAATCTTTCTGATACGAAAAATTTAGATGAGGACAGTGAAAGTTATGAAAATTGTTTGCATGAAGCACCCCGAAATCTGAAAAGAAAACACTTTAATTCTTATCTTTTGATTATGGATTAAATCTGTTTGTTCAAAGAGTTTGTAATCTACATGAGACAGGGGACCTACATTATGGTGGTATGGCTCAGCCTGGCTTTGAGCCACTAAGTGCTGCCCAGAACACCAGAGAGCTGTGAAGGATTAGCTGGCACTACGTAAAAAACCTGCAATTTCGAATTTGAACACTCTGATACATAATTTTCTCACTACTTACTACACCATAATCAATGATAAAACAGGAAATGATGCATATATTCTAATGAGGTCAAACTTTGTTTAGTGTCATAACTCAGCTGCCTAAACTCTACCTAACTTCAGTGTTTAGAGCTTCCAGTTAGCTGGTTCCAGGTCCATTGATTTAGGCTGGATTTAGATAGAGATCCCAGTAGATTTAGTTAACGATTAATCTTCACTTAATCCTTATCAATTGTGTTCAAGTTATTGTCTACTTTGTTTCAGAGTTATATGAGTCAATGGTATATCCATTGCTCTACCAAAATGGGAAAACTGCAAAGGAACCCATACTGTTGTGCAGATGTTTTGTGAAATGGCTCTCCTAGGAACTGTGCAAGGAGGTGTCCAGCAATGGCCAATATCAGCTGCTTAATAAGAGAGGAGAGACTTCCCATAATACATTTTCCTTTGGCCCTGACTTATCCTGGCAATTTCTCATTTGGCTCGTGATGCCATCTTTTAATCTCAGAATTTTTTTCAAAGCAATCACAGCTCAAACTTCCCTGATGCTAGCAGTCTTCTTCAAAGAAAAAGTGAAATCCTTCTGGCAGACACAGTTCCATCTCCTTGTATATCTGTGTATCTGTTCACCACTCATGTTTTTTACAGCTAGTTTAATTTTTTTCCTCTCCCACTGCTTGTTAAAGCAGCAGGGTGCTGCTTGGTCTATGCTGGCAGTTTCATTCAAGTCCATGTAGCTCTGCTAACTTTCTCCTTCTCAGGCACACGACAAGTCCTGAAATACAGGACAAAGAGCTGGAGCTCTGGGTTGCACAGCAAAGGCAACTTGCCCACGTGTATTAAAAGCTTTTCTTTCTCAAGGATGTGTGAATGTTGTGAACATGAATTTTACTACTGAAATGTTGATCTTGATTGTATACCAGAGATGCCTAAAACAGCTTTGGACTTTGCTTTGCTATTCAATCCCCTAAAACTACCTCACATATTTCATATTCTCACTATTTGCTTTGACAGATAGCAATGGGGATGTTTTCAGCAGAATTACTCTGTGTCACTTGTTCTAGAACAGAAGGACTGGGATGATTCTGGTTCCTCAGCTATCTGAAAATGGGAAGGTGTCAGAAACTGATTTTTTCTCTTCACTCACCACAGCACCAGGTCTGCACCGCAGGATCAAGTTATCTACATCTACAGAGGGGCTATACTTTGAAAAGCAATTTAAGCAAAAAATAGATTATCAATCACATAGCATTTTAGCTCTCAGTATATGATACAGGAACAGACAGCTGTTTGGAAACTCCTTTTGGCTTGAAACCCTATTATCTGCAGCACCACTTGATGCTCCTAGATGGATGATCTCTTGGCTGACTCTGACTCTGGGTGGAGCTGTGCCATCTGAACACATGTGCCATCTAAATTACTTGGACAGTATCACTAGAGGTTCAGTGCCAAGTGACTGTAGGTTTAGACAGGCAGCATACCTAATATTGGAAGTGCTGGCTCCTTCATAAAAAACCCTGTTCTCTCTGACAATGCTGAAAAATTGGCTTTACTTTCCATCCAATATGTGATTGCACCTGTTGGTGCTTACAGAGTTCCTCCCCCTCCAGCCAAATCCTTGTAGCAATAAATGACCGTTCAAATAGTTTCAAGCAAGGAGGTTCCTTACTGACCTCGGAAATTAAACGCCCCTTTATTTAGACATTAGAAAACTAAGCAGGTGTGTTCAAAACTGAAAGGTCTCTAGGGACTCCACAATACAATCACAAATTCTGTTTTGGTATGCCTGACCTCGTTGTGGGAAGTCCAATTAAATTAAACATTTTTTAAAAAAGGATGCCATTTAAGGAGCCACACCTAACATGCTGCCTACCTGTGTTTATATCCATACTTACCCATAAAATCTGGACAGCTACCCTAATTATCTTTCATTAGATAAGCTGCCCAGAAGAGATGAAAAATTGCCAACAATTCAGAAAATATTTGACTGCACAGAGTGCTGATGGGAAGAAATACTGGCCAAATTGCTTATGCAGGCAGAGTTCTGGGAATTTTCTGCTCTACAAAATAATTAGCTTATTAAATCACTTACTGGAAGGCAATCAAATACCAAACCCTAACTTCCAGTGAAGACACAACAAAGCTAACTGGAGTGGCTACTATCACTTTATTACCAAGGTTGTATATGTCGTGGCTGTATTTAGGTGCAGATTTGCAGGAAGAAAATCTTACACTATAAAAATAACTGCACTGCTAGGAAATCTTTCCCTTTACCTCTCCATCAAAGTTACAGATGTATCCAGCCTTGGATGATCTACAAACTGGGTCAACTAATGGAGTCTTTGAGTAGTTCTGCTTGGATGTGGAATAAAAGCCCCTAACTAATGATCAATCAGATGAATATCTGAGGGACTTACTCAGGAAGAGAACAGCCCTGTATTGATGAATATGGTACAAACCCAACCTCTTCAGACAACAGATTTTTTCTTTTTTCTAGGGAGGCTGCTGAAGAATAAGAGAACAGAGAAGATCTATGATTTTAAATCCCTGTGAGTATTAGTAAAAGTGAAATTACTAAAGACAAAGCCCTTCTACTTTTTACTGGTGAAGGACGTGTTTAAAATGAGTGCAAAAAGAGACAAAACCCTTCTTGTGTATGAAAGTGCTGTGGTCCCTCACCCTCACAGGACTTACTGGACACTGCCACTGTGGCACACATGGCACAGGGGTCAGTTGTGAGTGCCAGGGACAAACCAAAACCACCGCGACTTCGCCACACTCGGTCCCTACTCCTGGCGAGACACGCCACGGGAGTAGTGGAATGAACTCCCACGTCATGGTTGTGGATCACCACCCCACACATGCAGGAGAGGCAAAAAGACAAAAAACAGATGTCAGCTGACACGTTATTAACTGGAAAACTACTGGGTGAGCTGAGGTGAACTTCAATTCAATACAAACTGGCATCCATTACCCTAATTAAACAGTAGGACACTCAAGGAAGCAAGGAGGGCTTTTTTAAAATTAACTTAGATGATGCTTTTCCTGAGGAAAAGCCAGAAGCACTTAATATTCCAATGCAGTTAATTTTCAGAAAGATGGATTCTTTCTATTTTCAGAAATATCAAGTATGATTTTTAACCAAGTACAAAAAAATAGCAGTTCTGGGTTTTTTTGAGAGGATTTTAAGTCACGCTTGTTGATTTAAACAACACTGTTTACATCCAGACACTCAAAGGCAGTTAAAGGACTGATCATCAGATATCCCATTATCCACTAAAAAGTCATTAGAAGTTTATTTTCTGCCTGTTGGTGGAATTTCACTATTACTATAATTAAATATATATATTTTTTTAGTGCATAACAATACAATTTCAAGCAATTCTGTTCCAATTTGCTATGTTTTTATTCACTGCTCAACAACACTAACTTTTAGTACCTTTCAGGAGTTCAAGGCACAATACAGCTAATGTTTTGTACCTATTTGTTTTCCTGGGGTATCTCCACAGGGAACTGGGTACATGGTATTGTTCCAGTAGGAATTTTTGTTTTGCTGTTTAGATTAACAGAAATTTATATATGTACCAGGTGAAACAAGGTCAGAAAACTGTCCCTCTGGAGGAATGGTAAGCAGTATGGTAGTTGCTTATTCCTTCTAAAATGAGCATCAGCAAAGGAAAAGTTTTAGAAGTGATGAATAGAAAAAACATTTTAATCTTTTTACACACACAAACAGACATCCAGACTCATTTTATGTATGAAAAATTGCCATCTTTGAAACAGCCACAGTAGAATAATTTCCCAAGATGAGGATACTTCAAACATCTTCAGCTTATCACCTAAACACTGTAAATTTCTATTATGTTCTACAGAAAAGAACCTTGATAGGCAAGTAAATAATCTGCTTTACTTCCTTAACTCTCTGTGTTTTGCCCATAATCAAACAATAATCACCAGAAAGACAAACTGACCAGCTAGAAAGAGACAATGTGTCATAGCAAGTTTGGGATAGCAACTTTGGTAGCACCAAAGTAATTTAGGACACAAGACACATTCAGGTTCAGGATACGTGCTTCTAAATATCTTTGATGCTTTAAAAAATCCCCCACTGTTTTGGTTTTATTGTCTCAGAGTTACCCAGGCAATTCCTCTCACTGCAATGGAATTGTTTGTGATTCACAGTGGAGTACATTAGAGGAATATGATACCCTTCATCTCTGAATGACAAAAGAACTTCCTCTTTTTCCAAGGGAGAGTTTTTTAATTTAAATGGTGAGGCTCGAAAACGGGAGTATGGAACCCCTGAGACTTTGAACAAGTTTCTTAATCTTGCAATTCCAGGCCTTCCATCTATAAAAACTGGAGTAATACTTTCCCTCACAGTAACAAATAGCCACTAATGAGAGTGCCTGCTGCCTCCTGCTATGGGACAGGTGTCTTACTGACAGGGCCAAGAAAAGAAAAGGGATTTCTTACCTTTTGCATTTGCTCATAATGCCTACAACAAATGCTGTAATTCAAATATGTTATGTACTCAAAGTGTGGGTTGAATAGAAATACTGTTTTGGGGTGTAAAACCACTGCATTACCTGTCATTCTATTTTATTATAATTTTCCAGTTCTTAATGTTTTAGGGCACATGCATATTTTTGTATTTTTCCATTAAAAATTATATTCTTACTAAAACATTCCTGGCCCACACCAGTGGGAAATGTATTTAGTAGCTCTTAACCCAAAGCAGATTTTTGTGTTACTTTAAGTTTAAGATGCTGAAGTAATGTCATAACTCTCACAGTTCATCTCCTACGCCATGTTCAGCAAAAACTACCTTGGCACTGTGCCCCGACGGGCACATTGGGCCGGCTTTTGACCAGCTGGCATTGCAGCTTGTATCCCTTCCTAGCACTGATGATGCATCCCTGAGAGGGATTTCGACTTAGACATCAGAAACCATGTATAACCTGGAGATGCAAAGCATCACCTGTGTGAAAAGAGCCCCTTTAGCTCAGTAGTTACTGTCAAGCAGCTGCTATTTGGATCAGCTCTCTTCACAGTCCTCTTTTTCTTCCAGAGTGGTGTGGTAAACACAGCCTCTGACAAGGAAGATACTTTCCTGCACGTCTAGCAACACCACAGGGGCAGAGGCTTTAAGTACTCTCTGCTGTCTCTCCCTCCCAGAGCCAGAAGAAACTCTAGGGTAAATACAGCAGCCTTCTAGCATAAAGGGAGTACACTGCACTACAATACTGAATTAAATTCTTTAGCCAAGCAAACTGATAACCACTCAAACTTGACTTGACTATTCAAAAGCTTTTTCAGACTTCCTAGCAAGACTCAAGATGACAGAATAGAGGATATTTTGAAACACAGATGTTTAAAAAACCTTATACTCAGGAGTTCAAAATTTTTAAACTGGGGAAAAATAGCTTCATGTTTGGATGCAAATGAAAACATGAACTAGGAGCAGAAATAACCAGTCTACCAGCAGAAGCTGGATCTTTTCTTTGGGAACTCTTCTAGTTAATCTTATAATTCAATAACTTTCACCTACATCAGTGAACCATCATTCTGCTATTTATTAAATTCCTCTGTAGTCACAAAATCCTATCAAGGTTCTCCTTTCATTTTAAATCTGTCAGGCTTCGTTCCTAGTCCCCACAGACCATTTTTATGATGATAATGCTGAGAAGTCTACATTAAGTGAGATAGAAAGAAAATGGAGAAATCATTGAAATCAAGCAGAGTTCATCTTTCTTAAACTACTGCAATAACCTACTGTACACTTCAGTTGAATATTGTTTGTAATGTCTTCCCCTGAGTACTGCAGTAGTGTTGGAAACTAGTACTTTAGCAAATTGAGCAGAAAATGTAGTATTTCTGTTGGCTCTACCTTCTACTCATATAATGTAGTCTTGTTTGTCTTTTTAATTTAGCTTTTTAAAAAGAAACACCACAGAAGGAATATTTGCTGCATTGCCAGATCCAGTATATAGCTACAGATTGTGACACAGAAATTGCACCTAGCTGCTCTGGAGCTATCTTAAAAAAGCATCTCCTTCTCTTCTAGAACATAATGGTGGTGGAGTAATGGTGGTATCTCATGGATATCTAGGGCAAGGTACAAAAAATCTTACAAAACTTGTTTTGTTGGAGGGATGAAGACATGTCAAAACACACTTTGTGCCTTTTTAAGAAAAAAATATTTTCCAGTCTTCTTAGATAATGGAGTGGAACAGCTGTTAAAAGGTACCTTCCTACTGTCCAGCCTAGGTCCTGAAAATTCCTAAACATTGCATCTGACCACTCTTCTTCCTTGACTTTTCCCTTCCTTTACAGCAACCCAACCCCAGGGCCAGCACTGTGCTCTGCTGCTCATGGGGAAGGGAAGTTGGGCCATGGTCATACTTGTTGCCACTTTTCCAGCTGATCTTGCTACCTCTAGCAGGTCTTTCACATCTAGCCTTGTGCATGCTCCTATGATTAACAGTAATCTGAAAATAAATGCAATATTGACAAAATAGATAAAATATAAATGTGTGCAGGGAGAGCTTCTATTGTTTCCTCAGTAATATGGCTTTCAATATTTTTTGAAACCAGAATTTTAAACTATACCTTGTTTAACAAAGAAACTATAAAATTAAACTGAACTGATTCTTGACCAAAAAATTCTTCCAAGAAAATATGAAGAAGTCCCTGAATGAACTCTTTATGGTTCAACTAACAAAACTAGATTTTCCAAAGGGTTTTTATGTACTTCAAAGACACTGTAGAAGAGACTAATGCCTGTTGTCATCCTTGCACCACAATGTGGTAAATAATGGTCAAAAATATTTTTTCTGTAGGCTGAAGTACAGGCAAGGGAGAAAATGTCATACTTCATTAATCCTCTAGGGAGCTACAGTAGGTTCTTATGGGAATTTAAATACAAAACCAAAGAGATGAACCTTGAAAAAATATACATGACTGTTAAATAATGTAAACAAAATGGGATGTCTTGAATGCATAATGCTGAAAGAAGTGTGTTTACTTGATAGAGCCAAGAAATTTTTCAAAATAATTTCATCCTTGTGTAATTCTTCACTGTTTATGACTACTAAAAATTACTGCTTTGACTAGAACAGACAACTTTTCAGGGAAAAAGCTAAATACTTTGCATTCATGGATTGGAAGCTTTCACTGTTTCACGGTGTTCCATCATTGTAATCATCCGTTTTACCGTGTGCAAATTACCAGACTTGATGAATCCTTGTTGGATTCCCTTTGCATTTGGCAATTTGGTGTATATATTTCAAATAAGTTATATAAAAAACCACCAAGTCATTCAAAACTATTGCCCTACATATTTGCAGTGTATTTATAGATCAATGACTCTGTGAGCAAGGGTTCTTTGCACAGAAGAAAGCTCAGCTTTAGTCTATGCTACAGTTTGACAATGAATAAACAGACATGCAAATGAATTCCTGACACTGAAGCCTTGAAGCTTTTGTCCAAATGAATCCACAGACAAAGCTGAATCTACAAAAGAATTTAAATACATCAAATGGAGGAAAAAAAATCAAGGATGCATCAACATGAGCACTGTAATTTGGAGCAAAAATGCACTTTCAAAGCAGAATTCCTAACCACCTTCACCTACCACACTTTGGTTTGCATTTTGATTTTCTTACTACACTGAACTGAAAGATGTACCCCAAGAGGTCACTTAATGCCATATGCTGCTTGTGGACATTATGTCTGTAGGATGGATTAGAACTAACCTGAAGCAGAACTCCTACAATGTTAGCAGTATGGTATTTCATTTTGGGGATCCATTATTGCCACTCCATTTGCTAAAACAGACAAAGCCTGTAATGGCAGGACTGCAAACTATAAAGTACTCAGTTAGGAAATGATCCTCTGCAGGTTTTGAAGAGGTTCAGACCTCAAATTAGTATGTGTTGCAGTTTGCAGATTAAACTTCAGTTTTGCTTACATACAGCTGCAAATACAAATTACTTCTGGTTGAGAGTCACAATGCTGCCACCTGAAGAACTTTGATGTGAGCTGGAAGTCTGGATTCAGATTCTGGATTTTTGTCTTGGAGTCTCATCTGCTCTTTCACTTTCCAGTGCTGCATGAAATGAGAGGTAAAATCTCGACCCCACTCAACCTAATGAGAATTTTGCCACTGACATCAGTGGAGCAGAAGTGTCATTACTAAAATGCATTTCAGTGCAATCCCTATAGAACATTTTACAAAGTTCCTACTAAACTGGAGTTGAACTAAGAGCAAACACAACACATAATCATCTAAGAACACTGATCAAACAGCATTTTTCGGAAATTCCCCCTTAAGATTGCTAAGGTTCTAAGTGTCCTGTGCTCCATGAACATTTGAATGCTCAATACACTGAAACATCTAGACACCTTCCCTTACAGATCTTAAATAAAGATTTCACATATATTAAAGTAGGAATGTCAGGCACAGTCATATTAGTTCCAAAAAGAAAAATATGCAAACTTCTTATCAGCTACTGATGACAAAATACATTCAGAGTTCATGCTCTCTCCCACCAAAATATGAGGCTCTGAAGGAATTTCTTAGGCTGCAAACTCTCGTTACTTACATTTATATACATTACTATTTTCACAAGCAAGAAAGTTGAAATAACGCTTTAGAAGAACCTTCTCTTAAGCACTGAGATAACATGGTATAATATATAGTGCCAGGCTGCTAAATCCAATATCATTGATGGATTAACCTCCAAACATTAATAACTATAAGTAAAAATGGAATAAGAAAACCACTTTCATTCAGAAGGGCCTATTAATAACCCAGCAAAAAAGCAAAGATATTTTCTATATGCTGCATAAATATGGAAAAATGACACCTAACAGGCTGCAAACATAAATTTATAGGAAAAACAAACCCAAACCCACTTCTTTTGTCTTATATTTTGTCATAAAACATATTTTGAATTACAGAAATCTGTGGCCTAGTGGCGTTGGATCTAGATGGTTCACGGAACGGTCCTGTCATCATTAGATCATTAATGCAGTTCTAGCTAAAACTCTACATTCTGATTTTTGCTCAGAAGGTTGCACAGAATGGACTGCTACACTGAATTAGTTTCCAGAGGACAAGGGTTCATATTATGAGCACCAAGCACCCAGCAGAGAGACCAAGAAAAAAGAAAATAGATTTGTGACTCAGCTAATTTGCTCATTCTAGAGACAATCTTCAGGTGGAAGCACTAGCACGCTGACATGGGACAGCCCACCATTCTGTGCATGACTCTTGCTTTCCAGAGCCCTCCACTGACAGTCATTACAGTGGCTGCAGCTAGCTTATTAGGAAGAAACAAATTTAAAGAGACAATAATTCATTACCTTTAAACCAGATATTTAAAGAGGGTTTGGGAATCACTTGTAATTTATATCAAAAGGAATACAAGGTCCAGTGAGGTGACAGCATTTCTCTACTACAAAAAACAATTTAAAAACCCACTACTAAATAATTTTCATTTGATTGAAATTATGCTCCTTACTGACCATTATCTGTTACAGGATTGCTTCAAGAGGAGCACAAAATTGACCAGCGGGCATCAAAGATGCAAGTATCCACTTTTGTTCATCAGCAACAACATCAACATCTATGCCATCATGAAAAGCAAAGCATACCCTTTACTAATTAAAATCTTGCCAATATACAATATATCATGATTTGTTAGAAATCACCAATTCAGTTTATTTCATGACTTGTATTCTTCCCTTCTTTTTTCCCTTTCCCTGAAAGCAGGGAATCATGAAAAGATTCAGCAGATAATTTCATAATAAGGAAGTCCGGGTTTTTCTATACAGTATGTAGAAGACTAATATAAATAGCATAAATATACAACAGTATGTTTATATTAGGATCAGTGGACAGTTTCTTTAAAGGGTTTATTTCAAATAGGTATGCCCTGAATTTATCCCTATAACAACATTTAATTTAATATTTCCCTTTAGTCACAGGGTCATGAAAAATATTAGGTACTCTTTACACCACAATTTCTTCCAATGCAAAAATTGACTTATAAAAACAGTACTCATTTCACAACTTAACTGGCTTTCTTCCTTTATGATAATTAAGTCTTAGGTGTTTATTCTCTTTTCTCCATTTAAATATGGTTCACTATCTCAGTATATTTAGAAGCCACTTAAAAAGCACTCTTATTGCTCTAACATGATTTTATTGTCTTTAATGTATTATAAGAATAATATATTTATTTTAACTTCACTTTAACAGAAGAGCAGTTTGATTTCTTATTCTTTAGCAACTAAAAGGAGCAGCCTTTTTTTAAGGGATCAAAGACCAAAGATCAGATTCTGTGTTTTTGTATAAAAAGATGCATTTGATAACATTCCATTTTCTACTGTTCACCTAACTTCCCTTCCATATGCTCCCAGTGGTAGCAGCATTAGTCTTCACATAACACAGAAATTCTGCCTAAGCACATCTGAATAATCTTTTTCTACAGAATTTCTGGGAAGCAAAGTTTTCAGCAAATTAATATATATGCACAGTCCTTCGTGTCTTTGTCCGTAGCTGGTTGGGGGTTAACAGAACTTATGTTTAGCCTTATTTTAGTGCTTCTACTTATCCCACATCGCTGTCCATTTTTTTGGAAAAACTTATGCATAAGTATACCTTCACCCACAGACAGACACGAGCTGTAAGCAACTCAGATAATTACTGTAATTATGCTACCACATAGAGAATCATTTTCTGGGCTGCAAATACGTCAGAGAAACTTAGATGTAAAAGAGAAGAAAGTAGTTTGACAAAGCCTTTTTTTTTTCAAGTGGAAATGCCAGTAAATCAACATTAATTTAACACAGAGGTACTTAGAATGCAACTCTTTACATGAATAGAAGGAACATATAACTAATCTTTACTTTTTACAAATGCGGGATCTAAAAGTCCATTACTAGTACATTAATGTGAGGAGTTTCAAAAAGATGTCCAGTTAAGGCTCCAAAATATAAGTCAAATTTGGATGCTAATATACGTGGTAACAAGCTCTCTTTTATTCTTGGTTAAGATTTAAGATAACTAACCAAAAGTTTTAATATTTAATACATTCTAGAACATCCAAAATAATTTTTCTCCTGTCAGCTTATTGATGTATCTCCATGGCATTCCATGCTAGTTTTCAGCAGTGTTTTTTATATAAACTTCCTTTATTTCTGATATTTTGTCTATTACTCTGTTTGGTGCTTGTATATTGGATGAATCCTTTAACTCTAATTCTCTGCCTGAGAACTGAAGCACTCTCTGAGGACGATCAGTCATATCAACTGCCTTTGGTGGAAAAAAGTAAGCACTGTTGCTTCCTGCCATCTGATTTTTAGGAGAAAATACAGCTACTGGCAATAATACTTATATACTGGATAATAGCTGTGGTGATCCTGTTCTAATCGTCCTGGTGCCTAAATGAAATCACTCAATGACTTCCCACCAACTATATCAATGAATGATATTTGAGGGAAAGCTTTGCATGATGGGGCTGCTTGGTCTTTCCAAGAGAAACTCCATCACAAGGAATGGCCTGTGGATAGCACATTCACGGTGACATTTTAAGTCCAGGCCGAGTTAGCAACACACACAGACTCTTCAGTTCAGGGTGTTTGCTTTGTGGGCGAGTGTCAGTCGCAGGGCAGGGGATGAGCAGTAACACAGACAGGAAATACAAAGGCAGCTCCTTGCTTCAGTGAGCTTAATTCAGTACCAGGCATGGACTCCCACACTGCCCTTTTTGCAAACTGTTCAGACTTTATCTACAGGGTAAGGAGCTTTATTGTTAATTCACCTTTTAAAGTGCTGGACATCAGGCAGACTTTTTACACACAGGCCTGAAAATTGGTGCAGACAAAAAAGCAAGTCATTCAAATGAATTACATTTCAGTGCCTAAAGTGACTACAGAACAAGCCAACAGGCTTGAATAAAGCAGACTGCCAAAGAGTTTAGGCTGCTTTGCAAATGCATTTCTTTAATAGATAGTAGAATAAGGACTAGTGTGAGTGTAACAAGCAGAAAGTTTTCTACTTGGGTGTTACTTTTGAATTTCCAAAGGGTTTTGAATAGTTTCTGTGATTTTATTCAGGGCTGCTAAATGTGTTACTAACTTGGAATCTAATAATAGTAAAGTTTACCTGGATGTTTTAGCACCAGGAGCCACCTGATTAGTTTTGAGTTAAAACAAATATGTCTTTGTAAAGTTTAGGAACATGATTTACCTGTAGTTTAATGATTCAAAACTCATCAGTAGAAGTACCTGATCACTCATTACCAAAATTCCATGATCAAAGCAGAAAATATTCTTCTAAGCTATTCAGCAGCATAATAGTAGCTTCCTAATTAAAAGTAAATTAACTGCCAAAGACTGTACTAAGTCATACCCAGAATAATAAACCCTTTTTTCAACAGGAAAGATTTTTTTTCAATTATTGTCAGAAGCTCCTTAAAGAATTTGTGCCTGAGTAGACAATTATCACTAAATCTTGAGAAACATACTTGCATAATTTCCCCTGGACTCCTGACACTTCTTGTTGATTGAAGTTAATTGCTTGTGTGACCTTCTGAAAGCTAAAAACCAATTTTACTTTTAAAAAGGGCACTTTTTATAAACCTGTTATTTTCCTGACCACATAAAATGGGAATCTGGTTAAGTTCATAAAACACAAAACACCAGAGCCCAGAAAGCTTTATAAAAGAGTTTCTTGCATATAAATAATTAAAGTACAAGTTCTCATCACTGAAATTTCTTTTCATTGAGTCTTTTAGAAGTTGAGAATATTTCCACTACAGAAAGTGGAACTGGGTTGTGAAAACTTTCTGAAGGCACAGAATGTGTGCCTGTTTGTCCCCCTCTGTTCCATGGAGCTGTACTACTGTGTGCCAGTGCTGACAACTGGAGTGCTTTCCCCCATCTCATAGAGGGTGACCATTGCAAGAACCAAATATTCAGAGAAATCCAAGCAAGTTTACAGTGACTTTGTGATACAATTAACTTGATTTTACAATTACTGTGTCATGAAGCAGTGTGTTCCAGTTGAAGGAGAGATGCAGCTCTAAAAGATGAAGTAAAAATTAGTTCAGTGAGTGTTTAACATGGAATTATGTGACCCCCTGAATTATAAGGAGTTCTGTAAGTTTTTCTATGACCTATAACACTGTCCAGAATATCAGTGGCACTGCAGGTGGTGACTGTCTGTTTAGCAAATCCCTACTTTCTTGTTACGAGATTTACAAAGGGCTTCTTTAAGACAGCCTTACAGACATTCTCTGTGTACCTGTACCAGGCTGCTGACCTGAAAGAGGAATGCTTTAGTACTCAGAGACAGGACATGTAACAATGGAAAAATAGCCTAAGGATACTCTGCAAGACTCTGATTGACTCAGATTGCACTGAGATTGAATACCTACTCTTAGCCATTAGCAGTTGGAGTTTCATTAATCTTACCTTGGAAACCACAGGCAACTCCCCTGGAATACAGAAGCATTAGCAATTTACTATTCTTTTATCATGGTTTAAAGTATCCTGACTTTGACAGCTATTCCTATGGCTGATTTTTTTCTGAATGATGTTACATTAAAGGCTAAAATTTATTACTCCTCATTTTTGCCTCTCCAGAGGAATGAACCAGTATGAAGTTTTTTTTTTCCCTTATCCTTGCTTATTACGTAATTTCTGTATATTCTTTTATATTCAGAGACTCTTGTTATTCTGTAAACTTTAATTTATTTATCTGATAAACTAATAACTGTGACTTTCCAGCTTGCAAAGTTCTATCCATAGCATTGCTGCAACATGGGTGAATAAGCAGCAGAAAATGCAGCAAAGTAGTTAAAATTGCAAAATCTCTAAAATTCCCAGTTAAGGATCCAATAGCATTGTTAGCTCAGCCAACTTGTCAAGTCTGTATATTTTACAATGTATACTGCAGATTCAATTATGATCTCTAAATTAAATGTTGAAAGAGAGACTGTTATAAATAATACTTTCTATAGATAGCATCAGTTATTATCTTGGGAATGGATAGAATCTATCTTTATGGATAGATACATTCATCTACTTTCCTCTTTTGAGTTCTTCCCTGCTACTGCCCTTCAACTATTCATTATGCAGCTTTTGTGAATCATTTATTGGTCTTTGAATCTAATTTCTATGTTGGAATGAAGAAAATATTTGCAAACCACTCTCTAATTTTCTTAGTGTCTTTAGGAGCTACAGGGTTGACCCGGCTCAAAATGAACCATAATAGTCTACAGGGACCATCATATAAGCAAAAATCTGCCAAAATGCAGAAGCATGTCAAAGGTCCTCCTCAGGGCATTTCCCCAGTTGTTTTACACTGCCCAAATGCTGCAAAGCAGCAAAAAGTTGAGGATCTGGTTCTTAGCTATTAAAAACCTGATCTCCTAAAATATTTCTGTATCTAGTATAACAGTTAAAACATTTACCAGAGTAAATCCCCTAGGAAACCTGTCCTGCACAGTGTAAGTCTTGAAAGAAAAGAAAAGGAAATAACTAAGCAGAAAGCAAACTAACCTAGATAACTGGGATAACATGTTACTGTAACCCTCTTGCTTTCTTCCCCTCTCTACCCCTCTTCTGGTCAACACTTCCTTTTTCATGCCACTTTCAAAGTTTTAGCTCTGAAGCAAGAATTCCAACTTTTCCATGGTATTAGTGATAGAGACAGCCTGAAAAATGGAGACAATTCCAATGCAAGGAGTACAGAATTGCCCATTGGAATTATGATGATGCTACTCCAACACCTGCACAGTGACAGAGGCCCAGTGCTGTTCAGTCATCCCCTAAACCACTGTCTAAACTGAGTTCAAATCCAATTGTGCAATGAAACTGAAGCTCCACCAGTGAGACATGTGTTTGTACCTATGTAAATGTTGGCCAGATTAGATAAGGAACTACCTAACAAAAAATTATCACTCCACGCTTTGCACTTATCTGACTGGTTTAGGGGTTCTTTGACTGATAAGTGCTTTATAACCTTTTTTTAATGAAAGCAGCCAGTCTGATGCTACTTGTGATAGGAGATTTCTAGTTAGATTATGTTCATTCATTGAACAACAAATTAGGCCCATAGATACTTTATCATACTTTTTATCTGAATTAGGAAGAGAATTATCACCCCACATGTGAAAGAGCATGTGTTCAGCTCTTTCTGGTAAGCAAGGCTGAGTAGAAGTTGCTGTGAACAAATGCAAACCAACAACTTAAAATATGAGACCCTGCTGGAATTTAACCTTGGGAAAAGTTAATGCAGGTACTATATAATTTAGGGACTGTATAATTCTGGTGGCTGTGCTCCAAGCTCATCCCTGTTTCTGGTTTTGATGTAGTTATTGTTTTAAAATGTGAATGGGCTAGGCAGAAAATTGGAGGACCAAGAACATGAACAGTTAGCACTCTATGTCATAAACTGTACCAACCAGGCAACACTCTCCAAATAACAAGTAAAAATTACCAGGTGCATTAGACAGACACTACTCAGCAATTTGGAAGACTTACCAATTTTTAGTATTATAACTTTTCTCCTTGTGATGTAAGACAGACTTCAGGAAAAAAAACCCCAACTATTTAGCTTTCATGATAGGTTTTACTCCCTTGACTACTAGATTTAAAGAGTAATATTCTGATATATTAACTCACCAACAAATTGAGAGATATTTATTTCAACACTAATAGCACCTCAGGATATTACTAAATGTATTCCCTAATAATAGTGATTTTTGTTGAAATGCACAGGGTTCAATTTGTTGTCCTGCATGAGATTTAGAAAAGAGCCACCTAATGACTTGGTTTCTGCTTCTGTCTCTAGATCGCTGAACTGTGATTATGCAGAGCAGTCACGTTAATTGTCTCTGCTCATGAAACACAGAAATGGCAATATTCAACTATGGTCCCCATTTGGAAGCACCAATGAAGAAAAATATAACAAAACTTTCATGTGCGCATCCATTTTATGGCAAAAGTAAATTCCTAATGAAATAAATAGGAATAACTACTGATTAAAAAATGAACTGTGTTTTTTTTGTTTTATCTTTGAAGAGTTGACATTTTTCAGGTGAGGAGGTTTCTAATCTTGGTCAGATATGTCAGTACAACAGTATGAAAGATAATTTAAAATTAGAAAAATTTTAGCAATTCCAGTGAAGAGAGAGTTTTGACCGCCTTCACATACTAAATCACATTCTGTAACAGTTCTACTAGAGTCAATACAGTTCCTGTGATTCTATATTACTGATAATATAAAATAATTTGTGGTAGTGAAGTCAAAGAGCCCCATTCACAAGCAGGTTCATGATGTAGCAGCCACTGAACCAACATAAAACTTGCCACACATTTGACACTCATAAGTAAAAGGATGACTCAAGATATCATCCCTGTAAATAATGCCACCATAGGCTAACTCTTGGGAATACATTTACCCCCTTGAAAACACAGCCCAACCAGTTTATGTCACTTTAATCCCATATAAACTCTAAAATTAATAGATGTAAAAAACATCTGAAAAACATGGGGGTCTCAATCCTTTGAGGTCAGACCACCAGCAGCCTCCAAAGTGTCCTATATATCCTCAATCTCCAGGAGCAAGCACTAGGATGGCACTTCTTGTACTAAATCATTGTCTTCATAAGGCTTCCTCCACAGTCCTCAAGATACATTGAAAAATTGCTAGATTTCTTCATTCTTAATGTCTCAGTGACAATTTGTCTTTCCAAGGGGTGAGAGATTTTAAATGGTCTTTTCTCTATTATTATCCTCATAATATTCTTTGTTTAATTTTTGTTACTTGTTACTGAATTCAGAAGGAAAAAAGGCTGATGTTATTATTTCTTTGACCCAACAAACTAAAAAATTGGTTAGAGAAATCCTTTATACCACACCATATGCTTCACAAAAGTGGGTGTTTAACATTTGTGCCAAAGTTCTCAAAAAATATTTAGAATAATCCCCAATCAGTTGACTAACATGAACCAAACAGGTTTTATTTCCTGATAGATTTTATCCCATCCTGTGATGAATATCTTTTCCAAAAAGAAGGCTGCAGCTCCCAGCATGTGGAGGGCCTTCAAATAATACCAAGATAATTCTTGTTTATAACTCTGTGCCAGACTGGCTTTGTTGATATGCTGCTAGTTATCTTAAGATCCTATTATCTCTTCTCATGCTTATCCTTTCAACAGAGACACTTGCTGAGACCATTATAGTTGAGGGAGAGAATATGCTCTCTTTTTGTTCAAGCCATCTGTCTGTTTTAACAAATTTAGCATGGCCTCTTTCATTTATTCCTCTTTTAAGTTTCTTAGACACCTTTGGGATATTTACTGGATAGACAGAAGTGCCTGAAAGGCTTTTTGTTTGTGTGTTTTTTTTAAATTTTTGTTTGGGTTTTTCTTTGAAGGGGTGGGGATGGAACCTTCTGAAACAATAGAACAAATAGTTTTGCCATTCAGTGTTACTTGGTGATATCAGAGAAGACAAAATCCTTTTCCACGTGCTCAGTAAGGAAAACATATTTAGCAGGTGTGAGTTATATTCACTTATAGTTGATTCAACCCCACCAATACTATTTGGGAATTTGGCATGGGCTAGGTAGATAGGTTGCATAGATTCTCCTTTTCCAGCTATATCCACAAAAATCAAACAAGCATGGGAGCAGATGACAAGTAAACAGCAGTTCTCTCTTCTGTCCGAAGAGCCTTGAACCCTCATCTCACAGGAAATTCCTGAACACCATTGTATGTTAGGATAACTTTCCTTGAAAGTACTTCAAAGATCATCAGATGAAAAAAAAGTGGAAAAGTGTTTCCTACCTCCTAGAGAGAGAGAAAGAGAGAGAAAGAGCTGTAATTCCTTTTCCTCCTTTGTTGATTTGACTTAAATCTAGCCCAATATTCCTGTTGCTTTGTTTATAACAGAAATTCTCTACAGAAGTGAAACAGACTAATTTGGGCCAAATAAAACTTTTTTATATTCTATGATGTTATTTTCCTTTGATGAATTGAAGTCTTTTTTATTAGATGGACAAACCAAAAGATCAGTCATTGATGTGTTCCCTTTACTGATCAAAGGAAGGAAGGAAGGAAGGAAGGAAGGAAGAAATTCAGACTCAGAACACACTTTACAAAGATGATCCATCCCTGTCCTCTGTGATTCTCTGAGCAAACTGAGCACCTTGACTGAAAGGAGAGGGCAAGGAAGCAAAGGCCTACAAAGGGTAGAGTTGAGTCTATTGTTTTTCAAAATTCAGTATTATTTAAACTAAAGCTGTCAATTTGTTCTTTTTGCAAACAGAACTACATTTACCAGTGAGGACTGAGAGACTGAAAATTGTCCATTGCTTTATACGTCATGCTAAGAAATATTATCACAAAAAACCCCATAATCTACCTCAAATAGAAAATAATCCTAATAAAACCAAAAGCAATCTCAGTAACCTCAATCTTTTGAGTTTCAGTGCTCCATCTCTAATGGTAAAATAATGAACATTTTGGGTAGCTATTCCTTTAAAACTGTCACAGAAGTGCTGAGAGAACAAAGAATAAGTTGTGTTAACAGGGAACAGTTTTGGGGAGAACACTAATTTCTAGGAGGCCCTGAAACCTTTGATGTCCACAAGTATCATCAGTTGCCACACCATGCTCTGAAAAGAAATATATGTGATTATTTTCTGGACTGTGTTTCCTTAAAGTCCTCTTACTTTATTGCTTAGCTGCAACATCATGGAAGCACAAATACCTTGGACCACAAGTCAAGATGAGAAACAACAGTACAAGCAGTGAGTTGCAAAGTTACTGTGTGGTTCATGGAGCAGATGGCTTGCTTTCTGAAAAAAAATCTGCCAAAAAAATCTGCCATTTCTGCAGGAGAAATGTTAGACTGAGAAAACAATATCTCAGTTTTGTGGCGACAGCTTCTATAGTGGCATTCATTTTTAACATGAGATGGACTTTGTCTCACTGTGAGCTTCCAGCTGCAGTACAGGTGAGAATTTTTAAAATTCACTCTCTTTTTCACACACACCATGAATTCCATGATAAAAATTCTCTAATATTAAATCTTCAACTAATATGAGTTTGTTTATAGCCTCTAAATTTAATAAATCTGCACCAAAGCTTTAAGTTACAGGTTCTCAAATAAGTTTTAACAAAAAGGTACACTTTAGAGATCTAGACACATGCAGTGTCCTAAGTGTGCTCAGTGATGAGATTCACTGTTCAAAAGTCAACACTATTGGGAGAGCATTCTGCTGTAATTTCAGTAAGAATTTACAAGGAACAATGAATGAAGAGAAAATGTACATGCATTACTACATTTATTGTAGGAACTATTATTGGCTTTCAATGATAAAGATTTAAGGAAATGTCACACCTCAGACATGAGATATCTTGTTCTGCACATCTGCTTACCTCTGGTCCACTGTTTAAAAATAGCCCATACTCCTTGTTGCTATCAAGGAGACTAGAAGTAAAAGAACAATAAGAAAGAAGTAGGAAAATGAGGAGATTTATCTGAGACTACTGAGAATATTATTAATACCATACAATATGTTCATAATGAGCTCACTGAAAAAGAGCAGCATTTAAACTCTGAAAAATCAAATAGCTAAATGTAAAAACCTTAACAAATTAAAAAAAAACCAAAAACCTGTCACTTGTATAATATGTGTGAATCAGCAGAATTATCATCATCAGTAGGTCTACTGAAAATGAGATTTCCAGAAAAATGGGAATTCTGTGAAAGGGTACCTTTTGCATACAAGGTATGTAAGAGGATTTATCAAAAACCTGAAAAATTCCTAAATTGTTTCACTTTTTTTTTTTTTCCACTTTCAGATTCTAAACTTAGAATTGTTTGACAAATATCTCTATGCTACTTCTCCTCACGTGCATTCTTACATCACCTTAATTCAGAAACTCAGTTGTCCTCAGATAAACTAAGATTTCCTACTTTCATTATTCTCTATTTCATCCCTTCAAAAGTAAAATGTCTTAACGTTGACAAAGTTTTTTCTGTGTATGATGAATAACAAGTCTATGCTCAGCTCTATACTGCCTTCACCTTAAGCATTTCCAAAGACAAAAGCAAGAAGCTCCACTGGAGAAGCAATTCAGCAGAGAAGTTTGTTAATTCTTATCCAGCTTCTGAGCAGGATTAATATAGCTGTGGACAAGCAGAAAAAGTGATTTCATGTTCCACCAAACCATGAGCCAGTCACTTCTGGGCCAATCTGGGACCCACTAAACTTTCAGTGAGGCTATTTTATCTTTTTTAAATTGACTTTCCCTAGTGCTAATCTGATTAATCCAGTTTTACTGCTGTGAAAGGATGGATTAGTATAAAAAGATCAGCAGGGGAGTTAAGAAGATAGCCTGGACTATTTCAGATTCTCTTCTATTCCATTAATTTGTAAATGCAAACATAAAATCATGTCAGGAGTAATTTCCATTAAAAGCTACAGAGTACTCAAAGTCAAAGTAATCATATGCAGTTTCTGAATTCTTTGTACTGTGATAATTTTTTTAGGTAAATGTGGTATGTAAAGTTTGATCTAAACACAACAGCAAGTAAATAAGAGCATGCACATTGGAAATATCTACAGACTCACCCATCTGCATCCCACCCCCTCAAGTTGTTATCTCCAAGGACTTCTCCTTTAGGTTACTGACACCTTGACACCTTTAAATCAATCTCATTGTGTTCCTTCTTAATAGAGTTTCAATGCCAATACATTAATGAAAAATGCATGAAACAACATAATTAGCACAGGACAAAAGACATAGAAAGTAAATTTCAAGTAATGGTATGCGTTTTCCATGTTCATATGGATTCAGTGTATTTCCAATAGTTTGTCATATATTCCAATAAGATGTAAGATATAAGTAATGGTCTGGATGGTATAAAGTCTCCTATATCTAGAACTTGAATAATATTTATTAAAAAATACAAACATGATGAAAATATGCAACGTGTTTTGGTGCAGGAACATCAGTTATACAATAGAGCAAATGTAGTTCAAAGTGGAACTATAAACTGGAAACTTGCTGGAGACAGAGTTCTTGTTCTTTCCTTCACTTGTGACTAAAATATGCACATATATATGCAATTCGATATTTACCTCAGTTCATGACAAAAAAAATCCCTCATAATATTTACATTAAGCTATTTCTGGCATGTTTTATTTTTCATATGAGTATGAGTAATTTTCTTATGAGGCTTATGAGTAAAATCATCTATGTCCTATTAGGTAAAGGTCCAAAACTTCCTGATACTTTTGTTACATTTAAAAGAGTAAATTACTGTTTGGTTTCTTCTTTTTCTGTAAAGCTTGTTGTTTTACTACTGCATCTACTGGAAAATCTTACATGTAAGAGTGAAATATAGACTTACATATATTCAGTTACATATTCACATATGCCTATAATTCTTAATTAATTAAGCACAACTTTTTGGCGTAGGAACCATAGTGTTCTAAGCATTATGCGAATTAATGACACAAAGAAGATGCCTAGCCAAAGGATACAGATGAAAATTGGAAATTGTAGGATAAATTATATAGTCAACAGTATTATATCACAGCATCTATAGGCAGAGAGAAGAAAAAACCCATCTGTCAGAGAGAAGACCCATCTGGCAGAGAGAAGGAAAAAACCCAACTCCAAAAGGTTACCTGCAAACAATAGTTTTGAGAGTAGCTGTGAGTCAGCTAAATCTGAAATCAAGCCCTGTCAAAATATTAATCCTGGATCCAGACCATGGAGATGACAGGATTCCCTCAAGGGACAGCAGGTAAATGCTGGCAAAACCTCAGTTTTATAATGTCCATATCAACCTCCAAAATAAAATGCTTAAAAAATATTGCAACCTATAGATTAAATGATATATTAGGTAATGTTTGGCTTCTTCTATTTTTATAATAACCCTACTATGGCAGCTATGTGGCAAATTAAAAAAAAAAAAAAACAAAAACCTGTGCTGTGAAAAAGTGCCTGTTAAAATGAACTAAAAAAAATCTTAAAATTTTCTGACAAAAATTTTTAAAACAAAAAAATCACATTAAAATCCACTTTTATGTTCTTCAAAAATTAACCATCACAGCCTTTCATATACAAAAATGGCATTTTATGGATTAAATAGTGATGAGTTAGCTCTAAGGGGCTTTAGGGAGATTACATGGTGCTTTTTAAAGAGTTTCTCAATTTGATTAAAATATATTGTAAAATTAACTTTTCATTTTTTCTTGCCAAAATAAAGGTTCTTCCTATCTTGCACAACATTATTCATTTTTCTGAGCTGCAGGGTGAAGGTCTATGATAGTTTCACATGATGATATCAGCTATAATCTAAGTAAAATCAAGCAACCTTTCTCACTGCTATCAGGAAAAAGGGTGTTCAGGTCAATATGTGCATTTACATTTTCAATGAGCATGTCAACTCTGGAAGTTAAAACTTCATTATTTTTTGAACTTCCAATTTCAAAACCTTCATAAAAACATTGAGAATGAAAATAGGTAGCAGGGAAGTATTTAGAAGTCTCACTGGTTTTTCATAATACATAAATTGTAAGTGGATGTTTAAATTAAAAAAAAAAAAAAAAGTTGACATATCCTGGGCATATCCTAATGGGAATGCCATTGGTTTCCCACTAGGGAAACCTAGTGGATTTAATTCAGACTAAAACCTGACAACCCATTTAATGTTTATAAACTATTTCTCAGCAGCTACTTTCTGAAAAATGATGTAGCTTTTGCAGTCCTAAGACACATCTGGAAGCACTGAGGCACAATTAAGTAAGATAAGGTTAAGGCTGATATTTTTACTGAATCTCATTACATTGAGAATTCAAACTATTTTGCTGCATCTTAGAAAGAAAATTATTTTAGTTCTCACTGAACATTTACATGCTCCTTATTCCAAAATTTGTTGACAGAACTTCTGATTTATTCTATGACGTAACAATCATGGTCCCTAAGGAAGGTTTGCTACAGTTATGTGTAGCTCTTAAGAACTTTTAAAGAAGACCTAATTAATGAGTATGCTTAACATGCATACACCTTATTTATTAGCAAATTGTATCACACAGCTCATGTTGTACTTACCTATGTTGTGATGCAACTACAGACATAAAGATATAGGCTGTCACACCCTACTGGTACTCTGCTTCCTCTTAAGATCACCAGAGAATTATTTCTGCCACAACCATAGTCTAGCTTCATAAATGTAGTCACCACCACAATAATTCTCTCAAACAAAAGGTAGCATACATTAATATTAATAAGCCATTGAATGAGACTCCAGAAAGCTCACATTTCTCTTTAATTAGTTGACTTAAAAAAATTAATTTAGAATATAAATGAAAAAAAAAGGCAAACTGATAAAAGCTATTCAAGGGGTTAAAAGTATTTTACGGTATGTGTGCAAAAAGAGAAGGACAAAAATAAACCTCAGTTTGTGAGAGTCTCTCTCTCTCCAAGTGGAGGTTTAAAAACTGGTACTTAGCAAGAATGTTCTGAAATTGTGTCTCTGTAGGGCATTAAAAAAAAATCCATTAATAACATGTCTTCTGTTGTTGAAGTGTCTATTATGAGGCTCAGGCTGTGTGAAAGCCAGTCTCTCCACAAGAGAGTTATGACAGGCTTGTCGGGAGGGAAAGAGATGGCTGAAGATGGATGTGTGCTGCCCTGTTGACAACTTGTGGGGACAGGCAAGGAGATGGATCAGTAAAAATTTCCATTAAATCAAGAAAAAACACAACTTGCCCCTAAAATCACCTCTGATAGTTTCTTAGACCAGCTGCTTTCCTGACACCCTACTGAGGAACAAATTGCTTTCCTAGCAGGACATTTGGACACTCCTGCATTAATAGATATGGATCCCAGCATGCCAAGCCAAGCAAGAAGGCAATTTAATATGAGCAACACTGTCATCTCAATTTAGGACAACAGTTAGGATGCCCTACAGGGCATTGGAACAGCTTCTAGAAGTACACAGTGTAAGACATTCTTTCTGTCTTAAGGCTATAGAAAGCTGGTATTTCTAGTAAATAGCCATGCCAAGGAGAATGGAAAATGTAAATGCATAGATGACAACAGCATTGTACTGTCTAGGAGCATCAGTTTCAATTCAAAGGCCTTTCATTTCTCTAGAGAACTGCAGCAAAATTTGTAGGGAAAGAAGAGAGAGAAAACCTTGAGGAGACAGGAATAACAATAGGCAGGCATTTCATTTTCAGGTGTAGGCAAATTTCAGAACAAAAATTTAGCCAGTTCAGACAGCTGCCTAGCATAACAGCATTACAATGTTAATAAACAGGAAGAGCGTAGAAACTTTTAGTATGTACTTTCTGGTCGTGAATGCATATAACATCTGTAAATCATGCTCTTATTTTGCAGAATCCAGTCTTCATGGCAAACTGTAGCAAACTTTTAGGAGAGAATAATGTGACCCTGTCTTACTTCGAAAACAGTGTGTGCTATAGCGGGGCAAGGTCTCCACAACTATCTGGAAACAAGGATTGGGAATTCCCTGGGTTACCAGCACCTGCATTCCTGCAAGGGTTAGTTAGTTTTGTGAAGCAATGATAGTTTGAATGTATTTGGGAAGAGAAGGATGAATAGTGGATTCATCTGATGAAGAGGAAAACAAGACTTTTTCTCAACCTATTTCTTTAGGAAGAAAACATCCTCAAAGTCAGAGGAAGATGTTTCAGGATTAAGTGGCATTACAGTCAGACTGCCTTGAAAGGCAGTTTTAGAAGGAAGTCAAAAACTTAGGGCTAGGGTTAGAAGGGACTTAGGGGTGACTATAAAAGAAAGCAAATGTGTTTCTTAACTGGAAAACAGAAGTGTTTCCTCTATGATAAAGCAAAGTTATGACCCTTTATCTAGATATCTTGATCAAGGATGCTTTAGAAAAAGGATCCCCTAATCAACTGTCTATCACAACTACACTGATATTCAAAACATTTCCACCAGCAGTGCAGGCCCAGTGTTCTGAAAATGTTCCCCTGTGCACAGCAGTGTGCACTGCCCCTTGCTGCAGGTGTAGAGCTACATCACACGTCCAGACACCAAACCAGGATCAGGAAGACATTACAGGGAGATTTGCTCCCTGAGAAAGACTTGACCAACACTAGACATACCACTTCAAATTTTCTGAGTGAGCATAGGATTTAGCAGAAGTGCTGAGGGTAAGTTTTGTCCTATGTCTAGAGGGGGCCTGCTTCAGGGTTCCTCTGACTGGTGTCTCTGTGCTCCATGTGCAGATGGTACAAACAGAAACAGCATCATTATTTGATTTCCAACTTGCCAGTTCCAGAAGCAACTCTAGGATGCCTTGATAACTCCTACTCTGACAAAAACAGCAGCTGCAGGGGAGGGCCAAACACTTTTGTCAGGTGTGTAATTGGACAAGGGACCCTTTTGACTACAATTCTCTATTCTTACAATTTTCTTATTCAAAACAAGAAAATAGAAGGCTGGATGTTCTGGTGGCTTTATATATTGCAAGCCCATTGCACAGCCAACATATGATGCAAGAGACCTGTGCTGTCACTTGAGAAGAAAGAGGATGTAGATAATTGTTGACTGCAATGCCAAAAATGTGATTCCCTGGCTCCACTGGAAGCTTGGCTGCAGGAAGCTGTTTCTGGTCTCCCATGTGCCACATGTGTTAGTCACATGGTGTCATTCAGGGCTCTACAACTTTAAATTGATACTGGGTAGAGTGAGAATACAGGTTTGTGGAAGCACTGACAGTTTGGAAGAAACCCCCCCTTCCCCGAGCCCTAAAGCATTATGAGAGAAGAATATGAGAGTAATAATAATTTAAAAACCCCCCATCCAAATATTAGAAGCTACATGGTTAACCACCTGTGAAATTATGTCATAAAACCTAACAACTTCCTTCTTTGTAGGGAAATGTCTAGACATTTGCATTATATTCTCTGAGCTCTGCTCAGTTCCTCAAACTGTATTTTTGTGTAACAAAACCAATCAGTTCCTTGTTAAAACATTCTAGGATAAGCAGCAGCTACCATTTTCCTCAATCTTGACTAATCTTCACATTCAAAATGACACTAAATATGACAGACAACAACACACAGCTGATACTGCCAGGTTTTTTTTCACCATTTGTTCAAAGCACATGGAATAAAACAGCTCTCTGAGTAAACAAATCAAAGTGGTACTCATTCCAAATATGTGGTGGAGCAAATCACGACATCAGAAAAAAATCTTCCAATTTCTTTTGCTGACAGGCCCACACTGAGAAATGAAATAATTCAGAATTTTTTAAAGAAACATTTACAGAATATTTCTAATAATGTAAATCAGGAATTTTAAATTTAATGAATAGTATTTTAGTGTAATGATCTTATGCCATTGTTACCTCTGTAGCTGTTTACAGAGCTCACTTGTATGAGTAAAACCAGAATGTTAACTTGTGAAGTTATTCCAGTCCTGTCCTTTAATCTTATTGACTGCACACTTAACTGGCCACTGATTTCAATTCCTTGATCAACAATCAAATGCTAAGGAATGCAGTACAAGTGCTAAAGACACGACAGCTGCAGTTAAACTGTGCTATGTGGTGCTGTGACTGAACTAGACAACCTACTTGCTTCATCTGGCTGCCTATCACGGTCAGAAAGGCTAGGCTTTGCTACTTTGACAAAATGATTACCTTTAAATCAAAAGGCAAGCTAGAAAGTTGAATTGCTGGCTTTTCAATGTCCATTTTCACTTTTCTTCACCAAATGATATTTTCAGGTTTAAAGGAGTACAAAGGGATAAAGCTTTCCGAAACTTGTCCTGAGATATCAGATCTAAAAAAGGCTATATATGAACAGTTCATAATTCCTTAGAAAAGATGCTGCTCAGCTGAGTGAAAAGCTACGTGCCAGGAGGTGCTATCATTATTAAGAAATTGGAACTACCATGAGCTGCTTAGAATATCAAACAAAGCAGGCGGCCAGAAGAATGAAAGTAGCCAACGCAAAAAATGATATTAGGAGAAAAGATAACTCCCAGCTAAGATTCCCATTAGCTTTTGCCATCTGCCTGACAATTCAAGTTTAAAATACTGATCACAACTACTTCATCAGAAATAATCATAACATGACATAATGTGATTAAATAATATTTATTTTCAGAAGCTAAGTTTATATTATAGGCATATTGCTTGCAAGCCACTCAACCATCCTTTCAAAAGCAAAAGAAAATATTTTCAGATTTTTGAGGAAAAATACATGCTTTGATGTATTTTTCTAGTCATAGTCAAATGTATCAATACAAATGAAAATGAAATGAAAATACAAATACAAAATGAATCAATACAAAACCTAATTTTTACTCAATTCCTAAATACACTTCTAGCTTATAAGGAGATTAGTTGTTCTGGTATCAGTAACATAAAGGGAGTTTTCTGCTCTTAATATTTCTGTACAATTTCTATCAACTGTTTACAGATCATATATGCATATGTGCAAAAATATCTTCTGAAATTATTGAAGAAACTCTGAAAAATTACATTTTCTATTCTGATTGCTGTCATTCAAATATTTCTTCAACTTCCATTTATGACAACTTCCCTCTGGCAATGGCATAAACTCCTATGCTTTCAATATAAAAACAGGTTAAATAAAAGGTGTGACTGAACTTGATTGTCAAATTTGTTTTATCTGGTTTAAGAGACTATTTTGAACAAGCCTCAAATGACAAGGAAACTCAGATACGAACACATTACACTCCTAAAAGGCTTACACTTTTCCTTACTCATCTTCTCCACATATTCAAATAGAAAGGTTTAGCTACAGAAGTCAGAAAAGCAGCAATACATGAAAAAAAAAAAAGAAAAAATGTAATTGCAACTATTCATTGAATTCCAAAATAAAAGGAGCGTCTATGAAAAGGATTATGTGATTCACAAAATAAAAATATCACCGGTAAGATGCCATAGAGAACAGTTATGCTACAGGAGTTCCTTTAAATGAATATGACTTCTCTGGTTCTTGCAATTATTCCAAAATGCAACTTTTGCTGAATTGTGTGTACACAGGTATTGTTCTTTGTGTAAATTCACAGGTAAATGTTAACAAAGAGATAAAATGTGGCAACTGTGAAAAAAAAGTCTTCTACAAATTAATTTAGCAGGAACAGAGTTATTTTAAAACAGTAATAAGACTTGAGGTAAGTGCTGCATTTATGAGGATTGTAGAAGGTGAGAAAATAAAACATACACAAAGAAAGATAAAAGAACACATACACACAAGAAATAAAAATGCTACATGAATAGCTAAGTGCGGAAGAATCAATATACTGCAAATAAAATATGGAGGGAATTAAGTGAATCTAACTGTACCCAATAGGATTTAAGATAAATATGAAATTTTGCCAAAAAATTGAGAGTATTTTTCTGTTTTAAACAGAATTAGTTGAAAATACCTGAAAAAGACAAGCTGAGATACTCCTTCACTTGCTTGATAACAGGTCTGGAGGTTTTACCTCAAAGGTGTTTTTTATAGAATTTGGTAAGGAAGGGGGGTAGGGTGAAACTACAAGACAAATTATAGAATTCAAGGCATAGAAAACCCACATGGCACCTACACACACATCAGAGCACAGCTATGCATCTTTAAATCTGACAAAGACACCTACAAGTAACAAGTTGGTCCAAAGGACAGAGGAGAAAATAGCACTGAAGAACTATCATGCATAAAAAGGTTTCTGGAGCTCAGCGATGGTGACTTGCTTCCATAATTTAATATGCAGTCAAGGGGAAATACAACAAAATAATTGCAAGATTTATGCAGCACAAAATGTGAATGACCTTTGTTATGAGAAAAAAGACAGGCAGATGGACAATTTCCCGCCTTTTACACAATGCTATGTCTCAAATTCCACAATTTCCAAGAGCATTTTCAACCAAATCAGTTACTGCATGGGACCAGTTACAGTGTGGATTTTCCCGTGTCATTTCCAGACTGCTCAAAGAACTGGGAGATGGATCAAACATTTCGGAACTCTGAAACTGTGCACTGTATGAACTAGATAGATTTCTTTTTTAAAGGTTAAGTTCAATGTTTCTTTCCTCATAAAATGTCCACAGTGATTTTATACACGGTGGCATGAAAATTCTGTGTTATCATGAAGCATCAGCAGTGCCATTTCATAAGCAGCTGACTATTTGAAGGAAAAAGGATTATCTAATCAAATCCTGGCAGTGGGAACTCACAAGAGAGGTGAGAGAACGAATGTGACTCTGAGCTAGGACTGACTGGTATTTAGAAAGTTCCATGGGTATGAACTCTCCTCAGGTTTATGTATGTTAGTCGCTGACAGCATGGAGGCATTCTGCAATATTGGACTTACTAGATTTTATCTGTTTCAGCAGGCTTTTATTTGGGACTCAGTATTTCTAGAGAAAAGACTGCTACAGATTGGAATGAGCAGAGAGTCAAGCAGCTATGGAGAAGTTGTTAATGGCACATCTCACCAATTTATCTTCCAAACCAAGTGGAATGGGAAGAGGTCTGGAAAAAAGGCCCTTTTCTTGGATAAGAAGCATGTTAAAATGAACATCTTCCTTTCTCAACTGAACAATAACATCAGAAAAGAAAACAGGGCTGTTGTTCTTGTTCCCTTGCTGTGCTATTTTGGATTAGGACAGATAATTACTGTGCTTTATATTTGTCAGTCCAGCATTTTTCTTTTCTACACCACTACACTGCTGACTTAAGGTCAGGTTGTGCTCCCTGATCATCCTTTGCCCTGTTGCTGTCTCTCTACACATTTTTTTCTCTTAACATACAGTTGTTTGTACCTGTCTATATAAGAAACTTTATGTTTATTCTTACTGAATTGCTATTGAATTCCAAACTGTTTTCTGTCCCCCTGCTACATATCCCATGCAAATTTAATAACCTTCTATAATTGCTCTTCAAGGCATCAGAGAAAATATTAAAATCTATCAACCTCAGGACAGATTTGAAGCAACTCTCTGCTTTAATTGTGAAATGTGGATAAATAGTCTATACACAGCTTTCCAAGTAATTATATATACACCTAATGAAATTATCATCTGGTCTTGTATTCCTAGTTCACCTTTGTGAATTTGATATGAAACAATGTGAGAAGCTTCGATGGATTCAATACAGAAAACTTCTCTCCTACCCACAGGTTCTATTACTCTGGCGAAGTTAGACTGATGTGATAAACTCTCGCTAAGTCTACCCTTCCTGAGACTTTATCTTCTTGTCCTCTTGCTTATTACTAATAGTTTAATTATTTGCTACCTTTTCTCCCCAGGAATTCAAGTTAAAACCACTTGTCTGTAAATTGCAGATTTTTTTTTCTCTTTTTAGATATAGATTTCATGCTTTTGCCTTTTGCAAAATCTTTCTGACCCTGTTCTTAGAGGTGATGATTAATATTCTGGACTTTCTTCAGCCATTCCTACAAGAAAAAACTTCATTAAGTGAAGTGGATTTGAAAACGTATCTTTATGCTGTCCTTTCTCTACTATAGAGCGTATTTTTAATTCTGTTTCACTGGTTTTAACTCTGCTAACCATCTAAGCAGGTTTGACCTTTCAAATTTAGATTTAAACATAAAAGTAAACACTTTTGCCTGCCTTCTTGAAGCATTTTAATGATACAGGTTCCTCTCAGTGAGAAGCCAAGTAAAAGCTTCCTTGTCTTTCATGTTACTGTTTCTCTTACTTCTTTATGGAAAACACTATTTGGTAGACTTCTATTAAAAATATTTTATTTCATACCTTGCACCTTCTGACTGCCCCTGTGTTTCTTCTGTTTTTCTAGCTGTTGGAAATGATACAACCTTCTTACATTTTGCATTAATTTCTTTCTTACTTTTCAGGTCATAAAAAAGTTCATTGTTCAAGCAAGTTGGTCTCTCCTTAACCTTCCTAATCCTCCTTTACATTGAGATCATTTACCATTATGACTTAATAATTTCTTTACTGACTTATCAGCTCCCTTTTTCTGCTTAAAACTGATTTGTTATTATTTAGACAAGAATGCTTACTCCTACCTTTCAGAAGCCATTGTTTTCCTCTTGCCTGTCTTGCAGAAGTATGTTTCATTTGATTGATTTTATGTTTGCTTTTTTCTAGGGTATCTATTCTAAAAAAAATCTCTCTCTAAAAGAGTCAAACTTTTTACTTCAGGAGTTGACCACTGGTCATTCATATGAAAGAATTTAAATACAGTTTTTTTCTGAAGCATAATGAAGGGGAACATGTTTGAATTGCACTGATAATGTTTTTGCAATCAGAAAACTTTTGCAAATGTTATTGGGCAATTTATTTCTGCCATGTGTCGCCTCTTCAGCAGGAATACTCTGCATGAGTTAAATGTTTTTTAATGCAGTTTTGAATAGTTATATGTCACACTCTGAAAATAAAGACTGAACTGTTCATTCTGTGTGGACTGAAATCATGCAAGAGATCTTTTGCTAATAATTAATGTCATACCCCACAGGGACAAACACTATTTGCATGGCTTATAATAAAAACAATTCAAAACCACTAATGTGTTTCCCTGAACACTGAAAGCTTGTGATGCATTTTATGAAAACACCACTGGTGAGAACCACAGCAGCATATAAAAGCTATTATTGCATCGTACATTTATTGTACAGTTTATTTCCTCTTTGATTTATTTAACTCACCAATTACCAGTTGTTGTCACTCCTCTCATAGCAGGATGTGGTGGGTTTCTAGCTCAGAGCAATGCTACTGTTTGGCAGCCACATTTTTTTCCATCTCCAAATTCAAAACATTCTCCCAAATAAATTTAGGTAAATTCTTCAGCCTAGAAAAATCTTCCTGTCAGTGTAAAAGGATTTTGAAATATTACATCTCTAGATACTTGCAAACACAAACTTTGGTATCCAATCAATACACATTCACAAAAACATTTCTGCAATGACCAGGAACTCATGTAAAATATCAGGGTCATGTGGCTAGGCCATTCTTTATACAATTGATTCTTATACATCTTTGTGAAGCTTTCACCCACTTAACAGACCCCTCACTCTGTACGCACCTGCAGTCGCCCCCTGCTCCTTTCACACCCGCGCACCGCGACTTCTACACACAGCTCAGGATACCATGGAATGGGGAGGCTTGGGAGAGATAATAAAGATCACCCAGCTGCAATCCCCCTGCCAGGGATGTCACCCACTAGTTCAGGTTACTGCAACCATCCCAATTCTGTGTTCATTTATAGAAAGGTGTGGCAGGTAGTTTCCCATCATTCTGAATACACAGAGCCAAGGCACACATACTCTCATCTATACTTTTATTTCTTTATGCCAGAGCCTCCCAGTAAAAGGATGCAATAAATTCTAGGTTTTCCTTATAGAATATGCATTTTCAAACTCTGCTTGGGATCTCTGGAGAACACATCTCCTTTACTATCTGCTATTCTCCATCTCAACCTGCTTACTAGGGATCAAACAACCAACCAGAGGTGTGGTACTGCCTCACATAAAGTCACAGCTCTCAGCAGAGGAGGCAAGTTAATGTTCCTGTTTCCTTCCAGGCTGCTCCCACAAAATGGAGGAGCAACCTCCCACGCTTCAAGTCAAGTAAAAGGAGCGAATATATTTGCGTCAGTGAGAGTTCTGAGTCATCAAGAAATTCCCACCTTGTCTTAGACCTCACCTAAAGGCTGCCCTCACTTTCCTATTTACTCCTCCTCCATCTCCAGTAGGAAGTTGTGGATTTCAGTTTTGATCTCCTGGTGGTTTTTAAGTTTTCAGCTTTCTGATTGAGGTCAAATGTCACTGAAAGTCTAAGCCAACAACAGGTATATCCAGCTATTCACCTATTTTGTTTTCTTCAGAATGATGTTGCCCAATTCAATTTTAACAAAAGCATCCTTACCATAAGAACTAAGGAATTTCAAAAAGCATGTTTTAGAGACCTACAAGAAGTTCCCTAAATAAAACAAAGGAATAAAATTTACATTAACTTTAATTTGAAGAGAAAAGTAAGTCCAAAACAAATCTTTCTTTACGTATGAAAATGTTGTAGAACATGCCTCATACCTATTTTTTATTTGCAGACTATATTAACTATATTTAATAACAAAAACTGTCTTTAGACTGGTGGTCTGAAATTCAATATTTTTGAATATAACTATTTCAGGTGTGCATAAGAGACTTATCAATGTCATTATTTGATTTTACATACATGAGCATTTTCACTGGCATAAAAATGACAGAGGTACATACAAAACTTATTACTGCTATTTGATATTTCTTAAGGGAAACACGGCCCAGTTTTACCAGCCTATTTTAGTGCTCAATTAATTTAGTCTCAACAAGTGAGCCACCAGCACCTTTCTCTTTATCCCTTCACTTATTCCTTATAAGTGTCAGTAGAATAGATTTGCTATCATGGTAGTGGTTGTCAGCCAATATAATGTGAGCGCTTTTAGGGGAAAAAAAAATCAGTGGCATGAATTATTTAATTTTTGTGAAATATAAGGATAAAATGGAGTTAACTGAGTCTTGGTTATCTACCCATGATTTTCTGCCCTTAGTCAAGGCCTCCATTCAAAGACATATTTAATTATCCTTATCAGAATTTTTACTTCTCTCTCTCATGAGGATTTTATGGGCACACACTACATTCTGGTTTTCTATTATTTCCCACTGAATTACAGTTGATCACTGTTCTCCAAATCTAGGTCCTTGCTTTTCATTCAGAATGTTATTACTGTGTAAGGGATATATTTTATTTAATTTGGTCATTATATTTTCATTTTATTTTATTTTCATCGTTTGCCCTTGACTTTGCAACATTTTCTTTACTCTCTTTTTTACAGCTTAGTGACCTTAATACAATTGTTAAAGTTGAGATGCAACTTCTATTCTAAACTCACTTTCAGAAGCTTATAACTTTACCCAGATATTCTCTTTCAGGCTGAGTGTTTTTGATGCTTTGTTAGAAGAAGATTTTTGTTTGAAACATCATAAGTATTATCTATTTGTTTTGAGTTATCCAACTTAAAAAGACAGTAGTTTTGCAGCAATCAAGACAGTTTTTAGATGCTTTTTTTTTGACTCTGATAATTGAAAATCAGCTTTGTTTCAGCACTTCAAAATCAGCTTTGATTGTGGAATGGTGGCTTTGCTGTCTCTTTGAAATGGTTTTGAAATAATTAAGTTTTGCATGTGACATTATTAAATACCTTACTGAAATGCTAGTGGTGAGGGAATTGATCTCAGAATAACTCTGTTCTACTTAGTTTTATTTTAAAAATATATTAATTTTTTGTATGAGAACTACATTTAGCTAGACTTTAAATATTTTTAATGCCAGTTTCATCCCACTCTTCATGGAGCATAGCCCAAAGAGATGCATTACAGTGTCCAGTCAATCTGGATACTCTATAGCACATAGAAGTAATGCAACATGTGCAATGAAAAATAAACATTTCTCTTGTACTGCTAAAATGACAAGGAGTAGCTTTGCTTCATTCCACCAGCATGTAATGTGTTTGAAAAAGCTTTTCCTCAAAGATCCAGTGAGAAACCCTATATAACTGTAAACCCAGGAGGAGCACTGGGAGGCTTTACACAGCATCTTGTCTGTCATCACAAAAGAAATATTTTTCAGGAAAATGTCAATGCACAATGCAATCCCTATGGTATGCTTATACTCTGCATTTTCTGCCATTCCTTTTTTTATCACAAAGACCTTCATACTCTCTGTAAGCCACCATTTTATGCCCTCCACATGAAAATGGTGTTTTAGTCTTGCAAAAATGAACCAAGAGCATGGCTGACCAACAGAGATTTTATGTATTTACAGAGTCAAAGTAAAGTTGAGAAAGACACTCTTTGGGCATTTTTTTGATCAGCTAATAAAGAAAAACTTGCAAACATTTTTAATTGGGGGTACTCATTTTAGTAAAAAAATGCGTCATTATTTGTAAGCTCCAAACTGACACAAACTACTGTTTTTCATGTTTGTACTTACACTGAATAGACTTAAACCCCAAGTCTCTATTACATGTTTTACTCTGACATCCAACAACATGAAGACTACAAGTGCCACAAAAGCAGTACAAAGACATGTTTTTTCGGCACCTGTGTAAGCTGCTTACTTTATGAATTTTGTGATTTACTTCTGAGTTGGGTTACAGGCTAGAATTATACCAGCCATGTAATGAGGACAATTCTTTTTTAGCATTCAGAACTTTGAATTTTTATCCTGGCTAAGCTAAAAATGCCAGTCAATAGATTCATTGTAATCTAAAGTCTTATTGTTCTGGTCCTAACTCTTTACTCCATCATTTCTCATTGATTAAGCACCTCCTGCTTTTTTACAATAATGTAATAATACAATCCTAAGTGCCTTAGGAGGCCTTCATATGAAACTTCATATGAAAGGCAATAAATAGGCTTATTTGATTCATATTTATTTTCCTTTTCATTTATAAGTGATTTCCTGCATTCAGCCCATGTTTCTTTCTCCTGTTCAAATGCAGAAATTTCTTAGAAGATTGCTTAAATAAGCCTCTTGCTCAATTAGAATCCTCCCCTTGGTGGCTGCCATTCTCAAGCAGCACATCCTGTCCTGACTGCATTATTGTTCCCTCTCCAGTGCTTCAGTGATAGATCTGTTTATTCATACCACATTTTCCACTAACACCTAGTTCCGATAATTTACAAATTCATTTGCATTTGTCTTACTGATTATGAAACTGCAGCCAGTATATGAATTATAGAAGCAAGAAAGCTCAGGCACCTCTGGTGGTCTTGGATAGGCTGCTATAACCAGGACTTTTTAATCTACTAGCTGAAGGAAATACAGTTTGATTTTAAATGGCTACACTTTTCTATCATGTACTAAGTGTTTCTTTCTATCAAATGAGAGAGAATAATCTTATCTTGTATGTCAGTGAAATATGAAGACAGAATATAGAGCTCTGTTTTTCATACATGCAGAATTAACTGGCAAATCCCATTAAGAGTTTAGTTTTCCTTCTTTCTGATTTTTGCACTCCATGACTTTTCTGATGGGCCTTATGATAATCCCCTGACTGTCACACATATTTCTAAGCACTTCGCTGCAGAGGAGAGGAGTAGTAAGAAAAAAGTAGTTGCAAGACTCTCTCCAGTCATAAACTTCCATTATACTTAAGACTAGATAGAATTATGAGTTCACCTAATACAATCTCCTGAGCATCCTCAGCCATTAAACATCACCCAGATACTGCTACATGGAGCCCAATTACTTTAATTAGACAAGAGCACTTCAGTCGTCGAGGGACTAAACTGTGTTGTGCCACAGGCATAGTCCAAAATAGACAAAGATGTCATCAAAGCCTGTGGTCCTTCTACTAACAAGGAATTTCTAGGTGAGAAATGCCCCCTAAATTCCAGGAGATGGTATTTAGCTCATCCACCAAATCTGGCACAGAATATCAAGTCTCTGACAATAAGCCCTGGGAGAAAATTTTCACTTTCCTTCAAATTCAGTGATAAATTTATCCTGACCTGAGCATGACAGCATGATACACTCAATGGGTACCCAAAACCAGGAATCTCTTCAGAGAAGGTACTTTTTTTTTGGAGGGGTTTTCCACATCTATGTGCTAAAATCAATTTAGGGTAAACTGTGAATTTTAAATTATGCACATTTTTGCATTGCATCTACTGTAAAATGCTGTTCTCTTTCCACAGGTGAAGAAAATGGAAGTCCAGGCATCTTTGGCTCTAGAATCGAAGTACTGAACAAATGACAAATCGAGTGTTTGGTATCTCTAATATGAAAATCCTTAGCACCCTTCCAGGGGATTGTTTGATCTAACCGTTTACAAGGACTAAGAGTTAGCTGATAAATCCTAAAATCAACTACTGATGTTATTTTTAAACCCACCTGCTATTTTATGTCAGCCCTCAATTTAAAATGGGTCTCAAATGCTTGCAACTTTGGCTCATTCCTATTTCAGACAAATTCTTTAAATTGAGATCATTTATCTTCTGCAAAACAATTGTTACAAATCCCAGGCTGAGCTGGTTTACATTCACAGACATCAGTTTTATCCTCTCTAGTTCCTAGGTCTGTGTGTCCCATTTTGACTTATCTTTACAAACAAGAACTTATTTTATCCTAGTTTTCTCTAATACAATTTCCCTGACTCAAATACAGCATTATTCTTATATCTGTGATATCTCTAGATTACAGAGAACGTCATCTTCCATCCTCTTTTGCGTAACTGCTTCTTTTCTCTGCTTCTTTGGTCTTGTCTGAGAACACATATGCCAGATTTTAAATGGTTTTAAATTTTACCAGGTAGGTCACAAAATAATAAGTCAAGCAAAAACAACTGAAGACACTGCAGTTTCAATTTGCAACGTGTAAGTACAAAGCCATTTTCCAGATGTCTGCATGATGCAGAAGTCAGGTAAAAGCTATACCCTACACAAATCAAGTGATACAGAATTTTATCACATGATAAGAGTCATCCCATAATATTCTGGACATCTAGCAGATGAAACTAATGAAATTTCAGTTTTAGCTCACACAGAATGGAAAAGAACTTGCATATTTTCTGACTGTATTTTTCTAGCCAGTATTTAATGATTTGGGATGTAAAGGAAAAAGCAGTTATTCTTCTACTATTAAACCAAGTGCAAGTAATTTATTTGTTTTCTGTATAAAAAGTATCTATTTTCTTTTTCTATTCCTGTGAACTAATGTGATCCCTATTATAAAAAATGGAAATATTCTCTAGATTGCTTTATCCACTCACTGCTAACAGCTGAGTTCCATAACAGATGAATAAATTGCTCTGTGCTGCAAGACATGGCCAATGGAAATAATGCACCTTGGCAGCAATACATGGCTGCTTAATTGCACAGTGCAATTCTGGGGTAAAGACTTTATTAAAACATTAACATTCTACTACACCTTTAAAAGCCCCATGCTTTTACAGTTAATTTTAGCCTATGTAAAACAGTACCAAATAAACCCCCCACAAATCCAAAAATAATTCTGGTCAGTCTGTCATATTTTAGCAATTGAACAACCTGCTCAGCTACTGAAGCATAACGTGTCAACAAGATGGAATTCCACTTTCTAAAGGCTAGAGTGCCCACTCAATAGAAGAAAGTAATACATGATTACTGCTTAGAGCTTGTGGTGCAGTGCTAGAAACTCAACATTTTAGCAATAATAGAAAATGTCTGTCTCATATTCATTCCCATTGAAAACAGTTCCCATACAATATTATGAAACACTCCTGCTGTGAGTTGGTTTCGTAATCGCAGCAATATCTTCAGCTATTACCTTTTCCATGGTCACACCTTTCTGGTGAATTCTCTTAAAAGTAAGAATTTAATGATATATGGAACAAGGACAGATACCTGAAGTTTAATAACAAGGAGTAACCCTTCAATTTTGTGATGGGTACTAGATAGCAGCAATCTCCTATTTCCATTTTAGTGTTTTGCAAATGACATAAAGGTCTGAAGGTCTTTTGTTTTCTGAATTATTCCTCTGTTTTTCAAAACCATGGAGCCTCTATTTTCTGCTTCTGCTTCAACTTCCGTTCCTGTTTTAAAACTAAGGGAAAAATCCAGATCATTGTACACAGCCCTTCTTCACTCATGACCTTTTATTCTTCTGATTATAAAATTAAAAAGATTTTTTTCAGTGCAAGTATCTTCAAAGGTTTTCTTGAATTACCACTACCCATCTTGACTATCTTTATATCTCAAATTATTTTAAAAGTTGCTTATTTTCTCTTTATATACATGGAACATTCTCCTGGTACTACTAATAAAGAAACAAAGTACATGTCCTGAACCACACATTTATACCTACATCTTTGTTTGAAAATAAAGTCTTTGAAGTTAGTCAGACTACTAAACGTTTTGATCAGATACTATGGAATAACATGATAAAAACAGACTTGAGAGGAAGAGGAATTAGAGAAAGTCCACGTTGATCATGACAATGCATTGCATTAAAACTGAACTTCGCAATAAAATACTTATAACTTTCAAGTGTGGAAACTGTTTTTTACTTCAAAAACTCATGTACACTTTCACATATATGAAACACTATTCACAAGCTGGTTCAGATTCTAGAGGAAGTACAGGTGCATTCACATAGCACTTCAACTGGCATAAAAAAAGCCTAAATTAAACAACTCTAGCCCAGAAGTTTAGAAGGACATACACACTGAACAAAATCATCATTTGAATGATGAGAATTTAGTGGATAAGAACTTGTTGCTTGGAATTTTTATAATTCAGATTTGTCTCGTCAAAACAAAAGATTTTCCCCGATTGTTTGGGGTTTGCCTACATGAGAATCACTGGGTTTAACAAAGACTTTACTGAAGATGAAATGTGTCTGCTAGGACATGCATGAATGCACAATGATGAATCACAAAAAACCCCAACTTTGCAAACAACAGGAATATGTATTGCACTTCTCATGTAACTATTTTAGCGTCTTCTATTCTATTAAGCTTACTGAAAAGGCAGACAATTATTAATCCTACAAATATGGTGCAATTGCTTTTGACATGTGCTTCCTTAGCCATGGAAGAAGAATGCAAGAAGAAATCAATGAGAAAAAATTGCTGGGTAGAGTGAAATTGCCTTAGGGATTTTGTTTTACGTAATACAACAGCCTAGGAATTCTATTTATAAGGAAGACATGGTATTTATATCTATTGATTTTTTCAGGGACCTCTTGTAGTCTGCAGCCATAAAATTTCACCTGTCATAGATGGGAACACATCTCTTGATGTTCTTCAATGCACTATGTTTATGGAATAGAAAATATGGTGTAAAAGAGATGAAATAACCCCAAATGTTGTGCTCCCTTTGCAAAGTTATAAAATTTACTTTGTCACTGCACATTTAATACCCTACATTTGAGTATCCACTTGCAGATTGGAGTTTCACATTAGGGGATCTCAAAGAAGAACAATAAAAATATCAATTAGGATAGCTTATTCCTAAGGTCTTTAAAATTGTCACTCAGACCTCAGTATAGTTTAGAGTGGTCTCAGGACCTCAATGGACCTTTAAGAGTCCGGTCTCCTAGCTAGGGATTATCAAACAACAGCCAATCTGTGGAAATACATTCATTTTTGTGCTAATATATGCTATGCTAGGAATGAATAAACTCAAGGGTACAAGACCAGCAGAGGCTCTGTGTCCACATCCTATCTCTCTTCTCACCCCATTTCAAGTGATCTATCAACTATGGATATTGCATGCTGCAAAACATTCACCACTGTTGCTGCACAACATACCATTGTGGAGCAAAATCTGGGATGAAGGCACACATCAGTCAGTTCTCATCCCACTGAAAGACACTGACAAGGAATGCTTTGTAAGGCAATTGAGCTGTATGCGTAGAAACCAAGGCGCGCTTCTTAACAAACAAGTTGTATTGTCCCTTTTGAAGATCCATTCCAACCTGTTTTTAACTCCAAGCTTCTCTAATGTGTAGTAAAAAATATGCCATTATAATATAAAACAAAAATGTTTTATTCATAAAGCTTTTGTATGTCTTGTTTACCACAGCTTTTCCTGTACCTAGGCCAGCTGGTACAATATGTACTAACTACTATGTTTTGTTGCTGTTTTCTAATATTAAATATGTCAAGATTTTATAGCTGAGCAATAGAAGTTAGTAACATAAGTCTGATGAATAGTAATGAAGGTAGAATAGTGTACAATGGTAATATTTTAGTAAATCAATTAATAAGTTTATGGCAAATAATAAACAATATGAAAGATTAGACATCAGTAGAGTCAGTCAGTGGTACCACAACATGGCTTTAGGTAAGGACTATCCATAATCATTAAAAGGATATCTGCATGCTCCTATTCAGTCAAAATAAACCTTTTGTCTTATTTTTTGCCCGAAAGCCTGAATAGATAGCAGTGTCTGACTGCAGAGGGTACATATGGGGATGCTTACATTTAAACCTCTTTCCTTATCTTTCTGGTACAGTTCTGTGTAGGCATTTACCAGACTGCTTCTAGGCCCTGCATATTGCTGCTTCCAAATTTCCTGAGACAAAGAAAAATCCATCTTTTAACTTTACCAAAGGCGCTTTTAACAAATTATAAGCAGTCTCCTGGAGATTCACATTCACCTTTGATACCAAAGGCAGTTCCTCTGCAAAAGAGATGCTAGGTTCTCATTCCATGTAACAGAGTAAGAAACTGAGGAATCCAAAATATCTGCATCCTAGCCTGGCTCAGTCACCTGTTTATTTCTCAGTTTTGGTCATAGTCCTTACATGTTTGGGACTGCCTCACAGTTATCTCTCTGAATATTGGAATATTTATTTTGCTTCATTCCCTGGTGGCTAGTTTATTCTCTTTTTGTTTCCTTTACTTTTCTAAAATGGCTGATGAAACCCCTTCCCACTCACTGTCTTGACTTTCTCTTGACCACCTGTCCTTCCTCTCTCCCCTGAATCATTTCGTCAGCAAATCAAAATCCTCAGCTACTTGGCAGTTGTTAGCTACCCTAACATGCCAGTTCAGACCTGAACAACCAATTTGTTCTGTTCAGCAGGCAACTCTCTCTCTGCAAGGGCTTCTTTGTGAATAACAGACCACTGATGTTGGATATAACTTCTGCTGTTATCATTATGAACTTTAACCAAAGACAGAGGTTCAAACACCCCAAAAGAGACTCTACATAACCAAAGTACAGCTTAAAGAATGATGCAGATATTCATAAAGAATCTCCAGATTCACACGACTTTATTTCTTTGCTTACCAACTTCAGCAAGGAATGTATTTCTAATCTAAGCTGTACAGGTTAAGTATTGCAAGACATCTTTTGCAGTGTTTTTTTGGATGGATAATAGGGACATTCTTCATCTTAGGCCTTTCTTTGAGCTTGTAAATCATGCACACGCTCATGGGGGAATGCCGAGTTCTAAAATGGATCTTCCTGGATTCCATAAAAATTAGTGGAAGGCCTTCACACTGAAAAAGGTCAGGTTTTGACTGGGGAAAACCACATCATAGTTTAAGAATAGAAAACACTGAAAGTGACTTTGTAAAATAGAGTAAAAATAAATAGCTTTTCTAACTATCTTGGTGTCCTTTCAGGTGGATCTTTACCTTCAGCCAACTTGATCACCAGGATTTGACTTCAGTGCTAGGACCCCCACCACAGGAAGTCTGTGACAAATCCTCCTTGAGGTTACCATTTTTAGGGTGCAAAGAAAGAGTCAAAGGCATATATTTTCACTCTGTTCCATTATGGATTCTGAGGAAGGACCTTAATGCTACCAAAATTTGGCTTCCAAACCAGTCTCCTGCTTCTCATTTCAGCCCCAGTGAATTGTACCCTGTAATGTTCAAGATGTCACATCATTCAAAGCAAAGGGTGAGCTTACACTCAAGGCTGAGGTCTGCTCAGCACCGAGCACAGGGTGGAGTCCTCAGAAGGAAACGGAGCAGTTGGCTAAACCAGGCAATATATCAATCCTTTATGCTATGTACACTTTATTTACAGAGCATTTGCAGATTCAGAATGATGATGAATGAAGCTGTAAAATACAGTGTGATTTCCACCACTCCCAGGTGAAGACCTGAATAAAAATTATATGTGATTTTATCTTTTTGAACCAATTCCTAATAGTTAATCCAGAGACATTCCATTTTGTTTATGCAGTTGTGTTTCTTATTACTTTCCCAGATTCTGCTTTATTTTTGTTTTATTTTATAGCCCCATGTCTGCTCAGTGAATTTGGGCAGTACTCTGTTTTACATGCACCACTGCATGGACAGATAGGAAGTCTTACCAAGGTTGACAGATGCTAACCTACTCAAAGAAGACAAGTTACTGCGACTTCCTAGTTCACCAAACTATTATTCTTCCACGGTATCTGTTTGGGCAACATCAAAACTGCAATAAAAAGTGCATTTTCCACAAGAAAAACAGCAGAAAGAGCACCCTAGTATATTACAAATATAGATATTTTATCTTCTCTCATAGTGTTCATGGAATTCTGCCATAATGCCAACTATGGAAAGAGTCACATAGTGCAAACACCAGTTAGTCACTCTGACTGAACATTTAATAGGTTCTTTTGTATATAGATTTATCTCTATGTACATCTGTTTCCCCCAAAGCTTGATTCTTGTCAAGTACTTGCTTTTTCTACTGCCAAAAATATCAATGGTCCATATGATGTGATCTCTTACCAGAAGTATTTTCAAGTTTCATCTGATTTTGATTTCCATAAATCCACCATTAATTTTTCATTCCTCTTACTTAAAAGCAATTTTTATGAGTAAACAAAAATATTTCTATATTTCTTTTCATCATGTATTTTAACGCGCACAAGCAATGTCACTACAGTGTCACAAACAGGCTATTCTATATCTCCTTTTTCTGTGAAAAAAATTAATAATGAATGGTTTGCTCAAGATCCTGTTCATTTTTGCTGTGTTCTAGGAGAAGAAAGTCAGAGTGCATTTGGATTTTCACTTCCACAGTTCAATTTCTTACTGTAACCATTCAGCAACTTCTTAAACCAAATAAAGCAAAGCATTATGGAATGGACACATTCTACACGATGAAGCCATCATTCCTAAGCCACTGTGCCATATTTGAATTGTTTATTGAGCTGCGTCATCCCACCCTGGTGTGAAGGGCAATTCAGAGTCACTGATGGAAAAGGTAAAAAAGCCAACCACATTTTCCCCCTTTGTCTTAGCGCTCGTTGTACAGTATCAATGATTTCCCACACCACTGGAAGGAAAATGTAGGTTCTTACCCCACAGCCCATTCCATTGCCTGGTTCACACACGATTCTCCTCAGCCCTGGCTCGGGAAGCAGGCCTGCCCCACAGCCAGGGGTTGGACACAGCACTCCTCCCATCTGCAGCACGCACTCCTCAGCCCCATAGCGCTGGTAGCGGTTGTACTACAACACAACAGAACACACCGGGGTCAAACTCCTGGCAGCACAAAAGAAAACCCCCAAATCTTTGAGTTTGTCTCTATTCCACATAATCCAGTCAATTGTCCTAATGTCTCACATGCTAGCTTCAGTTTGTCAAGAGTCTAAAACTTTGCAGTATTAATAAATGGGGTGTCACTCTGCTCCAACTCACATCATGGGCATTGTTTTCTGGCTCACAGCCACTTTCACCACCAGAAGACTGTGTGGGATATTAAAATCAAGAAAACAGCAGACTGTTTCTGTAAGTAACATCAAATACACTTATATTACTATAAAAATTATTGTAAACATCATAAAAATAGTCCAAAAGAGAAATTATAGATGCTGTATACAAACTGGAGAGAACACACAAAAAACCCCTTCAGGAATCTATAGCTAGAAGTAGTGTAATGTTTTAGACCTTAAGGGCTGTAAAAATTTGTCAGGGCAACTTTATTTAAGAGCAAGCTGATCATTAAACTGATCAGCAGAATAACTCTCTTGTATGTATTCATTTCAATGCTAGGTGTGTATTTGTCCTGTGTCTCCCATGAAATTTTCTTTCATTTTTTCAGTTTTCATTTGATTCCATCCTGATAGTCTAAAAGGCCATGGAAATGCCTTAATTTTAATGATGGAGACACTGACACAGCAATATTAAGTAACATGCTCAGTGTATGCTCACTGACAAAAATGCCTGCTCTAAAATGACTGATGTCAGTGCAATAACTTTCTCATGTCTAATTTACCCTGCTTTCAGCCAGAGATAAGCTGTGCTAGTACAAATCATGCTGTGTACATGTAAATCACATCCACTCTAGGGTTCTGTGTTGGTGCAGTTCCACACCAGTGGCTGTATAACCACTGTAAACCAGGCTTCAGATTCACCTATAAATCTGCTCTACTGTGGAGAAAAATAAATGAAAGCATTTGGTCCTAACAGCCCCAAAGAAAACAGGCAAATCCAAAAGGCCAAAGAGGAAGGGAGTAGGTATGAATTTTCTCCGTGAGCAGACTTTATGGTGTGCTAAGGAAACAACAGAGAGCTTTATGTTACAGCACTCACAACAGTATTTAGTGTTTCATAAGGTTTTATCCCATAGTGACTCATGAAAATCCTGTTCCTTTTTTTGGGAGGATAGCAAACAAAAAATTCTTTCCCCAATCCACACCCTTTTCCAAAGAAATCTTTTGAGGAAATGGAAGCTTTAGGACCAACACCTCATACACACAGCATACAAAAAAGAATTTTAAATTACAAAGCAGGCTCTACTACACATCTTCTGGGTACATTTCAGAAGATTCTTCTGCAAATGCTGTCACAACATGTCTTGTTGACCTAGCTTCTTAAAATAATATTAGAGTTATTAAAAGACTATAACACATAGACACAAAAGTTTGCATCACAGAAAAAAAAATCAACCCAAACTTAAAGTATCCAACTTTGTTAATTAACAAAAAAAAAAAAAGAAAAAAAAATCCAAACAACCTCTGAAAAGAAAAGCAAAATCTAAAAGGAGAAAAAGACTTCAAACTATCTTTCAGTGTATGAATGACAGCCAGAAATTCTGACTTAAGACTCTTGTATTTGGAAAATAATAGTATTTTGAGAAATATGCAAGACATATCTGCATAGTCTCCTTGAATGCGGGGGCTCAAGAATCAACTGGTGTTTTCCTGAGTAATGCCATAAATATTTAATGTTGGATGCTCTCAATTTTCAGCAAAGTTTGTGATCCTTCCACTAAATACATGTTGAGTGCTCTGAGTTATTTGACTAGCCTTTATAGAAATAGCTATAACCATAGCTCCAAAACTCTCTAGTAGCCTAATTTGTCTTCAGGGCACAGACTGGACCTGAAGGTGAGGATGGTGACTGTCTTACCCTGTTGAGAGGGAACTTTGTGCTGCATGTGGGATTGTTAACAGCTTCTCATTATGAAGGCAAACACCAGTGACACTGTAGCTGAGGTTTTGTCAGCATTTACATTAAAAATTCTCAGCAGGAAAAAAAGAATATACCTTCCAGCCATTAGCTTAGCCTAAAAGGGCATGAAGAGATTCCTTTAATTTTTTTTTTTTTTTAAATTTATCTTGTTAGGGAAATATACAGAATGTAAATGTTCAGTCTACCTACTGGCAAGGTGGACAGCAACATCGTTTTGTGTACAATAAATTTAACATTTTATACTGGTTCAGCACAGGACTCATTCCAAAGCAATATGGCACCCTCCCCAGTGATTTTCATACTATAACAACCAAAAAACCAAAATCCAGAAAAGATCCTGCTACATTCATTTGCATATCTTGACATCTAGTTACCAGCCTGTTTCCTACCTTCAAAGTCCAGATACATTTATGTAATTTTCCAATTTCTTTTTCCTTGTGTCCTGCTAAATTAAAACCCAGCAACCAACCGAAACACAAAGTAGCAGAACATATACGTGTTTGTTGCCATAACAAAATCTACATAACATATGTGGATTTATATTCTTTGTTCGGTGGTGTGAAAAACTATCATTCTGAATTATTAATTAACTATTTACATATAGTGGCAGACCATATCTATTAAAGACATTTTTTCCTATACACCACAGCCATACATATCATACTGAACTCATGTAACCAACATGCATTAAGCAAGACAATTTTCAAGAGCCCTTAAACATCTTTGGAGCCCATGATGTGTTTTGATCACATCTGGATGAGATACTTAAGGGTATTACAGCATACAGCACTCACTGGTTTACTTCACCTCTTAACTGGAGACCTAATGTAGAATTCATTTAATTTAGTTTGAATTTCCACAGTGATGCCTATAGTTGCACAGGTTGTGTAGTCTTCTTTTATAATTAACAGGAGAGATGGAATGCAATTCATCTTTACTCCTTTAATTTGTACATCTGCATAAGAACTGAGACCTCAAGTGCCCTGTTTCTTTAAAAATAATGAGAGATTAGACTACTTTCTAGATAATGGCACCTGAAATTAGATGACTCATACAATAGCTGCTTTAGTTCCAATAATTCTGATCCTAACTCACCTGGCCTAAACTATTTTTAAAACCAAGGTTTAGGTATCTAAATAGCTTAGACTGTGAGCCACCTCACAGAATTTTAGCTCATCTAAAATTAAACATCTAGCCTAAACAAGGGTCCAAGTGAATGAGAAGAAATAAGATCTCAAGGTGGCCATTTATCTTGACTTAGGTATGATGTCTAAGATAGGTAAGATCAATCACCCCCATGGAAGTGCTATGGCTGAAGCTGAGAAAACTAACTTAGGCTAGGTATTTAACATGTAAAGAGCTGTCATTGAAAGATGACTCTAGCTCTTCTGTCCATTCAAAGTATTTCACGGTATCGATTACTCAATTTTTATCAGTGTGCCTCCTATTTAGGGATGCACTCATCATGTGTAAAGTTGTTCTGCATGCTACAATTATTTTTAGGAAAAACCTCTCACAAAGTATAATATATGGGAAACTTGATGGAACTGGCATTCATGGCACCTGATTTCATTCCAGACAGCAGCACAGCCATCCTGTGGCTTTCACATAAGTAATTTAATCTATGCTTCTCATCAGTTCCCTGTTTGTAAAGAGGAAGAATGAGACTTGCTGATTTCAATGTAATGTTAAGGGGTAAAATCCATTAATAGTCATGAGGACCTCAAATGCTATGGTAATGAGTGGCATAAAATTACACTGAAATCACCACTCATCTACTGCTGCTAGAAAGCAGCTTCCAGGAAAGCATGTCAGGCATTTATGTGCTACTGTAATAAGGTCCTCAGAAATACAGGTCAGTAAATGGTTGCTGGATTCCCCCAGAACTATATATTTCAGAGCCTATTTAGAAAAAAAACCCAACGCTTCATAAATACAATTTACTCTAAAAAATTGGTGCTAGGACAGCTAAAGGTATATGAACAAGGTAGTTGTAAAACATTGTTTGTTCTCTGAAGACTGCATCCCTTTGTGAACCTTCCCCTCAAATTGTGAATTGTCCCAGTCAGCCCAAATTTATACTTTTCAGGGAATAAAATTTGAAGTGGAAAAAGCTCTACTTATAAGCTCTATTTATGGTATTTTGACCACAGAATGAAGTTATTTTTTGTAATCTTTGCTAGTAAAGGCTTGTCAGGGCCTTTAGATTATAAATTACAGTATGACACAGACATAGAGGCTGGATAATTGTAACCATTTATTCCTTGCTCTCCACTTTCCAGGTTGGGATGGTTTCTCTTGAGCCTTAGAATGATACTTGGTTCCAAGCAGTGGAAATTCAATCATACAATGTTGTAAATCAAGGGTAATATAAATGAAATCTCTGGGCTGACACAGGAATCACAGTTTAATTACAGATTGCAGTCTCTTCAGTTACATTGAGATTCAGACACCAAAACAAAACTGAAATGCACCTGGATGCACAAAACTCCTGCAAAACACACTTCATGAATGCAGTGATTCTAGGCCATATCAATTAATTTACAAATTATGATTTAATATCATAGAATTATAGAATGGTTTGGGTTGGAAGGAATCTTAAAGGTAATTTATTCCAATCCCCCTTCCACACCACATATACCTTGAGCTGTTTTCATTTTGCTTTTACACTTTGGGTATTGTTTTCTTTCTTTTCCTTTACCCCTCCACCCCCCATCTAAAAGCATCTGCTCAGTAGCAGCCTTGCAGACAACTTTGGACAAAAGTATAACAGTGGATGTAAAGCCCAAATCTCTGAAATGTAATTCAATTACTTGTTTCTTTAACTGCATGTAAGAGTCTCAGAGGAAAGCAAATCTACTTTCTGGAGTCAGATTGTTTTTACTGCTCCTATAAATCAAATAACCATCTGTGTGTTTCAAAATTAGATTGTGGAGGCTATTAGTCCATAGTGTAGACTAAGCACTTTATTTATATGTATTATGCACGTACAAAAACTCCAAGAATTAGTTCCATAATGTAATTAGGCAACTTAGAGTATGAAACCAGTAGCACTCCTTGGAATAGGAAAAATACTTACAAATGTGTCATTTAAAATACAGATTAAAAAGTGATGGACTGTCATGGCTCTCCATGGAGCACCCCTAACTTATTTTTCCTGAGTTTTTTGGCTTCTCTGCTGGCCCCTGGTCAAGTTGGAAGAGCAAGTTCAGAGCATCAGCTCCTTGTTACCACAGGAGCAACCCCAGGAGACAAGAAAGACAACCACCTCTAAAGGGCTGGAATTTGCCTGACTGGAAACTCATGGAAAGTTGGGTACAAACAGTTGTTTGAAGAAAATATTTAGCTAAGAAACCTCTAACTGGACCAGTCCATCACAATTCAAGGACAAAATTAAACTGGAGTAGAGATGGGGAGAAAAAAAGAAAGATCGCAGTTAGTGGAATGATACGAAAGCAAGCACAAGGTGATGAATATGGAAATAGAAAATACAGAACAGAGGATACTGGAGCAGGTTGTATTGGAAATCAGACTGAATACATGAGGGGCAATATGATACAATGAAGAAAGGGGAATGAGCACAGTGTATGGGTTAGCACTGCATTTACAAAGTACTGGAAGTTTGATCTTCCAGCAGGTATTTGGGGGATCAGTCTGAACAGACTGAATGCCAGAGATAAACATTTGCTTTCTTCTGACCCTTGTGGAGCTCAAATGCACATTCCTCTTCCTGCTACAAGTAACAGCCATCAAGGCTGTAACTGATGCAAGGAAATCTGTTCAGCAAATTGTGGGATTGTGTTTCATTGCAGTAGGTACTGGTTCCCAATTCTCAGGTCAGAAGAGTGAAAACATGCATATTTCCTGAAAGCAGATCAAAGCTATCCAAGGGATGGAAGAAGTCCTAACTTCCACATGCACCTGAGATCCTGAACACTGGGGCTCAAATCTTATCTCTGAACTAAATAAAAGCTGGGCAGAAGAGAAATTTGAATTCTATACAAAATGACATATTTTTTGGGTTTTGACAGAAAAAAAATCCTTTAAATTAGTTTTGACTAAGTACCTTCTACTTTCTTTCTCTTAATTCTTTTATTTCAGCTGTTGAACCAAAAATAACTGACTTTCACTTGCTTACTGTACAATAAGTTCAAAAAGTGTAAGAATGTAGAGATACCCTGCTTATGACAAAAACTTAAAGTTATGATAATCCAGAAGCAACTCGATAATCCAAAACTGAGGAATTTTCATTAATCCAAATTACCTCTGAATTAGGGGGGAAGGTGGCTAGGAGACATTCCAGGCAGGTATAGCATAGGAAGGAAAGAGAGGCGACTCACTAGTCATATGAAGTTGCAAGACTATAAAGTTTGTTGTGAAGTTCCAGCTATTAAAAAAAAGGTGTTGTAAAGAGGATCAAGACTTAAATGCAGTAGCTCAGTCTTAGAGAGCAAGTGATGGGACTGTGGTGATAAATCCAAAAGGTAAGCCAAATGAGATGGAGAGAAAAGAGATATTAGATGGAAAAATGGCAGAAACTGAGAGATATGTGTAGGTATCACTTACACTGAATAGTAGCTGAAGCCAGGGGACTGGGTGGGAAGCAGCAGTGGTGTAAGAAAGGACAATTGTAAAGATATAGGTTTTGAAATACTAACAAAATAGCTTTGGCTTAGTAATTATGAACTGGAGAAATCATCCAGTGAAAATTAATTTTGTTCTTTAACTGATCAGAATTACTGAGATGTAGCTTATATTTTTTCCAAGTGTAGTTATCAAACAATCTTAACCCAGAAATATTTCAGAAGCACTTTGTTGATCATATTTGACATTAGTAAATTCAGCTGATTAATCAGAATTGTCATATGACATTACATTTGCCTGAGTGGGTAAATATGTATCAATTACTTTAAGACTGACTTTAAATGAATATTCAGTAGAATGCATTTGAAAAAAATTCCTCTAACAAGTATTGCAATTAAAAAAAAAAATCAACCTTGTCACACCCACACAATGTATACAAAATCCTTCCAAACCTCAACTAATGTTAAATGATCTCTAACCACGCTGTGTTCATTTCCTACTTGATTTCTGTATCTCCTGAAGTTACAGCTCACTGTGAAAACTAGCACAGCCCACACCACCTTTGAAGAGCATGGCGACATGCATCTGCAGATTTTCAAAATAGGGTAATCCGGGGTATCCTTTTGCATAAGTTTTCAAGTTTTCCTTGTCAATTGCATAATTGGAATTGTGGGGGAAATGTGGGGGAAAAAAAACCAAACCAAACCCGCAAAAAACAAACCAAAATCCCACAAAAACCCCCAACCAAACAAACAACCCTTTCCCAAAACCGTCCCCATTGAGGCTTGCTCAGATTCCAGGGATATAAACGCTCACAACCATTCCAAAAAAGTGAGCAGTGATATGAGTTTCAGTAGCAGCTGATAGGAGAGATCTGTTAAAATTGATCGCTCCCCTGTCAAAATATCAAGGAGCTGGCCAATACATTCTGCAAAGTTGTCAGAGCAGATGATGTAACAGAGAAGCACAGCTATACATTACTTAGCAGCTTCCTTTCCTGCCACTAGGAAGGCATCTGCTTCATCTGAGCTGTGACCTGTTGGGGGCACTCAGGTATAGCAGCAGATTGCTTGCTCTTGTGTTATTTGTTTTCCCTTCCAGCCTTCAGATGTAGCTGCTATTTTATTCATGAATCACAATATTCCATTTAAACAATTAAACGAGATTTTTTTTATCACTTTGGGGACAAGAGGGAAGTTTCTCATAGAGTCATTAGGGAGACGCCATAACAGTTCACTGCAAGTCATCTTGCTATGCTGGTATACTGTGGTGTTTATGCTTGGAGGGTTTTCTCTGCTGTCTCTGGCACTGGCTTGTAGAATTACCTGCCTTCCACTGTATTTGAACAGAGCCCATATTTGGTGCATTTTTAGCATATATTTGTAAGCAGCTTGTACTACCACCACTTGCAGAAACATTTACTTGCAGAGACAGCCAGCCTGACAGGGCAAATGGCCACTGCAGGAGACTTTCTTACATTGTGCTCTTTTTCAATAGCTCCCCACTTACTAAATCTTTTCAATCTGATCCTGGCTTTATCTCAGATACTTAAGAAATGCAGGAGTTAGCCAGAAGATTGGGCTGCACCCATTAAGCTAGAGGAAATAGATGGATTATGAAAAGTGAGAGCACATTGCAAAAGAAAGCTCAGCACAACTTTGGGCAATTAGAAAGCTTCAGGCTTTACCCTTCAGCTGGGACTCCATGTGCAGGAGACTCTTTTTGTCTTGTACAGACCTTTGTGGACTGCGAGAGTCTGTGACAAGGGGTCCCAAAAGAAACCAGACAAAGCTGCTTCTGGAGACTCTTCCTGGGTCAGACTCTCTGACACCATCACAAGGAGTCAAGTATCAAGTGGGGCAGCAATCTGCTGCTGAGCGTATTTGTGTTGCATTTTCAGCCAATTACCCTGGAAGCTGGTTTTATGTGGTAAGTGAGGTATCCACAATGCATCTCATGCACCAGGAAAGCTTGTACTCTTCTATTTCACCATGCAGACTACAATTGTGTCTCTCCATAAAGCCCAAAACATATTCCCTCTTTAAAAACTATCTTATTGCCACTGGCTAAACCTTAAAAGATAGACTTTCCAGCTAGAATAAATTTCTCATAATGCATATTCCTAACGGGAGAGAAGACATGGAAATTTTATATGTCCAGGAGACTACCAAGAAGTTTGATTATTTTAACAAGAGTCTTATTATTATACAACTCCTTTAGGAAAATACTAATCAACTCTTTACACTTCTATTTATCAGCATTAGTTTTTCATTAATGCTTACATTTATAAAAAGATATTTCAGATAGACAGGCAGACAGGTTTTCCAGTGGTTTGATCCTGAAAGCCACTCAAAACCTCTCTATCCTAAATGACATCAACAAACATGTGGTAAGTATTTACATTTATATGAGCATTTATATGGTCAGTTTATTTATATTTTTATTTACAGGAAACATGCTCAGTGAGCAAAAGAGGGACACCAAGTTTTTTTTTGCTTGAACTCTGAGGAATGGGAGATATGCAACATAGGAAACCTGCTGGTGCTGGTGGAGTGGTGGAAAGGAAAGAGGTTGGGAATATTTTGTCTTTCACTATTGAGAAGTATAATAGGATCTGAAGTCTGCAAGTGATTTGTAAAGAAAGAATAGATGCTTTTCTAGGCAATATACTGCAATTTAAACAAGAATTAATCCAAAAAAGTAATGTAATGTGTATTCTAAAGTAGATCAGAACAGATAATCAGAATAGTCCATTCTGCTTTTATAATCTGGACTTAAATACATAAGCACTTTAAAAATAAATCAAGATTGGATATAAAGCAGGAACATGTCCCTATTTTTCTTTGGCTATTGGTTGGAGTGAAAGAAAATATATGATGGTTTATAATACTGAAATTGTAAGGAGTCTGAATAAAACAGTATTTAATTAATTATGAAGTCTATCTAGTAGGCGTGATAACAAAAAAAGAAACATTTTAGATATTTTTAAAAAGCAAATATCTCACTAAAGAAATATAAGAAATAAATAGATAGTCACATGAATAAGGACTTTGCCTGTAATTCCTTTCTTTCTTCATTTAGATGAATTTTACTTTTTTTTTTCTCTTGGTTTTGCACTAATTTATTTCCTGACTATCCAAGTCTGTGCTAACTTCAAACAAAAGTTACTGTGGTCCTCAGTAGACTCATGATAACAATGCTTTCGTAGGGACAGAATATATTTGCAACAATCCTTATACTTGTATGGGCTAATGGAATAATTCAAGCCTCATGACAATGTGCACTATTTTCAAATAAAGTCCATCAGTTAAATATTGCTCTGTCAGTGGTCATTAGTCAGGCTAAGGTCCACAACTCCATTCTAGGGCTTTTCCAGGGGAGCTGTCAGGTCTGTCTGATTCAGTCCTCTCATACTTGAAGCCTTTTGGTTCAGCTGTTTCTTACTTTTCCTTCAAATTTCTCCTTTTGTCCAACTCTTCCTAGACTGCTTAGCTTCACCTCTTCACACAGTTTAAGTGCAGATCTTCCTTTATTTACGAGTCTCTTCAGCAAGCTTCTGTATTTGGTCATTCCCTTCCAGCCCTTGGTCCGTGCTCCTTGTCAGACCCTTATCCTTATCAATCTTGTTTCTACTCCCAACCCCTCCCATGAGCCAATCCCACCTTTTCATTCCACCCAAGCTTCATCTCACTCTGCCCTCCTTTTGTCAGGGAGCTCTAATCAGTCTCTTGACCCCATCAATCCTGGTTGTAACTTCTTTTATTTCCTCTTCCTAAGTCCTCAATTTCACCAGATTCCTGCTTCCAGTATCTATTGCTAAGGAAAAGCTGAGTCCCTGAGAAACATGACTTGTGACTCTCTATAACAACTGAAGTGGGAGGCTGGTGGAGGAAAATTGGAAGTCTAGAAATTGTAACAGCAGCCACAANTCTGGTTTTAAAATTATGAAATAAGACTTAAAATTAACATCTGAGGAGTTGCTCCTACCTCTGTCACAGCCCTCATACAACCTTGTGCAAGTCCCTTGGTGCCAGGTTCATTAGATGTAGATATTGTCACGTACAACACATTAATGCTGGGCTTTCAGCCCCTTGGTCTCCAGCACCTTCTGCTCTGTGTCATGCAGTCAGGCTTTGTAACCACTACCTTAGGAGGGATACTTCAGAGAAAAAGACAACTTGAATTTCAGAAGAATTGAGCATATGAAAATTCAACTTCTCTCTCAAAATTTAAGGCCATTTCTCAATACCTCTGTATGTTCATTTCATTATTGACAAAATAATAACTGACCTTCTTGTGAGTGTTTTAAAGCATACTTCATTTATGCTTTCCTAAGGTCCCTCTAAGGAAATAGTTTTCTGAGTGCAAAGCAGAGCTATAATTATGAGAAAAACTCTTTTAAAAGAGAAAAAAGGACATACAAAGGGATGGATATTATAATGAGTAGCTGTAAGTACCAATCCTGTACCAATCAGATGGTTTGTCTGCTGCTGCTTTAGAGAGTCTGTTTACAGCTATAGTCAAAAGGTGAAAAACTGTGGCAGGTAGCAGATGTACCAATTAATAACCTGTCAAGGCTGATGGATAGAATGAAAAAAAACCCCAAGTCTCACATATTACTCCTGTGGGTTTTTTTCACCCACATTTCAGGTCTTTGGGGGTCATGAGATACACTCTGTTTCCCTGGAGAGAGATGAAACTGTCTCATTAGCGTCTATCTTTCATGACATTAACATGCTGCCTTTGAGATGCTAACTCACCTGCTCTTCTCCCAGAATCCTGAAGTGATGAAGTTCTTTAATCAAGGAATCTGGACAGCCAGCTGTTGGAAAGAAACAAAAATAGGTGTTTCAGAGCTTCCTGTCAGTGCAGTTTCAGCATAAGACACATAGATGCAGAGATGATAGAATATACAGATTACCTAAAATAAAGAAGATTAGAAAGATTAGCTATGGCTCTGCAGGCACCAGAATACTGAAAACCATCTATCAAATAATCCTTCCACATTTCTGAGCATGCTACCAAGAATACTTAGAAAGGTTATATTCCAAATATTTTAGCCCTTTCCCCAAAGGACTACAAACAAAAGCAAGATAAAAAGGGCAGCACTGTCTGCCAGATACCGCCAACCCTTAGTATAAGCCAAAAAGCCTGTTAAAAGAGGATCTGACATCAAAACATTGGAGCTGCCCAAAGCTGAATTCTGATTCACACAACGGGTTTGGACTCATTTCTAAGAATAATACATGCTTTTCTTGGTTTCCTGAAGGATTTAATAGGCCCCACAGATCACTTTAATTTTTGCTGTCACAAATATAACCCATTTCACATATATATGGCTGTTACCCCCTGGTGATAACACACAAACCAAGAACACAGGCAGAGCAATGATTTACCAGAATTTTGCAATGAGATTAATTTTCAATCACTTCAAACTTTCACATCTGTACCAGCCAGTAAGAAAGAATATGTCATGATAGCTGCCATGCACTTTAGTGACCTGTTCAGACAATGGCTACGTTCCTGGCGATGAAACCCAAGGCTGCTGCACACTGCTTTTGTAAATTACTTTTGTACACTACTAGTCTAATTCCTGACAAGGGATGAAAGTGCAGACTGCGAAAGCTATCTGGGCTTTACTCCTTTTACCATAAATTAAAGCATCTCTTTTTGAACAGAGAGTTTCTTAAAAGGAATTAAGAGCATAGCTCTCCTCAGAAAATGGGAGGAACCATGGTCTTTATCAACATGATTTTCTACTGACGCTACTACAAATAGTTACCTGTCACTCTTAATGACTACCATTAAAAGAATACAAATGAATTTGGACATAAATAGCAGGAAGTCTACACCAGCACCATGGTTTTACTCAAGGACAATGAGACATGGCCTACACTCACACTTTCTGTTGGCATAGCTGTCTTAGGGATACAGAAGGAAAAGACATTTGAAAGCAACATAACTAAAAAGGCAAAAAATTAACAATAGACACAATTACACTAGTAAAAGTCTAGTATTCACATAATTTTTCCACTTAGGGAACTGATATAAATGTTACTCAAGTCAATCTTTTACTGGTAAATGTTTTATCTTCATTCCAAGGAGGAATAGGTGAAGAATGCACCATCTACAAAACTTCGTCAGCAAACCCCTACAAAAGTAAGACAAGGTTTGAAGTTGGCCCAGGTTTAAGCATATAGTAAGAATTGCCTATTAATGAATTGTCTCTTACTAAATATTAGTATTTCTTCCCATTTAATGAAACCTATGATATTCTTATAGGCTTCTTTTACCCACCTCTTTCTCATGCACAAGGGTATTCACATATTTGAAAATGTGTTTTAGCGCAGTGATTATTTCTTAATCAGATTTTACTCTCAACTTCTAGAACCACAACCTGTGTATCACTTTGAAATTTCTTTTCTCATTTTCTCCATGCTGTTTATTCTTTCTCTTTCTCAATGCACTTAATTGTCCTTGCTGCTCCTACCCATGAATCGCTGCTATGCAGCACTTTCTTGTATTGTCACTGGGATTTACATCTCCATCCAACTCTGTCTCACTAACTACTTCACCTGAGACCTGAGTTGTAGCCCAGAACTGCTGTCTTCTTCGTGCTTCAAATCAAAACTGGTTGTGTAAGTTCCTCTCTCTTAGCCTCAAGTTCTTACGAAATTAGCAACGTTTCCCTGCACGTGGTTTTCCCTGAAAATATCTGCATTGATTGCATACTGCCATAGGAATTTCTAAGTGTAGAGGATAATTATGATTTCATGTAATGTTGCATGTTAATCTTTGACAGATGTTAGCTTAGAACACCAACTAAACTGCATTCTCTCTTTTGGAGTCCTTACAGCTTCTACTTCAATGAAATATTTCTTTCTTCCCTCTTACCCTTTCCAATTGATCATTCACTAAACTCCTTCAATTTTGAAGGTTTCCTTTTACTTCCCTAGGAAGAACTTTTTCTTTCCATTTTTCTTGAAATCCTATTTCCCAAGTACCCTTTTTTCCCCTAGAAATTCATTCTATTCTGCCCTCACACATAAATTATATTATCTTTCCTGTATGATCTTATTACACACATCCACTCTTTCTTCCATACAAGCTTAGGATGACTGGATTAAGAGCAGCCCTACCAAGAAGAACTTGGGAGTGCTGGGAGGTGAGAGGCTGGACACGAGCTGGCAAGGAGCACTTGCAGCCCAGAAACCAAACGTGTCCTGGGCTGCATCCAAAGCAGTGTGGGCAGCAGGGCCAGGGAGGGGACTGTGCCCCTCTGCCCTGCTCTGGTGAGACCCCACCTGTAGTGCTGAATCCAGCTCTGGGGTCCCCAGAACATCAGAAGGATGTGGAGTCCAGAGCAAGATCATCAAGATCAGAGGGCTGGAGCACCTGCCCTATTAGGAAAGGTGAGAGAATTGGGATTGTTCAGCCTGGAAAACAGAAAGCTCCAGGGAGACATTACAGCAACCTTCCAGAAATTGGTAGGGGCTTATAAGAAATATGGGGACAAACTATTTAGCAGGGCCTATGGTGAAGGGCAAGGGGTAATGGTTTTAAACTGCAGGAGTGTTTATTTAGATCAGATATAAGAAATGAGTGTTTTTATGGTGAGGGTGGTGAAACACTGGAATGGGTTGTCCTATTCAAGGTCAGGCTGGCCAGGGCTCTGAAAAACCTGGCCTAGTTGAAGTTGTTGCTGCTTATTGGAGGGGGCTGGACTAGATAACCTTTAAATGTCCCTTCCAACTCAAACTATTCTATGATTCTATGGAAAGCATGCATGTTGAAGTGTTACTAGTCATCCACTGCTGCATCCTCTTCCAAATGCAATATTTTGTACAGTCTGTGTTTCAGAGACTTGCCCAACCTAGTTTTCAATCTTTTCATAGTTCAGATTTTCACTGGATCTTGCTTAGCTGATTATACAACAGACCCTGACGTTACCAGCAAAGACAGAGAGCTTAAAACCTATGTCACTGTTGGCATGATTCTTTCCAGCAATGAGTTCAGAAATGTCAAATGCATACAATATTGAATTATACTGACATATCTTAACAGTCTGCTGTCTGTAAGAAGTCATCTCAGATTGTCACATTTCAGAAGCAATAATTTCAGGAAAAATAAGAAATCTTCCTTTTCTTTTTTTCTTTTTAAATATTTCTGGGCATATTTCTATTTCTATTTTTAATTTCTTCTTTTCTGTAAGTGGACCTTCATAAAACATGCTCTAACACTGTAACCTATTTCAAATATCAAAGTGAGTTTTGAAAAAGTCGGATTATGTTAAATTCCTGCATGGTGACTAGAGACAAAGGTTATGACAAATAATCTTTTTTTTATTTATTTGACAATAAATAAAACATAAAGAGACTTAAAAAAACCCCTCCCTGCTCAAAACCATTAAGAACTATTTGTTATCTCGCCCACAAATTCCTCCATATATCCACCAACATATTAATGTAAATGAAAACACACATGGAAACTTGAAAAATTATTAGTAGTTAAGCACGGCACCTTATAGGTTCACTGACAAACTGTACACACCAAACATTTCTAGAAAAGCGCATTTTCTAAGTCTCTGATGTGAAACTAGCACATGCCAAATGATATAAATAAACTGCACTTTACAGATTTCTGCTATTTTCTATAGAATGCTTTGAAGATTAGTTTTTATGCTCTCTGTCCTACAGAACCCTTTATAATGAATGGTCTCAACAATTACCAAAAAATTTTCACTTCCCTCTTACCAATTATTACTTGAAAAGTACAAGCCTTCATGAAATTTCCACAGACATAAACCAAAAAACAGGAATATTAAACAATAGGACAACACAGGAATATTACAACAGGAATATTAAAAAAAAATCAATAATAATTACACATAAGAGTGTTGAAAGGAAACAGTGCAAAAGCATGGATAACTGGCTTTAATCAGAAGCCAAAATTCAGGATTGAGGACACCTGCAGACTGATAAAATGGCAGCTAAGTTGCTATTTGTTGCCTCCTTGAGCTCACATCCAAACCTGTGTGTTTCAAATGTTCTTGGCTGCAATGACTGTTACAGGCTCTTGCTAACTATAAAGGCAGAGCAAGAAGTATAAAACTGATGCAAATATTTAATACTTTTAACTCTGTCATAGTTCCACTGACCTTAGAGCAATCACATACATAAAACCAATTTGATATTTTAAGAATGAGCCTAAGTCTAAGCAGGAAAATAATGAAGAGATGATGCCCAGTTCAAAGGACCAGCAGCTTTATAAAGTCACAACACGCAATTTCTTTGTCTCTATTTAAAGTTTTATTACTTAAATTAAATCTAAGCATTTTATTTGCTTCGACACATCCCATCATACACCTGTTTACTTGTTTGAATAATTTTGTTGTTACTTGATTCCCATATTGCTTTATAATTCAACTCCAGGTGCTGCACTTATGAATGAAAGGTCCATTTAAAGTTACAGAAATGTGTAACTGTAAACCTGCAATTTGCATTGTGATATTCTCTTCATAAACATATTTTTAATCTGTTCATATAAGTACATGTATCTTCAAGAGAATAAAGAAGCAAGATTTAGGAAGGATGGTTTGATGTCTCCTAACATCATAAATACCCTGATTTCAATTGGTCTGAACACACATTTTCAACTACACTTGTAATTAAACTATGATTCTAACTACTACCAATTTAATTACCCAAATCTTCACATATTTTTTCACAGACAGAATTAGCTTCTGTTTCTTTTTTTTCCTTAAAATTATCCCTCTGTATGACTTATGTTCTTCAGAAAGAAGGCAAAGGAAAAATTAAACCAAGCCTTTAATGTTGCATAAAATGGCAAAACAGAAGCAAAATATGACAGCTGCTACAAGTAGAGCCAACTGAGAAATAACATGAGTGTCGGTGCCCTGATGTCCCACAGCCCTGCCTGTCCCCAGGTGGGGAATCCCACAGCTCAGAGGGGCTCAGCCCCAGCCCCAGGGAGGTGCCCAGTGCCCGGAGCGGGGCTGTCCCAGCGCTCCTCTCTGCCAGAGCCCGGATGGAGGTGCCCTGGCTGAATCACTCAGAAGAGCAAAGAAAATCACAAAATGCCTTCACTGACCTCAGCTAGAAGCATATGTATCTCCACTGCAGGGTTGTGTGCTACATCTTCTACCATACGTTTGCAGCATTATTTCATGCTTTGCATTTTAAATTTCATCTTTCCCCAAACGGTTTAGTTGTGTGAGATTCATTTCAATGCATTTAAGCATCAAAATGTTGGCTATATGAATCTAATATATTCCTTGCATGCTTCCTTTATAGCTGATAGAAGGAATACATGCTCTCACAGGATAATTCCCACCATCCAAGACAGGCAGAAAAAACATATCCCCTTATTTCCATTAAGTGAGGAGTTTAGGACGACTTGGCAAGATTTACACAAGGAACTTTTAAAGTTATAATATTTGAATTTCACTCAACAGCTGCAGTTGCAATCATTTCTACACATGCTTAACATTGGAGCATGTAAATTTCCCCCACACACTTAGCTCCATGCAAGCTAAGCATTTACATTATGAGCACAGTGCAACTTCAATTTCTCTCACTTAGAATTTATGTCTGCATCAACACTTGTTAATTCTGAAAAGTACATCCCTTTTGTGGGCTCTGAACATAACCATGCACGAATATCTATCAGTGTCCTTCAAAGGATATCTTTTAACAGTGCTAATTGCTAAACCAAGCTTGCCACTGGAAAATGTTTTAAATACTTGAGAGTAACCACTTCATGCTTAGAAAATTAACGGATACGTTGGCTTCTTTTTTTTCCTGACTTTAGTATAGGTGTAAAAAATGTTCTGTATTCAAAAACATAATCCTAAAAATCTGTCAGTGCAGCACTCTAACTGCAGGACTTGCAATACAGAAGCAGTTATACATATATACATATACACATATACAGGTATACATATACAGTTATACAGTTATATATAAATATACAGGCAAGGGCAAGCTGGCCTGCCATGCATGCACAGCAAGGAAAGGGGGCTAGGGAATCCTGCAGCTCAGAGGTGCCTGCTATAGCAGTGTGCATGCAGAGCACAGCCAACCTCAGCTACAGTGGGACAGTGATTGGGACTCCTGGTGTGAGTACAAGTTACTCAGCACAGCACAGACACCACTGCTGAGTGGAGCAGCAATGGCAGGGAGAGCCCAGCCCTGTCCTGAGTATCATAACAATGGGAGTGTGAACAGGGATTCTGGGAAAGCTGGGGTCAGACTGGACTTTCACACAAAACTTGTCTGAAATCCCATAACTAGTGTGCATTAATTTGTTACGTCACTCTCCCAGTCTCCTCCAGATTGTTCAGCTAACTGGAATACTGAGGTAAACCCCCCACTTTTCTGCTGTCTGCATCTCTTCCAGGGATAAGCAATCCTGTGCTGGTAACACTGAAGCCATTCCTATGGGAACTGACAGTGATTTCAAAGTATGAAGTGATTTCACTGTGCTTGTGTTAATTAAATGTTTAGATGTTACAGGTGACCTTTTCTCATTTTTGATGTTATGTGAATGTGAACAAAGACAAAACTAAGGAGAGTGTCTGGAATACATAAATATTTTACTGAAAAGAGAAAAAGATATTATGAAGAACATCAACTAGGTAATTTATAGAATATAAGGCTATAAGGCTATATTGGAATGCTGCTTGTGCACTGTGAAAAGATGTTGAAGTATTTTCCCACAGATCCTACAAAAGGGTATAACTATAGCCACTTTCACTATTTTTTACAACACTCATGAGCAATACTTTGGTAAATAGTAAATTATTGATATTTCTTTCTTGCTGCCCACATAATTTCCTAGTGTATAGAAACCTACAACTTCATTAATTTGTTTATGTACACTTATATTTACATACCTTTTCCTTTGTATAAAGAAGATATAATTAAAAAAAATATGAAGGTCATAAAACAGTCCTGTGAATAACTTGTCATCTCAAGTCCCATGCCTTACATCTGCAAGTCTGAAAATGCAGGGGATTCACAGGGGCACTGAGCTTCATCTGGAGCATCAATTATTACTAACCACCATTAATCATAAAATCACATGTCAGACTCAAAACCTTCTCATGAAACCCATCAGCTGTATGTTTGAAAATTGGAGGACAACCCTTTAGTACCCAAATTTCTTGTATTGGCCACCTTACAACTGGTGTAAAAAACTACCTATCCAGCAAGGCCAAATAAAGTAAACTAACAAATTACATGGGATTCTTTACTTGAACTCATGCCATTTTAATAATCATCAGTTTGCAGATGATATTTTTCTGTACAATAATCCAGATGAGTAGATATACAAGTATAACCCCAAAACAAGACACAGTACAATGCTTCAATATTATAGATTGGTTTGGGGAAAAAAAAATTAAAAAAGCTTATTTCAAAAGCAGGAAGTATTGAATTCTGTCCTTTCAAAGTCAGGAGGCATGTGCTCACACTACAAAGCTCAGCTCTGCACTTGGGCAATGCTGAACCAGAGAAGATGACAAGCAACTCTTGTGTGTGGTTTCTGTACCCAGAGGTCAACATGGTGAAGATCTTTCCTCTAAGTCTTTAAAAATCTCTCTAAAACTACAAATGGTGGAGCAGTTCTTCAGCTCAAGCAAACTATCACAGCAGCAATTATGTCAATAGTGTTTACAGGTATCTGTACCAACAAACAAATTGACTGTGTACAGAAAACGTAATATTTTGTTAAAAAGACTGTGTGCCAGTAAAGGACGTATTTAATTGCTACTTTTTCAAAGGTCAATCTGCAACAAGAAAGCTGTTCTCTTAGGAAAAATCAGAATTGAAGCACCATTTTCTTCATTAATGACATCATCAAACAGTATCATGTTAATTTGCTATTTTTTAAATTGACTTCTGACAGCTGAAGACAATAAAAAAGACTGATACATTATTCTGCTATCAAAAAAGGCTGCTGAAGATATCTGTCAAGAAAATTTGATGAAAGCTGTCAGGACACAATAGCTGTCCTGTTCTAACCAGTCACTAGAGATGTTAGGTGCTAGCTGCCCAGCTGAATAGGTTACATCTTTGTGTGCTCTTAAATTCAAAACCCTCCAAAGACACAGAGGACAGTTTTTACTGTCATGAAGTACTTGTGAAAGAATTGTGCAAACAGACTGCATCAGTGTTGGGAAAGGATCACATAAAGTTATTGTAGCAAATTCTGCTGGTCTGGCTTTCTCACACTGCACACAGCTCTGGCTTTCACTGTGCTGGTATTCACTGCTTTCTTTTAATGATGCTTTAAAGCCAAATGACTAGAAGTAATGAACCACATTAGCCATTTTCTGCTAAGGTCTTTCTTTTAATCTTTGCCACAAAAAATATCAGCAGGAATATTGACCTGCCATTTCAGTTTAGAACCTACTTCCTTGCTTCCCTTTCGCACATTTAAAACAACATTTAAACCACACTTGAACAAGTTATGTTTAGTTGCATCAGCATTCAAACCCTGAATTGCACTGAGTTCTGCAATGCCAGCAAGCCACTCCTTGTTATTTTTGGCAGTTTTTTGTATATTCTGCACTGCTATGTGACAAACTGTTGAAAGAGTCTTTCAGAGGGGGGAAATTTTCTAAGAAATAATATTCAGTATTGCCCAAGAGACTGAGACTTCAGGGCAACCATGCAACAGTGCAAACGTATTTGATGAATAGTCTGTACCATCTGCTTGCTCAATATTTCAGTTTAAATTATAGGTGCAAATTCACCCACACAATTCTCAGTAAAGTCAGTGAATACCAAACTCATGCAACACAACAAATTCCATGCTGTCTATCTGTAATGAGAAATTGAGCTATGACCTTTACTGCTCACATACAGAAACTCCAGAAGCAAAAAAACCAACAAAACCTCGCTTCTTCCCATGCAAGAGGGAAGATTTGATTATTGCCAAATTAAATTTTACAGAAAAAAAAAATTTTAATGCTTCTTAATTAACAGACGTAATTTCTACAGTTTCTTTACATCAAAGAGGACAAGTCTAGGGCTTCTACCATAATCAGGTGATTTTTTTTTTAAATTTGAGATACAGGAGTGGTATTTTAAACTTCTTTTGGAAGCCTCACACCTTCTACCATATAAACCGTGGAAGTGAAAATCTCATTGCAGGGATCTGGCCTGAAAGGAGCTCTTCACTCTCAGCTTGCTAGGTTTTTAGCTCTATCAGCTCAATTCATGAAAGGTTTTCTCATCTTTTATTCAAAAAGTAGTTGAAATCTCTAAAGAAAACTGTTCTCTCAAACTCCCACCTTCATGCTGGCATTGGCCTTTGATGATGATCAGTACCTTTGAGAAGGGAAGTGAGAGGTCAGGAGCTTTCAGCATGTGGTGGAGACTTTATGAGAGAGGAGATTGTCTTCTCAGGGAAAATCCAACTATCCCTGAACAAAAGTCAACACAAGGCAAAAACAACTACAGAAGAATTTCATTTGCTAGTACTGAAGGGCAAATCCTTAAAAGATTCCAATTTCTGAATACAGAACTAAGCAAGTATAATACAGAACTGCTAAAAGGTTTCTATGCTGAAATTAAGCTTATGTTCACACAGAAATTTTCCAGCTGATGGCTCAATAACAGAAATATATTTTATATATATTTGTCATAGTAAACAATATTGTAAAGCTCAAAGCCTGAGAATCAGGTTTTGAAAGTAAATATTCTTTTTCCTTTTAAAAGTTGAATTAAGGAAAATATTCTCCTATAATTTTGGAAGTTATAGACAAAACCCCAGTTTCATATTGCAATAAATTTCCATCTTATTTGTATTTACGAAGTGAGGTTATTACACTGACTATGTAATATAGAATAAGCCACTGCACCATCAAGAAAGATGTGGCCAGGTTCCAGAGAACAAACAGAGCTTTCCATCTTTTTAATTCCAAAACTACTGTTTAAGGATATTAAAATACAATTTTTAAAGGTTATTTTCTGTCCACAGTACGGGAAAATCAATATTCCAAGCTAAAAAAAAATCAGCAGAAAAACCAAGATGAACACATGCAGGTCTCACTCTCTTACTTACACATGCATAAGCATGCACAAAATTACTGTTGGAGAAAGGACAATGGCAAACAATATGCAGTGACCCAGAAACAGCAATGCTTTTCTTTCGACTTTTGCATTTCTTTTTTTTCATGGGATATGACATCATTCTGTATAAATATATTCTGTATACAAAAAATGCTATTTCCTTAATCTATGAAGCATTTATAAATCTTCAACATGAGCCTTTCACTGAGAGCTTAGACAAATATTTAAATTGCTACATAAATGACTCAGACTACAAGGCAAGCCCAGGCTACTCCAAAAATAAATGTTCATGGACAATAAGCCCATCCAACCAAAAGAGAATTCTAAAAAGCCACAGAATATATAATATCTCTCAGAATAGTACAGACATATCTGGACAAATGGATATGATTTCCCCTTTTGCATGGAGATTTTAAGACAGAAAAAAATTTTCAGAACTCTAAAGAATGAAGCAATTTCTAAAAGTGACCTGCACTCTGGGAAAGAAGTTCAAATCTTAATTGATACCTAATTATAATATTTTCCTTTCTCCTTTGCAGCAGCAGTACATGTGTGCATATCTTGCTGTTCTCTATGAGGGAACATGGAAAAGTTCCACTTATGAAATGAGGACAGTTTTGCATTTTACTGTAATCAGATCAAATTAGGGCAGGTGGCAACTCTGCAGGCAACATAATTATGAAAAATGCCTGTGTTCAATACAAACTGTCCTTCCAGTCTTGAGGTCTAATAGGACATCAGAGTGCAATCTTTTCACATTTTACTGGCAGCTCAGAACACAGAAGTCCACTGGGGGGGGACTACATACTGCTCTCATTTTTTGTCTGTGCAAATCCAGACAAATAATACATATGTTCTTCAATATTTGCTCTAACATAAGAACCAGAGTGTTCCTGGGAATGCAAAAGCTGGTGTGGGATGAAAACTAAAGTTAAATACAGAAGAAAAAGTAATCAAGTCACTAGGCAGGTCTAATTCTAATAACATTGTGTGAGACAGGCTAATCCTGCATTACAAACAGTGGTTCATGTTTCTGCTGTAAAAAACCTGACAGGCAGGCATAAGTACAAGAGATCATACTGTCTGTTCATCTAACAGAAAAGAATTGAAACAACCTGAGAGATTCCCCAAAGAGAAAGTGTTAAGGATTTTTGTGATTTTATATTGATATACTGGCCCTATACTTGAACAGATTGCTCATGATGAATAGCAGGCAAAACACATTTGAAATAAGCTGAAAATTCAATGCAAAATTCTACTCTACATTAAAGGGATGATACAGCCAGGTTCATTTAGAATATTACTCCTCTGAAGACACCCCAAGCACTACAATAACAAATGTTATATCAAAGAGGCACTCGGCAACAAGCGCAATATGAGTCTCTGTGAGGCAATTTTTCAGTATGTCAGAATTATAATATCACTCCAAGGAAACAAATTAAGCAGCACAAACTTGGCTGTTGGGATCAATTTATTAGCAATACAGTGTTTTCTCATAGAGAATGCTTTTCTTTGGATCTGTCAATGAAATGGTCTATCTATTTTATTGATGCACAACTTCATATTTGCCTATGAAATAAAAGAAACACTCTCTCTGCAACATTAAAAAAAACAAAACTTGAGAAAACAAAAAAAAATTCATGATCATTTTTACTCTACAGTCCAGCCCAGTGTGGGTTTTCTTAATCAGCAGGGATAAATACTTTAATCACAAGGGATAAAACTAGTACACTAGTACCAGTGAAGAAATACTGAATGATTTCTACTTGGTGGAGGAATATCTGTTTTTAAAAACCCATAGGTTTCTGCAAAATATTAAAAACATTCTGCTCTGGTTATTCAGCATGCTGATATAAGAATTGATTAAATTTTCCCCCTTGTGCATAGAAGAGAAAACAGCCCTTGCCAGGTGGACAGGCCACAGGCCCTTTCAATGAGTCAGGGGAGGCTGTGCTTGCACTGTAGTGATAAAATTCCAAGGCTGTCACAATTTACCTAAAGCTCAGTGGCTGCAGTGGACCAGGAACACAGTGGGAAATGGATGTGCTTTACTGTGTGCAGGGCAGGAGAGAACCCCCACGGCTCAGCATTATGCCATCAGACTCATCCCTACGCTGAAGTGAATTAGTGCAAGCAATTTCATGAGATTACGCCAGCAATTTGGTACAGAACAGCTGCCACACCACACTACAGGCCTCTCCCTCTGGTTTTTACTTACATGACCATGAATAACTTCTGAGTTAATCCAGAGCAACAGAATCTATCCTTGATCTTTACCACCTTACGCAGAGATATGCTATGCCTTATAATTAATTGGGCTTTAAACTTTTTTTAAACTAAAAATAATTCCGTTATCACAAGTCCAATATATCTTCACTAAATTAGACAATCTATACAATGCTATTTCTTCTGATATTTGAATTACTTTCCCTATCTGGACCATGCCCATTAATTCTCTCATCTACACTTTTTTTTTCTGTATTCTTTTAACAATGTAGGGTTTCTAAGCTGTGAGTGAAGTCAGAACAGACAGAGAGGGTGTAGGACCAAATCTCCAACCTTAGCTACTGCATATATGAAACCCCACAGGGTGCACAGTCCGAGTGCAGAGGGTTGTGGGGGTGTGCACATGTTTTTTTTCCCCCTTCCCTTTGGTAATAGATATTGTTGCATCAATAATTTCCAATCACAAAAAAAAAAAAAGTAAAAAAAAATCAAGTGAATTGATACTAGTTGGATTCTAAACTGACAGAGTTTGTCACTATGAATGCTGATGCAGACACTAGGAATTGAGACTGCCATGTCTCTGAACTTGATGCTAACATTTAATCAGGTTGATAAGCCAAGTAAGAAAGAACTGGTGTCCCCCTAGGAATGCCCTCTGCCTCCTACATGTAGAGCTCCTCTTTGTCCAGCAACAGAGAAACAGAGCTCAGACATGAGTGTTCTCTATTTCTTCTTTTTTTTTACAAAATGGGAAGTCAAATTATTGAAACTAATTATAAGGTTAAGCTTTTTTTTCCTTTTTCCTCATGCCATTAAAATGCTCCCTTGACTTTGCTTCATTTCAGGAGATCACTGAGCTGCAGTTGTAAAAAAAACCAACACTAGGTCTCATTGCTTGTACATTTACCTTTTGACACCACATTAACTATTTTTTTCTGTTAAGTACTTCTAAGCAGTCATTTATATGTTAAGTACTGAACTCAGTATCCTTTCTGCCTTTCAATATTACACCGCTTGCTATGTATTTTCCACTTGTGTCTGTTATGTCATGGATCAGAAATTCATTCCTTGCACTTCTGTCTGGCCCCAGAATACCATCAGGCATGACATTTCAGAGGCACTTTTTCCTGACTGAGAATTATTGGATATACAGCTATAAAAGCATACATAAAAGCTAAAAGCCCTTGGAAATACTTGGAGGGGAAACAAAACATCCCTTAAGCATCAAATCAGTTGGAAACTCTTCATACTGCTTTTCTATAGCAATTCCTACAGGATTTGCTTTCCATTGTAGTTGAGCTCCTGTCTGCTTCAGGCAAAAGATTGCCAATTATGATAAATGATTCTGTATGGCAGGATTTAGACTCACACTACGGAAAACTATATCTAATGAGATGATTGGATTCTTTCTTAAGGATCAATAATTTATTTATAGGCAGAGGCCTCAAAGGTTAATTTTTAGTGCTTTACTCACTAAGCTATCCAGCACTCAAATGACATGTAAGAGACACGTTATCAGAACTGGCTAATCCACATCAGCTTGTTTAAAAAAATTGTCAGATTAACAAATCAATGATACTTACACTCTACAAAATTGGTTTCCACTTAAAAGCTGACTGGATTGACACAGTTTACATGCAGCACAAATCCTGTTTTCATGTAATTTAGCAAGGATTCTCCCCTCTCTTGTCTATTTCCAAGACACAAACTGGCCAGCAGAAATCCTATTGCAGTTTGATGGATGTCTACTGAGGGAAACGGCAGGAGGGGAAAAAAGAGAAATGTAGCATTTTTCATGTTTAGCTATAGGTTGTTGTCACTGATCAATTCCCTGTCTCTGCATCCACAGATACCTGTGACTTTCCATTTAGAGAGTTATCACCTGCCTTACTGGTTTTAACAAGAAGTGTGCCATGCCTCACTTGTGACACATTGATGCTACATTCATTCAACTGCCCATTGCAGGGGTTGCATGAATGTAACAGTGATGAGTGCTACATTCACATTTTTTTCACCCATTTCGACATTTTAATTCTGCTCACACCTCTTGCAGTCATTATAAGAAAGTCAAACACATGGTTGCCATCAAGCATTCTCTGGTCTTGAATGCAAAGTAAACTTTGCTGCAACAAAGTCTTTGCATGTGCTGTTTTTCTCCCCATCTCTTTCCCTTTCTAGCTGTGTATTTATAGTTCTCCTTTGAAGGTTGTGGAGCATTATCTAGTTTTATTTTTTATTACTTTTGGATTTTGATGGCAGGTGGGTTTTGGGAGCACAACACAGTTCAGGTCATTAGGACTATATCCACCTTCCCTGGGACGATAACAAATCAAGGTGGGAAACATCTGAAAGCTACAATGATATTTTTTGTGCAATGGTCACTGAATTATAGCAGTTATGATATAAAACTGATTCAGATGACAGGTGCTTAATCAATTGAAACTCTGGAAACTCTAGTAATAGTTTCCTAACTTCTTTCTATACCTGGAAAATATCATCAGAAGACAAATGTAAATATTTGCAATGAAAAAATATACCACATTGTCAGTTTGCATTTCTTTCAGTCTTGTATCTACAGATCCTACTGAACTGAAGGTTAATGCTAACATTCAAAGACAGACTGTGCATAATCTAAGAGGACATGCGACATTTTTATGTTTCAGGCTAATGCTTTGTGTTTTTGCTCTTCAGGACAGTCTCATATAGGAAAGTAAGCTAATGTCATTGACTATCTCAATATTAAATAGATAAATAAATAAATAGAGACAAAGCAAACTACAGCAGAAGTGGCTGAAATAAGTGCCATGTACACAGTAAACAATCCCGCTGAGCAGCCTACTAATTTGTCCCAATCTACCACAACCAATTACTCCTGCCTCAGAGACTCCTTATCTCACATTTTCCAAGCCAGCTACCCACTATTTCTTGATAAAAAACATAGCAGTATTTCAGAAAATTGCAGATTAGATAAAGAAGAAACCCAGTGTTAGAAGTAATTGCCTGCATTTTTCCCCTCAGCTGTCCAATCCTCCATCCAAATAGTTGAAAAGCTACCTTCCAAGTTGAGTCTCAGTAATCCATCTGTATTGGCTACAAAATAATAGGCTTGACAATATTGTAGAACCGTTGTGCTTAGCATTACTGTCTGCTAGCAGAAGATGGGAAAATAATCTTTGAAAGGTCAGCAAGAGCAAAACCGTACTGTGTTGAATTGGACCCCCACAATACTGGCTGGACATAACACACACACACGCATGACAGAGTTGCATAGCTAAGTTCCACAATGCACAAAAGGTAGAAATCATTCAACCCTGCTTCTTCCTCCTTCCTCTTCCTTCTCATCCCTCTTCTGGGATACAAAAGGTATCTCTGGTTTGGGAGAAGCTGGAGCTGGCTGTAAGTACTGTAGATAAACAAATGTACTGAACCTAACACAAAATCCATCTCTCAGTACCCTGTCTCTGGCACAGGCCAGTAACAGATGCCATGAGAAAATCATAACAAGAAAAGGGTTAAATATGTCTGTATTTCATTCTTATCCGCACACTGCAGATTTAGGGACATTCTGTGATAGAGGATGCAATTAGATCCCCTTCCTCCCTCTTGGGAATTCTCCATTAATGTACCTAGTCACTTTGAGAACCCCGAATACTTTTGGTCTCTACAACATCCTTAAGCATTAAGTTCCATAATTTTAATTTGCAGCATGTGAGCTTCCTCCTTTTGCTTTATATGTGCTACCTTATAGTATGGCTATCTCCAGTTCTTACATAATAGGAATGGGCAAATTCCTACTACTTTTTTCCATTCCCCTTATGATTTTAGAAAACTTCATCACATCTTTATCTAGATGACTCTCGTCAGAACAGAAAAAATAAGCATTTCATCACACACAAACTATTCCTTACCTCCAGTCATCCTTGCTGCTCTATGTTTAAATGATAGCTAGCACTTTCTTTTTCAGAGACAATAGTCAGAACTGCTCTTGGAATGCACAGAGCAGGCAGCACTCTTGATTTTTCCATGGAGAAATAACATTTTGTCACTCCTAAAATTCCTAAGATCTGAATTGCCCTTGATTTTCACTTAGCTCAGATGATATTTCCAGAGAGCAACCCAAACAAATGAGGCAGGAGATGAGAGACCAGTACCACCCTGATTTCTTTTGCCCTTGGACACTCCAAATGATGCCACCTCTGCTTCCTAAGGTGGCTTCCTGGAGAGCCTGTTCAAAAATGCCAGCAGTGTCATGCTGACAGCTCTGCAAACTGAATTCCATTGTTACTCCATCCTTGCACCAGGGCAGTGCAGCAGCACCCTTGCAGCCAGCTCAGGGTTGGCCATGTACTCCATCAGCCTAAATCACCTTCATGGCCTCACCTCAGCTTGCCCCAGCGCTGGGACTCCCCTGGTGGCCACAGGGCTGTGGCTAACCCTGCCTGGCAGGCACAGCCTGGCACAGCTGGCCTCCTGACTGCCCCAGAATGGCCATCCTACAGCATGGCCTGCCAGCACGCAGTGTCCAGGCAAGACTGCAGAATGCCTTACCTGGTCCCTAAGGAGTTAAGAACGTGGGAGCTAAGCTGTGGTGTGAGGTATGAGGGCAGGAAACAAAAGGGACATAAGTCTGATAATCCAAAACTAACGCATGAAAATGAACAACTAAATGCTTTGATCTGAAAGTTGAAACCAAGGGACAAAAGAGCAGGATAGCAAACAAATAGAAAGAACAAAGAAAATTATCATCAGCCTCCTTCTTTTCATCTTTTAAAGGACAAAGATTTCTCTAAGAGCACTATATTTACCCTGTATTAAGTAGTCTTGTAATTTTCCTTATAAAGATCAGGCAATAACATGAAATTTACAAGGATAATTTAATTTTCTGACAGATGAAATGGCACAGGATTGGAAATTCAACACTAGACAATAACTGATGTTCATTGGAATTTCTCCACTGTCCCCAAAACCTGTTATTAAGCTACATAATAAAAGAGTAGGGTAAGTAACCCTTAACTAGATAACATTTGCAAAGGCTGCTGATTCTGTATAGGATATATGTTCCTATAGAATGAAGAATACATTCCTATAGAAAGAAGACATTCTTGTCTTTCCATCAACGCAAAGAGAAATGGAGACAGAAAGCACTTTTGCATATGTGCCTTACAGACTTGACTTTCAAAACTATGAAGAATAATCTCTCTATATCCCAGATGTGAAACCCTGGAGCTTCATAAAGAGACAAAGGTCCTTGCAAGCCAACCTGTGCACACACCATGCTGGAGCACTTGCTCTTTAGTGGAGCCTGTATTGAACTCCTGAAGACAATTCCTGAGGATGAGAGAAAAAAATTGTGTGGTGCCCCCAGTTTCCTTCTCTGTGCTAGGAGAAACAAGGACTTCAAACTAGACAGCATTTGACCCATAATAACTGGAAAATGAAATCTCCATTTGTAACTTAGTCTTTCATCTGCAGATCCCTCTGCAGGTCTGATTTTTGTTTTTTTTTAATATCTTGTCTTCTGAGGACAGAAGACTCTTTTCGATTACAAATCCTGGTTTTGTAAAGTACGCTGCATCTAGCTGTGCAAAGGTGATACATTAATTTTTATTTATATTACAGCTGATCTGAAAGCCTCCCTTCTGTTAATGACCCCACAATGTGAAACAGTGGTTGAACATGTCACATTAAACAGATGATACAGTCATTTGTGTGCCTACAGAGGATGCCACGTGTGACAGAACGTGTGGTACAGAATGCACGGCACATTCCCCAAGGGAGGGGCCCGAAGCAGAACAAGAAAGCTGCCCATTCCTTTGTGCTGTGGATATAATGACCAATGCAAAACTGGGATTTTAACTTTGTCTCTCAGCATTGTAAGCTGTGAGTTTGGCCTTACTTGGTGAGCCTACATAAAAAAATATTACCCTGCCAAAGATAATTCTCCAACTACACTTTACAAACAGAAAACCATAAATCCCATGCCTTGAACTTACAGAATATATACACCAACAATCTCTAGCTGACTCAAAGCTGTGTTTGACAATGATAAGTCAGTGCTGCCATGCGATTACCTTGGGAAACTCAACTGAAGGCAATGACAATTGAAAGTTAAAACATCTGGCTCTGAATCCTCACTTTATGACTTTGTGGAGAAAGAACAGTCACAGCTACATGACAAAATATCAGCTCCATATTTTCTGACTTTTCTCTTGAAGTTTTTGCAGTTTTTAAATATGGCTCACTCAATGTTAATGTATGTATTATATAAGATTAAAAAATACAAGATCTGCCCCCCACAAAGTCTTTTATGGAACATATTAATATACATGCTACTCAAGAGACTGAAGTCTTGTCCTCAAGAACAGTTTAAATAAGCAATTTAAGTAAACAGTTTAAAACAGTTTAAATTAGCAATTTCCATGTGCTAGGTACAACCTATTTATTTTTCCCTTTTCTTTAATTAACCTAGCTTATTTACCTGGCTTGCTGGAAAAGGAGTTATTAGAGTCCACCCATTACTAGCCCTAAAGATTGCACAAAAAGCCAGAGGATGCCATTTAAGTACCAGCTCTCACATAATTATTCTGCTTTAGCAATACAAGTGGTTTTAAAGCAAACTTTAAGACCTGGAGCTCTATTTTAGACATAATTTCATTAATAAATTGCTTCCTTGTTAGCATGCAATCTGCAGTTTATTTATTCTGTAGTATTCTCCTGTGATTACTATGATATATCTGAGTTCAGTGCTCAGAAATGAACTCTCTGAGTTTTGAAGGAAATAGGGCTTTGCTGGACAGGAGGGTAGATCATAACCCCAGTAGCCAAAATAATAATTTGTAGCTAGTGAACAGAAAAGACCAAATGGACACAGTTTCAGTAGGAAATTTGATGGTAGTTGCGCAGGATGAGGAGACAGGGATTGAACCTTATAGAAAAAATAGAGAACACTGAAGACACACACTAGCAGCAGAGGTGTGTTTCATGTCAGGTTTTCTTTGACCTGCAGACTCTCAGGGCCAGACCTATAAGCACACTGAGTGTGACGCCTTGACCCAGGCACTGGACTACATCTGTGGGACTGTGGCCAACGTTCTCCTGAGAAACAAGGCCAGAAAGCAAATGGGTTGCACTGAGGCAGCTGCAGCTACCAGCATCCCACTGACCTAAGGAAAGATGCAGAACAAGGGGGCTGTGCTCAGACACAGCTGTAATCAGAGAGACCTCACTGAGAGCAACATTCCTACAGTATGTGGGGAGGCGTCCAAAGATGGAAGAGATGAGTGCACATCTCCCAGGCATAAGTGGCTCCTCTGCAGGGAAAAAACATGGTCACTTTGCTGGTAGAGTGCTATACTCGCTAGTAGGAACAGATATGTGGAAAGGACTAGTAACAGACAAAAATATAACCAAAAATTGCTGACAAGCATGAAAGTGACAAAAGCAGCCCCTTGCCACATATGCTAGACACAGAGCTCATGAAGCACACTCTCTCAGAAGCATGAGAACACTGAAAAGTTGCTAGAGCACATACAAATGAGCTCTGTCCTTGCCCATGCTGCCCTGCAAGGACAGGAGCTGTCCACTATGTACAATGATCTTGGGAATATCAAAAGAGTTGGAGGGTCTGTGAGCACACATGAAGAGATGGCAGTTCTGGGGCTCTTTCCATTAATCCTTTTGGAGAAGTGTCAAAGATCAGATAAAGACAGATACCATCCAGAGGTAAGTATAGGTGGTTTTGACTGGAACATTAGTTCTCTCAACCATGGAATGCTGTTCCATGAGCATGGCTTCCCAAACATCATCTCAGGATAGTTAAAGAAGAGGATGAAGCAAACTCACAACTTGCTGCAGTGTCCTTTGAGAACTCAGGGAGAACAGGTTTGCCTAAGTAAAACCAGTGAAAAACATCTTCAAGTCCTTGACTTATGAGAAATAATAACAAACTTGAATAGCTGGACTGACAGTACGCTCGATGTTGACAAGATCCTTGCCCCTAAGAAGAATTTTGGCTGACCTATCACTCAAGATCCTCTGTGGAATCCAACTGACAGTGATAGCTGCAGGGTCTGTGTTCAGTGTTTTTCATTTCTCCATATTTCACATGCAATTTTTCTAACAGTGACATATATTAACATTTGTGCATCACACAATATACAATTCCACTCAGGAGGACTGGGAATGAAGAGAGGTATTACGAGGTACAGTCCTTGTCCCTTCTACCCCTAACCTCTACAGCCAAACAGAGCCTAATTTATCTTATGGTGTGATTCAGAGCAGCCTATGGAGTATTTTCATTTTTGCCAAGTGCAATGTTTTAAATACATTTTGGCATTAAGAGACTGCTCAGTGTGCCTTAAACAGAGCCCCCGTTTCTACTTGTCACTCCCTAGAGTCTCTGATGGCAGTTCCACAGCTCTGTGCCATCAGCCAGCAAGGAAAATCTTAGCTGACTACATGATGTCACCTCAATTTCACACTTTGATGAGGGCCTGGATGTACTCCATGACAGCATGTCAACATTTCAAAAGATAAAAACACTGCTGGGGTAGAAAAAGGTAAATGGAGATCACCAAATACAAATGTGAGCCACATAGTATTTCTGAATCTCTTATCTATACAAACCATACAGGTTTACCTATCACTGAGGAAACCACTTCTTCAGTCTCTGCAGAAAAGGATGTGCAAACATTTCTTTGTATGTCTAAATTCCCTTCCATGTGTATCATATATGATTTTTTAATGAAATCACATTTGTATCACCACAAGGTAATACACTAATAAATATTTAAAAGGAAACATTTTTGGAAGGGCATGTCACTGACCTAAAGTCAGTCAGTAAAGATCAGCTTTTAACAGATTTAAAATAAATGTGTGGAATGAAAACACAGCAAAAAGAAAATTGAATATTCATCCCCCAAAGAAGAAAAAAAAAAACCCCTATCAACATACAGCAAGGTGAGTACCCCAAGACTCAACTAAGTAAATCCTAGCCCTTACATCCAGCAATATAATTCTAATCAATAATCCACAGCATTTATGTGTAAAGAAGTCCAGGGGGCTGCGGTTGCCTCACAAGAGCTCTGGACAGAAATAAATCAGGACTTTGCCTTATGTGAACTGGGATTTGATGTGACCTTCATGCTGCAGACCTGTCAAGCTGTAGCAATGATGAATGTAATCAGACAGCTATTAGACACTGTTCTAATTTAGACATAGCAAAACCTATTGAGTAATGTCAAATGAAACAAAAAGCAAGGCTGGAGTGTGAAAGGGCTTTAGTTCCCTTTAGGTAAAATTCAAAGGACTTTGTAACATCAAGGCCTTGCTGAGCTGGGCATGAAGGCCTTGGAAGTGATGAGGCAAACTATTGACTGAATATGGCATAATCCTGTCACAATCCTCAGAGGAAGCTTGAAATTTCAACAGGGATGCTGTGTTTTTGCAAAGTTTTGAGCTAGGCAGTTAAAATAATTTTGAAAGTTTGCCTTTCTTTTGTTCCCTTGTCAACAACACCTAAAAGATTACTTCTTCAGCAAGAAACACTTGAAATAAAGCACAATTTATTTCAATAGTGTTTAATCATCTCAGTCAAGACCATTCCTATGAAGAATACTGGAATAATTTTATGTGCATCAATATCTACATAAGCAAAAAGAAATGGGACAGAAACCTTCTCCCCAAACCTAAACCATTTTCAATATTTTTACACATGGCTGAATATGGTCCCCAAGCCCCTTCAAGCCCTTATGTGGAAAAGTTCAGGATATAGCCAAGTGTGAAACATTTGAACATTTTAAGGGACTATGAAACTGTTACTATAATTGTCTTTTCAGCTACACACTGGCTCAGTGATATTCTGTTTCACTCCTTCAGAATTTTTAGGAGGATGTTTTAGTCTTGGAAACAAATATCTGCTGATCAGATGTGATCAGTTTTTCAGCCTGTGCCAGATTGGAGAAAGTCTATAGAAGAGTTCAGGTCTAATGGAGGGATTAATTTGAGGTTGGAAAAGGACAAATTCTGGCTTAGAAGTGACTTTATGGTTTTAAAAGCAAATGCCTGCTGGACTCACCATGAAACTTAAATTGTCCTTGTCCTAAGTCATAATGGCCTAGCTATTAGGATGGAAGAAATAACATGATGCCAAATGCACAAAATAAGATTCAACAAACTGAGATCCCAAAAGATCAGAAGTGGAGGAAACAGGAGTTGTAATCCCACCCTCCTGCTGGTTATGACAATTCATTGGGGTGTGGAGCAGGTCTGCACAGATCCAGCTGGAGGGTGCACACCTGAAAAGGAGTGGGACTCATTCAGCCCAGTTCAAAGACATCAAGTAATCTCAACCAGATGAATCAGTCTCTGTAGAAAAGAGACAGCATTGTGAGAAATTTGGGCTTGAAATTGCCTAAATGGTCTTTGCAATGTTTGCTAAACATTCAAACTAGTCAGAACCTCAGCTTTATTAAAGGAAAGTGCAAATCTGGACACAAACATTTCTTTGCTTTTGTCAGAAATTATGCCTCAGCAAAGGACTGATCTGCCTGAGGACAAGTCTACCAAAGGGAGCTTCAGCAGGTCTAACAATCTGTTGATGCTAGATCAATATTATCAGGACTACCAATATAGACAATTTTCTGGGCCAACAAAAGTCAGACAAAACCCCTGGAACTCTAAGACAAATTCTAGGAGATCAAGAAATAGAAACTGCTTTTTGTCTATGAAACAGGTTCAAGTCCTCTTATAGAAAGATAGGTGAGATGCTGGCTACTTTTCCATCCTTAAAAAATATGATGGTAATTTATATAAATTATCAGAATGGGTCCTGGTGTATTTCTGACCCTAGGACTGTACTAAAATAGTACCTGAGAGTATTCTCAGAGCAACAACATGTCAGGAACCATTTCCCAAAGGCTTTCTGCATGCAGATGCCCTGGATTGCAGTTTTGAAAACTCCCCAGCATAGTCATAGGCAGCCTTCATGTGCCTGCCTCCAGACCTTTCACTTTTAATGCACTGCTCTAAATACCAAGGCCAAATCTGTGGAAAAAACTTCCTACTTCTGCCCAACACACACATGAAAATGTTCTGAATGTTCCCTTATTGATCTCTAGTGTTATAACACAAGAATGGACCTAGACTAGAAAATGATCAATTACTCCCACAGTTGGAGCTTGTATTAACTCACTATCTAATTCAGTGAAATCAAAGTTTAAGCTGTTATTTTCCTGAAACAGAAGCAGAGTTAGGTCTTTTGAAAAGACAATATGGATGTGATGCTTATGGCAAAAGATAAATTATTTTCAAAGGAAATTCAGTCCAAGTAAAGAGTAGAAACATAATTTGCTATCTGGCAAGTCCTATTAGTGAAATTCTGCACAACCTTACTTTCTGGGGTGAAAAATTCTGAAATCTAGGTTTTGATTTATGTTATGTCCTGAGGATTAAAACACTAAAGATTTACAATAATTGTGAGAGCTGGAGGAAAGAGAAGTAAAATCATTTGATATGCTAAAACTTCTTGTGTATGAACTGCTGTATTAGCTTACCATTCAATCGTTTTAATGACTAAACTCAAAGGCTTCTATCAAAGAAATTATTTAAGAATAGTCTTAACAACAGCATGAATTACTAGCAGTTTGTGGATTATTCATTTCAGTGGCCATAAGTTCCCTTTCCTTTGAGACCTTTTGAACTTCAATGGCAGTAGATTTATGGCTCTGCTTTGGAAGTCATTACTTAAATTTAGTTAGGACTTATTATCTTCCCTTACCCATTGTTAACATTAAGTTGCCTACAGTGAAAGGTTTTTATTATAGAGAAAAAGTTTGTAAGTTTAGATTTAATAAGGGCTTCATTTCCACTGGACAGCAGATATGCAGCAGTATCAAGTCTAAGAAGCAGTTTAAATGACTGCTAATTTCCTAAAAGAGACAGAATTTAAACTTATCTTTTTTATTTTAGAGCGTTCTATTCTGTTCCAGAATGTTTAAATGTATAAACCACATGTAATTACCAGTATAAAAGCAGGGTAAATTTGTATACTTCACTGAGTATTTCAGTACTTGTGGAGGGCTGTGGCAGCTCCAACACAGAGCTCTTTAACTCTGCCCTGAAGGCAAGGAAGATTATCATTAGATTCACTCAAGGGGTTCAGCTCTCATTCCCTTTCTAAAAAGAAGAAAATATTCAAAATGGTAAATGATAACAGAAGGAGTTACAGTGAAGGAAATGCACACAACACACATAGCTGGAAAGCAGTGATGTACTGCTAGCCAAGGGTACTGCAGAAATGTTTAACGTTCAGGAATCATGTGGATGCTTGCACGGATGTATTTGTAAGCAGAGCAGCAGATTTGGCCACTTTCCAACAGAATAAGCAACATTGTATTAGAAATACTCATTTTCCCAGAAGGTGAACTCAAATACCTTTTCTGAAAAGCAGGAAGTCAAGGGGCAGCACATGAACCTGTTTAAAATTGTATATTTTAAAAATAATGTTAACTTCTGTTCTACATGCATGCGGTCACAATGACACAACCTTTACATGACCTATACTGCCTATAAAAACCTGCTCTCCTACTCAAGACGTTGCTTTGTTTTTTTTTTTTTTGTTTTTTTTTGGCGGGGGGGAAGGGAGAAGGAGAATTGGGCAATGGAATTTGCAATGTAATTATTTATGACACTGGCAGAGCTGTATATTTTCCAGGATTATTTGAAAATTTTACATGGAATGGCCACTGCACTATGAAACCAAGTAACTGCATAAAGGTTGCTTCTAGATGCCTTAGCTGTGTTTTTCATGCTTTGGTTTAAACATAAATTTACTGATGAATTTTTCTAGTTTGCAATGGTTGATTTTGGAAGAAAATATATAATTTCCATAATTCGGGAGAGTGCAGTTACTAGTAAAGGACCTTGCAAAACCAGTCCTTTTAAAATAAATATTTTAGATATACAATGAAAAAAAAATTTTAAATTGTTAGTATAAGCAATTGCATTAAAAGTTCCATTGTAAAAGTATTCTTATACAATTGGATAAAAATATATATCATGTAAACCATCAAAAGTCTTCAAACTTGAAATAAAAAATACTTCCACAATGCTGTTTATAAGCTGTACATAGAATCAAGTTGGTAAAAGCAGTTGTCCAAAAATTCAAAAAACAAAGGGTCTTAGTAGTTTTTAGACAATTCACAACCATGGAAAGGGAAAAATTTAAAAAAGAAAATAAAATTATATGTATCTCCAAAGATTGAGCTTAGCCTACAGCAGAAAAGCAACAGATTTGACTCTGTCTGAGGAGCAAGTTTCCTAAATTCATACCTTAACTGGTTCTATTATAACTATAGTGTTATAATAGTTTAGAAATGTCATTGGATGCATACATGTGTAATTACCATTGAATGTTAAATATATTTCCATTATTATAACACTAAAATTTTAAAAATCTGAAAACTGAGACTATTCAAAATGGAAATATTATCCTTAGAATCTCACAGAGAAAGCTATATTTGCCAATTAGAAAAAAATCTGCATTACCTTTTTTATTTGAAGTATTAATCAAAATGTCCACATGTGAAAAACCCCTTCACTTCAGTAAAACTATCCACACATTCAGCTGATGTTTTTACAGAACATTAATTTGTCATTCCAAAGCTCCCTAATCAAATATTGGAATGCTACCAAAATAGTTCCAAATTTCAGTGTATTTTCCAAATTTTGATGATTATTTCAAAATTGTACTTGACTGATTTTTAAACTATTTTTAGAGGGAAAGTTCTCATGATGTATCACAACCTTGAATTATCTTTCAGCTGCCCATAGAAAAACAATAATTCTCTGCTTTAACCCCCACCGGTTGGACCATGAGGTTAAAACCCAGAAAGAAGCCTTTGAAGATGTTGCCTCTTTCCCCAGTAGTTCTTCTCCTTTTTCCTCTACTCCACCCTGTAGACAGGTTATGAAGTCATGATATAATATACATTAAATTTCCTTTGTGTACAGTGCTGGATAACACAGTAATCTAGCACAGAAACTTCAGAAAGACCTTGGACTGGAAAGTTAAAGCAGTTTTGCTAATATTTCCCAAATATAATTACCTGTTCTGAAAGTGAATAAGTGTACAGCTGGAGACAGCTTGTTTGCCATAGCACACTACATCTGCCTTGTTTTCACTCCCAGCGATGCTATCAACACAAAATGCTAAGTATTCCAATGGCCATTTCAAATAATCCATGTTTTCTTTTAGCTTTTAAATGTTAATAGCACTTAAAAACCTGTATTCTTCAAATTGGCCACTGGAAAATTTCAGTTTAATGGAGATAATAATTAATAATTAATTTATAATGCAATTAGGGTTTGGAGGACCTAATTAAAATTGGATGCCATTACGTTCATCATTATCTTTTCAAAATACACAATAAAATGAAATTGAATTTTTTTACTTCTGGCCATTTTTCTAAAAGACAGGTTTTTAAAGATCATCCAAAATTTGAAGGACAATTGAGTTTCATCATATCTTTAATGGTCTAAAAAGATCTGAGGAAGATTTTCCCTCCCTTTTATGTTATCCTCACAATAAAGTTAATAGATTGTAGAAAGATCCACTTTTTTAGAGATGTGCAAGAAAAAGTTTGCTCATTTCTGAAGGAGCCACTGACACAGTACTTGTTCTGCCACCCAAAAAAAGCACATAGCACTGTGCAAAGCAAAGGCAGCTAGAGCAGCAGGTGTCAGTGGAGGAGCTTTCCACGGGAAATTCACACAGGAATTTCCTGTGTGCTGCTCTGTGAAGGGCTGGGTGTGGAACAGAACTGGGAAAAGTGAAAAACACCATCCCACACAACATCTTTTCCTTGCTGTGAGCAGACCTTGTGAATACCATAAGACAACTGTCCATATTAAAAAGAACATTGCAAATCTGTCATCACAACCCTGTTGGAGTCAACCCAGCTAATTCCTCTGATTTACATTTCAGTGCAGTCACAAAAATGCTGCGTTGCTCCACTTCTGGGGATGGCTGGGAGTTGGGACCTGGGATCCAGAGGCAAATACTTCAGACATACCCAAAACTGGCTCTGCTGCCAAAAATTGGTGCATAATAGAGTGATGTGAGAGAGGAGCAGCAAGGTAAGTCTACAGAATAAAGCTTTGAGAACAGGAAAATTCCCAGAATCACAGCCTTGAGTAAAGGAAAATTCTTAGACAGGAATATTTTGGGATGAATGCTCCCCAAAAGGCACTAGGCACCAAGAGAACAAAACAAGCCAAACCACATAATCTTCTTCTGTGTCTGAATAAACAGGGATTTTTCCATAAATTGATGAACTCTCCCAAGACAGCACCTCAAGCTTTAAGCATTCTTCTATCCAGAAAACTCAAAAGAGCAGGCAAGGCAAGTGCTCTCCAACTGGCTTTTCAGTGAAGTGCTATCAAATATTTCCAATGATAATGCTGATTAAATCTCCTTGTACAAATGTATCCCAGAAGAGAAATTCATTGAATAGTTGGTCCTGATGGGGACCAATACAATTGGTGTGTATGACGTTGTAGCCTAAACTTCTCTATGGACTGGCTGCATAAAGCAATGACAGGTGCAAGGCTAAAGGAATGGGTTTCTCCAGTCCATTATCCTCTCAGCCATGCCAATCCAACCACTTGTAGACATGATAATTGAAACATTCAGATCACATATGCTTTCTTGCTTTGCTTAAGTAAAATAGTGATTTGCTTTCATCCTGAACTCAGAAAGAACTGTACCAACACAACTGAAGAGGTAGGAAAAAAAGGTGCAAGGGTAAGAGGGGCTGATGTGAAGGCAGAGGGTGCATATGAATGACTTGAGATGTTTTTACTACTGAATACATCACTCCATCTAAGCATACACTTAAACTTTGGTGTCACAGGAGAAGTATACTTTTAAGTGCTTTTAAAATAAAGCACTTAGATGAAGAGTTGCTGTAAAAGTCATCATGGATAAAGGAAGGCAGCAGGAGAGTAACAGAGGTCAGATTTAATTTAAGCAATGCAATAAAGCAAATCTAGAATGAAAATATGACTCTCCCCTGCTGGGAGAATCAACTTTTCATCCCAAACCCATTCTTTTCAATCATGCATTTCAAAAGGAATTTTCATGTGCATTTAAATTCTAATCTCAGAGTATTCTTCACTCCAGATTTAGTGTATTTGAAAATAAATGAAAAAAAAAACCACTGAAAGAATGCTTGATGAAAGTGTGATTAGCAAGAAGCACTGAAAAGATTTAATGTCTCAAGATTTAAGGGGAGTCAGAAGTAGAGGTGTGCAGTATGAAGACTGTAAGACCAGAACAATAACAACACTAATTTAAATGGTAGTATTTAAAAAGCATAAAAGCTACAAGATTAAGAATGTTCAGGCAACTTCTGTCTGGATGTAATTTTTTGGCTCATCATTAGAAATCTCCAGTGATGTGGTAGGTCTCATGTCAGCAGGGCAGTTGGCAAAGAGGAGTCTCATTGGAGTCATGAGAATAACTTTAAAAAATTGAATCATGAGACTTAAGAGATAGATTAACATTCTGACTCTGCCCTACTCTGGCACAGAATGAAAGATTTATTTGAGAGACTGAGTGTGTTATAAATTCTTTGGCTGCTGTAAGGATATCTACCTTCTTGGAAGGTATTTGTTTTACTTAAAACTCACTAGAATGAAGAAAGAAACTATTTGCCCCTAAATCTGAATATTGTGTAAAATATTGCGTCACACTTGATTGGGTCATTTTATTGCCATGTCAGCTTGTGAAGGAATATTTCAAAATATTCTGAGACATCACTGCAGCAAAGAGAGCCTTCCATTATATACACTCAACTCGTAAATACCTCAGCTTCATCTCTTTTCTCAAATATTGTACTGCATAAAGGTAAATGGTAGGGGAGAAACTCAAATTTAAGAGGTGTCATTAAAGCAGTTACATGACTTGTCAATACTCATGCTGAGCTTCTTGAGCATGAAATACTGTACTGGGGAGGCACTGCTGAAGACTGGCAATTCAGGCTACCAGACAGAAAACAGCAGAATTGTATTAATGCTGCTGGACTCCTTGAAATTTCACTCTCTCCACCAACTTGATTTTTTTTTAAGCTTCCTTCCCTTCCACCAAAGGAAAAGCTGCATTAGAGGCTTACACTCAGTTTTATAACTTAACCCTACCTACAAACTATACATCAATACAGAACTAATTGTGCATAAAATTTAAATTCTATTGCACTGCTATATAAAAATACAAAATGCTCCAGCGGTATAACGGCTGGTGCTGAGTTCAATCCAGTAAGAGTTGCCCAAGGCAAGCCATACAATGCAATTACCTCTCACATACTCACTACTTTCTTTCACAACATTACTTTTACCATGCAAATGTATAAATCTAATTTTAATCTGCAAGACCATCTAGAATATTAAAGCAGCACTCCTGTCTTACCGTCACTAAGTGTAATTAAAGATATTTAAAAATTTAGTTTGGAGGAATGATTCTAGTGCAAGAAAGAGCTAGATACTGCCCTCAACCTAGATTATAAAATAGATCTTAGGGGAAAGGGGAAAAAAGGCTTTGATTCAATATGCTCACTTGTTCTCTCTTTTTTTCTTCCTCTTTACTCCTGGAGCAAGAGGTGTTTATTTTCCAGATGAAGGTAATGTGGAATTAGACTATGGACAAGGAGATGTCCCTGTTTGAAAATGGGAGGCAGTAGTGTTAAAAATTCATTGCTCTGCACCCTGTGCATTCATTTGGATGACTGTAGTGCTGCATTCTGCCTAGCAGCATTTATACTCAGCCTGCACAGCTGTGACTGATGATGGAAAGTGCTGAAACAATGAGCGAGCCAGACTGGCTGTGTCAGCAAGAAACCAGAGCTGAGTAAAAATCTCTGCAGGAAAGTGCTGGGATAAAAGACAAAAAGGAAAGTGCCACTCACAATCAAGTGGGATGTGGAACTGAAGAGACTTCTGCTTTGATCTGGCACCCCTCTGTATGATCCCATGATTTTTTATGACCTGCCTGGGGAGAGGGTTTATTCCAGTGCCAAATGGACCTGCTCCTTCAGCAGTAACAAGGGATTTTAGAGCCTCTTCTATCAAGCTGGACTCTTGACTGGTGAAAAGACATCATGGATAAGAACTGCTATCCTAATAATCCCTACTGAATATTAACAGTTTTTAATGAACCTGTACAAAATGCACTCTGATCTTCTGGCTGTTATTTTGGGTTCTCTGGTGCATAACTGCTATATATGTGCAAGGAAATAACTGCTACAATCCAAGTTTCAGGAACACAGAAAAATGAAATAACAGAAATTTCATTCCTGCTGTCTGAGCTGAAATACTGAGGAATCAATTTTTCAATAATAAATAGAAAAAAATAACCATCAGGAAAGGCTGTGATAATTCCAGGAAGAACCCAAAATAGAAAGTGCTGTGGCCCTCATCCAAGAAGTAATCTGGTTTTTTTTTCCCGCAAAGAATTTGTTCTGAGTATTTTCTGAATTTTAAAGAGGTGTCCAAATGCTTCTCAATTTACATAGCTAGCTTTTGTCTGGACTAGGTTGGCATATTTATAAAGTCTGCTCTCAATTTTCTTTATTTTCCAACCTTGTTTATTCAACTAATGCTAATACCTGAAGTTCTCTCTTTGTTAATCTACCAAGTGATAACTTGATACAAATAAACAGGGCTGTCCTCTCAAATCTCAGTACATATAAAGTTTAAAAACCTAAACATAAATAGTTACACAAAATATACTGTCATTTACTAGTTCAAATGTGGCTATATTTCAGATTAAATGGTTTTTGAACAAAACAACTACACAGAGATCAAATAATGAAATACACAGATGACTAATATCTTTATGTTTTGTGATGATTTTACTATTACCATTGTGAAAATAAGGATTACACAGAATTTTTTGATTCCATATTTTCCCTATAGTTTCCACTGCAAATTAATAAAACTTCAATATATTTTCTGGTCTATAATATTCTTTTTTTGCTTCCATAAAATAAACCTCTTTAGGCTTGTATCTTTCTACATTGCTTCACAGAAAATGTAATAAAATATCAGTTGAATTATATTGACCAGCAGAAAGGTACTAGACCATTTTGCAATATATCCTGTATAGGATATATCTCTTGATCCCTAACTGCAATGGAAGAGACAGTAAATGAAAGCTGGTACTCCATTCCATTAGTATGCTTTAGGTGGTTAAGTCCCTAACTCCTTGTCCCAAACCTCACAACCCCATGCAGTAAAGAAACTTTCCCTACATGCTCACAGAGCATGAAATTCATTAGAACTAGGATTTTTATCCTTTTCTCTACTTCCTGTAAACTTCTGTAGTCATCTCTCTCCCTTCTTCTTCATATGGTTTGAAAAATCTTTCCCACAGCAAGGACTGCTGTGCTTTTCAACTTCTCCACCATTTTTGATGTCACTTTATATAATCTTTATTATTTTGTCACTTTTAGTAAAACTTCCTCAGTCAAAGAGGGAGTAGGGTAACTGTAAAATACAGAAAACTCATAAAGTGCTGTAAATCCTTGTAAACTGAGACAATGTAATCTACCTTGTGCTATGTTATGGCATATCTGATCTCTGGCCTAATCCTATAAACATTTAATCCGGTCAACTCTAGATACATCATCCCACTGGCTTAACTATAAGATTTCTAGTAAAGAAATGACACTTCTGAGAAGCATTTTATGGAAATACATCTTAGTTACAGCTTTAGACACAAAAAGATACCATGAAGTGAAAAAAACAAAGCCTTAGGAATTTTAAGGTCACCTTGAAGCATTAGGGGCAGTATACTTGCTGAAATAACTAGAGTAAGAAAATGTGAAAATTTTTTTCTTTTGCCATCCAATAGAAAAAAATTTCATTTTGAGAAGATGGTCTCAGTGGTTCCTAAATATTAATATTAATTGGTTTACTGGTGGGTTTACTGGTCAATAGAACACAGAGCATGATGCCTGGCTTGGATCTAGAACTATAAGCATCCCTTCTTTTCCAATACAAAATTTTGCAGATCTACCCTGACATTCTCTTGGCACTATCATTAAATCCCTAAAGATCCTTTCCTTTCTAGGCAAGAGTTTATCATTCTGTAATGCCATTGGTCTGAATATGGGTAGGAAAAACCAGATGATAAAAACTACAGCTGTTCGGGTCCTCCGTGTGGTGCTCGTTTCGGCGCTTGTTTGAGGGTCCTCAGAGAATCATAAAAACTCTCTGGGTCATCTAATAACAAAGATCTCAGGAGACTGTTTTTTTTTCAAGCAATGAAAGAGTATCTGGGTCCAAAGCCATATGTTATAGAAAAGGTAAACATGAGCTCTTAGCTGCAAAAAATGCACTATTACGGGTATTTAAACTTGCAGAAATTAACATAGTGATCCTGGAAGAACGCAGCTATTTCAGCTTTGTATACAACAGCTCCAAAAATAACACTGAAAATCCACATCTGTGTAGTGTCCCTGGTCTTAAAGGCATGTTAAGAAACTGAATAGGGGGGAGAAAAGAATGATTGAGGCCTGAAGAAAATCTTACCATGATGAATTGAAGAGCTTAATCTGTTACTCTTATTGAAAAAGAAGATTGAGAACTGACTTGATTTCAAAGGATAAGCATTGTCATCATAAAAAACCCAAGCAAACCAAGACAAAAAACCCTGATAGTACATGATACTATAATCTAGTGGAGAAACACTTAATGAGAACTACTGCTGGAAGCTGAGGCCAGTCAAATCCAGATAAGGACGAAGCAATGAAGCACCATTTCTTTTGTAAGAAGATGGCTGATTAACCTCCTAGAACTAACCAGAAAGAAAACTGGCAGCTCCTGTGTGACTTCCCAATACAAATCCAGTGTCTTTCTGAAAGTTTTGATTTTGCCAAATAGTTATGCTTTGCCAGATTATGGGATTTCAGGAGCAATGTGTAAAATACATTGGATAGCAGACTAAATTACTTAATTATGCATCCTAAACTTAAATTCTACAAATCTATTAAATCAAGATACTGATTTGTGTGGCTACAGTCCAAACAATGTGATTCAGAAGCTGCTGGGCAGAGCGGATTCACAAGGAGTGAAACTATTTTGGCCCAGCTATGTAAAAGGGCTAAAAGATGGCTCTGAGAAGCATTCACCTGGCATTGACAGAAGTATTCCATGACCTATCATTGCAGGTCATGCAGTACCTTTAATTGCTTAAAGGTCCTATTCATCACCTATTCAAAGGTGACTCAGAATTGCCACGTTAACAAACAGTGAACACTTCCCTCCTTCGTTGATTTTCTATTCCTAAAATTTACTTGGATATTCATATTTTAAACAATTTGAGCAGACGGGAGCAGATAGGAAGCCTAAATAAAAATCATGTTTATAATCTGATGGACTTCTGAAATCAAAACAAAGCAAATAAAACTTAAAATAATTTGTTGAAATAGTTAACTAGAGAAATAAATTTATCAGGATAAACCTGACAGTCTGTCCTTATTCTTAGAGATGAAAAGATACTTCATCACGTGGAAGAAGATAGTGCTATGAAATTAATATCAAATGTAACATAAATGTTCAATCTCCATCTTGCATGTTTTAATGATTTAAAAATCAGTGCTTTCCAAACTTCCTGGATCACAGCCTAAACTATCTTCCAAATTAAAACTGTAACATTAATGTATTAGTTGCAAGTAGGTAGTAAAGGTTCTGTGGGACCACCTGAGCACTGTTGTCCAGCTGGGTCACTGCTTGCCTTTTACAGAATAAGAAACACCATCTAAGAACTTCTGAACTTTTACATCTAAAGTTACCTCAAGACTTACAGACTCAGAAAGGCAGATATTCTCTAAGCTAAAAATTGGGCTGTTTAAAACTACTGGTGCAATGAAGTAATTTTCACTTCCATGACACTGCAGAATAAAGCAGAACAATTAGCCACCCTTCTCATTGTTAACACTTCAGCCTTCAGATTGGGTTTTACGCGCAGATTTCTCTGACAAAAACTGATACAATTATGCTGTTGATTATATAAAGGGTTTTTGTATTACAGTAGTATAAGACAGAGAAAAATAGGACTTGCTGATTGGAAATCTAGTTGGTTGGTATGACAGAAATCTGCATGGTTTGTGCTACAAACAGTAGAAATAATTTTTTAATTGCCTAAAAGACGATAAAACACACTGCCTTGTTATGTGCTAATCTGTCAGACTGAAAAGTCTTAAAACTGCTGTGGAATTGTACTGATGATATTCAAACAAGGTGTTTGCAGGATAGGATGCTGTTACACCTAAGATTTTGATAAGATATAAGTAGAGTCAATGTATCCACAGAGGATTTCAATAGAATATTGAATTAAATAGGTCACTGTGTACTAAATGAAACTAAACATGCAGAAAGAAAGAATATGTAAACATGTTCCTTTTAACTGATGAAATAAAGCACACAATGTACATTGAAACATTTCTCATTTAGACACTACTGTATGCAAAAGGATGTGTTTAAAAAATAGCTCTTAAAAAAAAGTTGTAATTTTAATAGTTATCGGTCACCTTGTTATGCCAGGTCACGAAAACTGTATGAGAGGGCTAAAAAATTAGTAGCAAAATCTGGCTTTATAGAAATACTTCTTTGGATTTATAAATAAAGAATGTTAATTCCTCATTTCCCCTTGAGTTTGCCAGTGGCCCTCTGCATTAATTTTAGTGTGCCTAACACGAGTTGAGTCTCACAAAATTAGCAAGTGTGAACTACATTTCACCAATCTCAGGATAATCTGATGGTAAGCAGTTTATTTTACTAACATCCAAACTGGACAAAAAGCATCTTTATGCCAGTGGCAGTCCTGACCCCTGACTCTGCCAGACAATCTATACAGGATAATTTGTCATTACTGCTAATAGATCATCTGTAAAATATAACATACAAATAAAATACATGCACACACACAAGCATCTCTGAAGACCTGCTTACAGAAGAAATAATTGAAAAATAATATTGATATTTTGCATAAATTCAAAACTAGAGATTAAATAACAAAATACAGTGCAAAAACTATTTACATAAATTATTCTGAAAACCACAGAGCAAAGGCACAACTTTAGACCATTAAGATGTGATTTTTTTTTCCTGTAATGAATTCAATTCAAACTTTAAACTATACTTTTTTGCTCTTTCCTGTTTTTTGGTTTAGTATTTGCTCTCTTTAATGTGTTTTCACAAAGAAGGTGGGCCCAGTAAGGAGCCACAGCCTCCAAACTTACCGTGCCTTGGAAAGCCTGAAAGTAGATGAAAGGTAGAGGAAGATAAAATACAAGAAGATAAAATACCAAACAATTGTATATTATACATAACTAGTTGGGCAAGTTTGCTCGAAGTATTCAGAGTAGCCTTCATGCATAAGCAATATCACCTTCACTATTCATGGACTGCATTTACTTTTTACTCTCCTCAAATCTGCAGCAATTTCTGCCTTGTTTGCAAGTTCCAGAAGCCTTCTGGCTTCTCCTGTGTTGCAGTCGGTACTGCAGTGATATGTAAGAATGCATTTATAAATGCGTTTCTTAAAAATTAATGGGAAACAATGTTATATGCTGTAGAGCCTAAAACAGTATAACCTCTTCCAGGGATTTAGATTGTAAACTCATGGTAGATGATTTTGGGTTAATTCTTCTCAGTGCTATTCCACAGCATAATCAGAGCTAGAGAAATACACTCACTGGGAAAAAATTGGCACGGAACATATTGATTTGGTTGATTTGGTTGGAGAAAATAGAATTTTAATCAAACATTTGCTGTGTTTACTCTAATTTCTGCAATGCTCTTGTGTACAATCACATTTTTCACTGCTGCATGAGCTGGAAAGCCATTTTCTTTTGTCATCAATTACTGTAACACCTGCATATGCACTCAAAGCTGATGGAACAACCATTCATTATTTCCCTAATACTTCAGTAAGTCTATTTATGTAGAAAGCCAAAGAGCTTCATGAATGAAAAATACATGAGACAGCTTGTTAAACATGAAGGAATTGCATAATTTCCATAAGCACATAGACAGTCCTAAAGTTTTCTGGGCACAACCTAAACTATTTTAAAAACCTGCTACTAAACTTCTTGACTTGCTGGAATAGTAACATATGCCCCAAATGGGGCTCATTCCTGTTGTGCTTTATCCCAGTTCTGCTGCTTATTATGGGTATTATGACAGCGAAGACAATTTCCACAGAGGGAAATTGTGTCAAATCTCAATCTGCTACAGTACATTAAATTTCATAGGTTTAATGCTGAGTCCTGTAGACACCAGCACAATTTTCTCTGGGTTGTTATTTAATAGGACATAAAAGTGTTAATATTTTGACTTGATGAACTTGCTTTTTCCTTTCAGGAACAGACAGTTATGAAAAGTTACAGTGGTACATTAGTTACAGTAATTTGGTTTTGGGACACCAGCAGAAACAAATAAAATTCATTAACAGAGCCAATAGCTATGGCCAAAGCTAATAAAAAGGGCTAAAGGCAATTTACAAAAAGGAGTCTTAAATGACTACAAAAGATAGAAAATTTAAAGTGATCTTACGAGTAACTGAAACAATATTGTTTTTCCGATACGTTGGCTAATGCTTTTAATTCTAAAACACTTAGCAATATATATAAGTAGTGTAATGCAGAAATTCCATTTGTTTTCCTTGGTTCCATACATTTATTTATTTAAAATGTTCATAAGACCTTTGTTAATAGGCATCAAACATGACAAATAAACCGGACCAGAAAAATTGACACTCCCGCTATAATTCTGGGTCTGTATCCAGCTCTGAATTCTCTTTTGTTTTTAATGGTGGAATAACCAGTGATGCATTATTTTAAGAAAGAAAATCTATGTTGTTTTGCATGATTTTCTGTACCATTTTTTTTCTTTCAATCATCTCCAGATAGAGCTAAATCATGAATCTGACCTCAATAACATATTTAAATTTTTCTGAAATGAGGTCCTTTTAGTGACAGTGCTAGCTAACAGATCCCAAGGAACAATGCTGAGGACACCATGGTGAAAAAAAGAAAAAGAGATTCCAGAAGAGGCAGAAAGGACTAATAATAGTAGCAATAATCAATAGCACTTTAAAGCAGAACGATAACCTTATTTATAAATCAGTATGCTACATGCCAGATTTTTGTCTTGAATCAGGAAAGCAAAATACTACACTGTTTTCACTAGACCTCATGCAGAAATAGCATGACAGGTGACCTGGAAATGGCCTCAGGAACATCACTGGGTACATATCATTAGTGATAAGACATACAGTTTTGTGTTCCTTGCATTATCTGAAAATGATTCAAGACACTATGGGTTACAGAGAGCATTCTAATGAAATGATGTGTGTAGTCAGTGGAACCAAGCCCATTAGGAAAACCAGCCAGCACACAAATTTATGTGCCACTTACATTACTGCTTCTTGGCTGTGGGTGGGATACTTTATTTCCTAAGGGAAATAAAGAGTAACATTTTATTGCTCTAGGAACTGAAACCTGCAGCATAAAAATCAAAAATAGTTATAACTAGAAGCAGGCTCTAGCACAGGGACTCCTCTCCATTAAACAACAGATAAATTTAGTTCTCTCCTTTTAATTGTCAGAATGTTAAAAATGTCTATGCAGGCTTATCTAGACAAAGAGGATAAATCCCAGTAAGCCACAGCATGAAGCTGCAGCAGATCTAGAAACACTCTTATTTAATTTTGGCCCCTGAGTACGTACTCCTTTTGGAAACTGCAGTAATGTGCCTCATGCAGATGTAATTTTAGGGTATGGGACAACAAGTCTGCACCGGAAAAGCTGACAGGGAACATACAGATTGGTAGCTGTCAGGCAGGTAATTGCCTGCTCCCTCTGCTCTTACATTAGGGTAAAGGTAGCTTAACCATGCAATCATATGCCATGAATATTCATAACATTTCATCATTACAAGCCCAGAACGTTTCTCATGCCATTCAGTAAAAGAGCAGATTCTGTAATCTCCTACAGGGTTCAGGACACTGGCAGCCCATCACTGATCTAGTGAGCTTCCTACTGAAAGCACGCTGGAGGAGCACTCCAATAACAAGCTTTTCAACTTTTAATGACCCAAGAAAAAAACTGCAGAGAAACACAGAATGTCGCAGTTCATACCCATTTTCACAGCACAAAACTGACTCTTTGAGTCAGTCTGTTGCTCTGAAAAGAACAGGAATTTCTCCGAGAGCAGGAACTGAACATGACAGCACCACTTAAGAACAATAACAGTATTCCTTTACACATATTACAATGAGTGAAGGCTGTCATCTTCAGACACTATCTTATCATTTACAACTCTGCCCTTTATCAAGAGATATTTGTCTTTTACCATAGCAAGACACAGGCAAAGAGCAAAGGGGAAACCACTAACTTTTAAAAGAACATATTTAAATTTGACACTACACTAAAAAAACCCTCAGTTTGATGACCCAAGCAATTGCCTCAGAAAAATCTGCCATGGGAAGTACCAAACTGTCTACAATTTTCATCTATTACTACATGATGATACTGTGTTTTTGGTTCAGAGATCCAGCACTTAAAGAAGACCCCTATATCTATGCTCACACCCTAATTTTCAATTACTAGCTTCTAGACCAGCTAACACTTCTGGAGTACCTTTCTTCAGAAAAGGTCAGAAGGCTACAAAAAAACAACTAAAGCAAAGCACAAAACCCCAACTTCCAAATTCAGTGGAATTCTAGTTTCATTTTGCTAGACATAACAACGGCAGATGCAAAGTGAAGTGAAAGTAGATTCCCCAGTCAGGGAATCTGTCCTAAGAAGCAGATAGCTGGAGAGCCATCTTCCAGCCACAGATGGGAAGCTGTAGAGGAGGAGGAGGCACTGCTATAGGCTTGCTCTCACATCCTGATATGATTTTGTCATAGTCTTCCTCTTACTGTTCTTTGAGGCAAAAATGTGCCCAGTTGCATAGGAAACCATCATCAGAGACAAGAACTTTCGTTCGACTCTCTATGTCAAAAAAAGAAAAAAAGGGGAAAATAAAAAAGGAGAGAGAGAAAGACCCCAGTAACTTCATAGTTTCCACTGTACAGTCTGGGAGAACACAGAAAATTTCCCTTGTGTTTTCTGTCACTAGAAAGAGAACTAGAAAGAGAAGTGAACCTAGAAACCATACATAGTTATGTAGAAGTGAAGATGAAAGATACTGCAGAGAATTAGCGACTGCTCTCCAGTTAAGGACATTTGCTAATTGTATAAAAGATGCTCTTCAAGTCAGAATTACTCTTAAAATCCTAACTCATACCATTACATTTTCTGCCTCTCAGGGTGTAAATGGTCAAGTTAGCTTTAAGATCTGGCTTATTTGAGTCAGAGAGATCTTCAGCTCAAGGATAACACAGATTTTGCTTTGGTACTATTCAGGAGGCTAGCAATAAATAAATAGAGGCAAGGTAAAAGATTTCATACTAAATAATAGGCACACTTGGCAGTACTGTAGGGTCAAAAGAACTCAAAGAGAGGAGAACACTGAGATGAATTGAGCAATTCACAGCTGCTGGTGTCTTGTTTCAAACCATATTTATCTCCACTAGGTGTTTCCAGCTAGAAACATCAAAATATGATTAAGGGACCATTTCTTGTTTTCTGGCACCTTCCACGCTGCAGACAATGGGTCTAATTTTCAGTCAGAACAGTAGATATCTAATGTCCTAATCCTTGTCCACAGCTGATGTGTGCACTTACCACCATTCTGCATGCTTTACAAGTTTAATACAGGTGTGGGATAGCAAGAAACTGGCTGGCCATTTTCTGTCTTAAAACAGCTTGAAAACCCAGAGAGAAGGAAGAGGTGTGGAGTGGAGTCCTTCTCTGAGTTCCTGCCAGCATACAGCTGGTACAACCATCCTTCCCTTTACTCCATGAAAACCTTTTCCCCTTTATTCTGTTTGAAGATACTTGGACAGAGGGGCTTTGACTTACAGTTGTCTCTTTAGTGAGTAAACAAAAAGGTCTTGGAAGTAATAATGAATTAACCTTATAGCTCCTCCATCGTTCAATTCAAAAGAGCTCTTGAAGCAAATGGGGAAAAACTGGGCTCTGGTAAAGGTGAAGAAGCCAGACAATTAAAAATGAGAATGTGTATGTCAGAGGGAGGTGCACCTGGTGATGTCTCCAGCCTTTTATAAGGAAATTAGTGTGTCCATGAATCCAGATGTGAAGAGTTATAGACAAATGTCTGCAATACATCCTTTCAGATTGGTTTGTTTAGAACAGTGACAAAAAAAAATATTCATTTAGAAGAAAACAAGTTGCAGCCTGTCAGTAGACAGTCAGAAAAAGAACAGAGAAAAAGGATCCCATCCCAATATTATTCTGCTGGTATTAAAAAAAAAAGAAAGGCCTGGTCTCGCTAGCCTTTCACAAGACCCTAGATCTTAGATTATCAGGGAATCATCCAAGTGGTTAACAAATCTGGAAGCAGACAGTGTCATAAGGGCAGAAGTTAAAGCAAGTAAAAGCAGCAGAGCTAAAAATCAAGAAAAAGACTAGAGAAGAGCATGAAGGCAGTTTCTGTTTGTCTGTCTCACTCTTTTCCCACTCCAAAGTTAAAAAAACCTATTTTTTTTTTTTCTTCCCATGTATCTTGCACCTCTGTTGCTGCAAAATTGCACCACTTCCTCATATATTAACAAAACTGTTGTGCTGTTACACAAAAGGTGACATTAAATTAATTTGTTTATATATTGTTACTGAGAAGTAATTTACAAACCAGCAACAAGCCTAAGCAAAGGACATGATTTACATATAATATTTGATTCAGATTACCAATTTATAGATAATTTGGACTTCGTATATTTGATTTATTTATCTTAATCATATTAACACAATATTATTTAATATACTAGGTAGCTTTATGTTTTATGTACAATTACGTACTGTATATGACATTATCTATCATTATGTCACTCTGCTGAACCTCTTATGAGAGCAAGAGCTCATTGTGGCTTAAATGGACTGAATTTCTTGAAAAGGAAGAGAATGGATAAGTAAACAGGCTGCAATATTCTAATATGAATAGGTGATGAGGGAGCACCTGCAAGAAATCAAAGCAGTAACCTGATATTCTTTTGCTAAACAAGATATTAGTACTAGGAAAAAGGGAAGAGCCAAGGAACTCCTGGGATCTACCCAAATGGGTAGCATTTGGGTTACTGCAAATGGAAAAATGGTCTATTTTTCCACATCAGGAAGGGTTATCATTATTTTCAATAAATAAGCATTTCAGTGTGTGGTGAATGTGACTAACGCTTCCTTTCTCTGTGTGGTGGAGAAGAAAACGTGTCTCCTAACAAGGGGAAAGGAGAAAGACATTTTAACAACTATCATTTGACTTTGCTCTTAGAATTAATTTGGCCACATAACCTTCACTCACCCTTCACAAGGGCCTATAAACAATAGTCATGTTGCCATCAGACTGTTGATAAATCCCATCTGTGCACCGGCCCTGAAACACTATCTAGAATTCAGGACTGAAATTAGATATATTTTGTCCTTCAAGAGGTAAACACACCATTTACTGAATCAGAACAAAAATTTTACACCAGTCTGCTCCAGCTAATCTTCTTCCATCACAAGGAGATACAGAGACAGAACTAGGATGACACAGTGAAGAAGGCAGACACCATGTTTCCTGTCTTTTTGGCTTAAGTTTGCATAACTTAACTCTGATTTTTTTTTTCTCTATGTGTTATAAGCTCTTCATTTCTGTTCTACAGAGTTTTGAGTACAGGTCCCACTTTTGGCATAACTCGAGGTAGCAGTGGTGACCTCAACTTTGAGCAGCTTATCTCAGCAAAATCCAGACCTTCTATCAGGTGAGATTCTGGCAATTGCAAGCAACAGCTAATCTGGTAACTAACATATTTTCCTTTAGAAACAGAGAACGTTCTCATCAGGCTGGTGGCATGAACCTTTGATCACTACTAAAAGAACGCAGTCTGTGTGAACATAGAAGCATGGGAGGTGTATTACCAATTCAGAGTCATAGATGCACCTTCACAATACCATAACTTTCAAGCTGACAGTGAGACCACCATTGGAAAAAAAACCCCACAAACCCCACAGATTCAGTTTTACAATGGCTCTCTATCTTTACACAATCTTGTCATTAATATAGATGAGGCCTCGAGTCATGAAAGCAGAGGAAGAGGTAAAACTTGATTGTGCCTGGGTAATATGAGTAGGAAAACACCATATAAAAAGAAATACAATCAGCTCATTAACTTTCAGATGCATACTATGTGGCCCAATTCTGTAAGGTTTTGTCATGTAGAATCTTTATGCTTCTAACTATTGGATCAATTTGTTAGCTGGTTAGTCCAAAAGCTATTCTGGACTTCATTTTTTTCTGGGGCACAAAGAAATATATCCAACAAGGAAAGCCCTCCACAATTTTCTCCAAGGACATCCTGACTGTCTTCCTCAAACTCTTCTGTACCCAAATGCTAGAACTTAAGCTGGCCAAACAGATTATTGTTTTAAAGGAGTAAGGCAATCCTCTTGCATGAGGCTAAAGCCAACAGTTTTACAGTTAGAGACCACCAACATTATCCATTAACTGGCCTGAGTTTCTCATCCTTTATGAAGGGTTCTAACGGCTCAACAAAGTAGTGAAAATAAAATATTTTAAATAAAATTAATTTTACAACAAGTATTTTGATGCAAGACACAATGTATATTTTTTTTTCTATTTCATTAACTGTAACAGCTTTGTAAACTGTCACACAAAACCAGGATATGATTTTAAAGGGCTCATGTGCTCCTGCCTATTATTAAATACTTGGAATCACAGTAATGTTCTTATGGCATAAGTCTTGCAATAGCAGCCAATTATTTGTATCAATTGCATTTAATGAAATAATGAGATGAGCACCTAAAATTCAAACTCATGTAAGTAACATTATCATTAAAACCAGGAGATACAAAACTACAGAAAGCATTTGTTTGTACAATCAGAAGAGTCAGTAAATATGCAGACTGCTTTCCTGTGTCTGCCATGAAATGCCAGTACGTTTAGAAGTGAATTGACTTTCTGTATTATAAATGACTACACAGACAGGGAGGAAAACTCCTTTGATTTCAACTCTGCTCTTCACTATTCAATTGCTGCACTGTATATTTTCAGCTCAACAGGAACAAAAACTTAAAACTCCGCACTATTTTAATGTTTCAAACAGAAAAGTGAAGGAGGATTAAAAGAATAGAAAATAACTGGACAATCTTCCTTTCACTCTGTTTTACACCTTACATCATGAGAAGTAGCTTATCCACATGCATTTTACCAAAATGTTCTTTCTAAGTAGGTCTGTATTTGATCACCCTAAGCAGTGTGGTGTAAATTACTTTCTCTGATTACTTTTACCATCTTCCAACTCTCTCAAATCCTCATCTCTCTTTTAAAGAACAATACTCTAATCCTGTATGGATACAAAATCTGGGTGGATTTAAACCCTACATCACAATCAGAAAGAATTGTGATGCTACTGAACGTGAAATGCTGCTGAACTGACCTGGTGGTTTTGATACTATTCCCACATTTTCCCTCCAGGATCTATCAACAATTATCCCCGTGGCAGCCCTCAAAATGTTTTCACTTGGAGCATTTTAAAGAGAGGCCCTCAGCCATTATCAGAGTGACATTTGCAGCAAGTGATCTAGGTGTCTCAGACTTTCCTTTGAAAGTGCTGAGAGACATAAATAGCTCACACTACAAAACAAATGAGACCCTCTAGATATTACTTAAAAACAAACTATTATCATTTTAGCTAAATCCACAGTTCATAGCTCATCCATATTAGAGTACCTATGGAATGAAGCTTTAAAATTGTTTAGCCTATTGTAACTAAAACTCAGCTTCTGAAAGACTATTGTAATTCTTGCACTATTCCCCTTAGTAGCACTTTCTATTTTAAACATCTGTTAAAAATCAGTAGCATTAACTTAATGGGATAATCTGGCTGGGCTCTTTCAAAATTAATCAAACAAATTAGCATTATGGACTTTTAACAGTGACTGAAAAGAGCTGATTAAAATGCCACACATTAAAGTAACAAGCACAACCGTCCTGGGGCAAAGAATTCTAAGCAAAGAGGTTTCCATGGTGCAAAGCACATTTAGGATCTTGTGGCTGATGTGTGTTTGTGAAGTGATAAAGGAAGATCCTTCAACATCAATGGAAATATACTTCAAATAAATAATTGGCAAAATAAAAGCATTTCCGTCCTTCCTGCACCTTCCCCAGTCAATGAGGAAGTCAAATAATTGCATAATGATAAATGACTGAGATACTCTCTTCCCAGACATTCATAATGGCTCATATAATACTGAGATGTGCTGCTATAAGATTCATCCAGTGGAAAAAAACCAGCAGGGCAATCTTAGTTCAATCCAGCTGTAGAGAATATCTACCTTACACATTCATCCTTGATTTAAAATAAAAAATACATATTGCAGTTATACTCAAAGACTGCTTAGTTATGCAAATTCTCAAACCACAAAGCTTCAGATGTGGTGTGTAATACTGATAAGACAGTGACAAGAAATTTTAAAATGTCATCAGATTCAATATGTATGAGCAATCAAAATTCCAGTCTGCCTGCAAATATCTCCCAAACGTGAAATGCAGAAGCAAAATATCTTCTGAAATTTCCAGTTCTTCCAGGTTAGTAATATGTAGAGGTCTTGTGAGTAAAGGGCTCTCTCTACATCACATGTGAAATTCCCTTAGTTCTTGGACCTTCTTATAAGGAGAAAAAATAAAGGAAAATAAAGATAAAAATTAGAGGGGAGCAGAGTTAATGAATTTATTTTAGAATTGTTTTTGAAGTAAGTAAAATAAAAATTTAGAAATAAGAGCAAAAAAAAAAAGATGAATGAAAATTCTAATTTATGTATTCACTGTTCTCCTCTAGGTTTTGTTTCTATTTGCATTGCTGTTTCTCTTTCTCTTTCAAGGATGGCATTACAGAAGGAGGTTCAATATGGCTTACGTAGGAGATGAGATGCCTACGATGCCTAAAGTCTATTCCCCTCTCATAATACTAAGGTTTGCATTATTTCCCATGTACTGGCAGATATACACTGCTTCATCCCTTGTCCCCTCGAATGTACAGTGTTAGAGTCCTCTTTTGCCATCATTCACTTTTCTTTCAGACTTCTCACTTAGCTGTGTCTTTCCCTTTTAATCCATCCAGATTCAAATCCATTCTTCCATCCACTGTTTGTGCTGCTTATGTGTCCTCTGACTTCCTTTCTTGCCTCAATTTGGATCAGTTCAGGTCAGAATGGGGAGGCCCTGTTTGCTACTCTCTGTAGGGGCCAGCAGGTCAGGTTCCAGTTCTCACTGGTTATTGCACAGGGCAGAAATAAACATGACTAATGACAGTATTGGAACAAATGCAAACTTTTCTTTGCATTAAAAAAAGTTAGAGGCCACAATACACCATACAACTAAATGCTAATCCCCTCACTGAGTGTGCTGGAAAGCCATGGCTAAACACTGTATGAGCAGTGGAGCCCAGATAAGGAAGCTGAAAAAGAGAAGAAGTCCTTTGCTGAAGGACTGTTGAAGGAATTTCATACAAGTTAGAGCCATCACTGCTTTTGGCAGGTGTTTTATGGACAGGTTTTGTCCAAAGTGTCCCTAGTTACCTAGCGAGAAAGAATATAAAGCAGAAGAGCTGAACATATCAGGTCAGAGGGACAAAGTTCAGAACAGAACAGAACTATGCAACTGTGCAAGTATTTATGCATTTGAATGTCAGACACCAACCCTGATGCTGGCCTGTGAGGCTGTTAATAGTAATGCTACAACTCACAGTGGTACCTGACAGCTGGTGCAAATTCTGAAAACCTGGGATGCACCTCACTATTTTTCACTGTGCAGATTTGTACCAGTAATGTTCACCAGTAATATTAAACAAACAAAGTTGCAAAGCATAGGGATATTTAATCAGTTCACAGAACTCTTTAAATATTAGTGTTTATTTATGATCTTTCTCCATGATTTTAGATAAGATTGCACACAGAATTAACAGCCTTTACTGAATATGTTGTGTCATCTCACACAAGCATCTTATCCAAAGAAATAGCAACTGGTGGCATATGAGACCTCTCATAAGAGTTAATACAGCATAACCAAGAACAGGATTTGAAATGGGATTCTAGAATAAATGAGACTTATTGAATAATAGTATGAATGAGTTTTACAAACTTGCAAACTTTGTGGCGTGTTTTGGGGCTTGATCATTTCTATTTTGTAGTTGTACTTCAGCAAGCTAGATCCATGACATTCTTTTTATCTTGCTAATATTACTTCCCCCAGTTGTCCACTTAAATTTACTACATATAAAAGCTGAAAGCACATTACTTCCAAGAGCTTTGGGAAGTTACACAATCTGAATCAATTTCATTACCATAAATAAATGTCAAATGGCTGAAATACATTTTCTCTGATTAAACTGTCAAGGGCAAGAACATGCAGGAAGACTGTGCCATTGTTTTATTCCTCTTACGGTAAAAAAAGGGAAAAAAATTAGTATCTTATGAGTGATCTTTGTATAACAAAAAAGTGAGGCAATACTTTCCAAAGACAAAGAAATGACCTAGTAATCCACTTAATTAGTAACTAATGAATACTGAGAATGAAAAAAGAAATCTGAATGCTTGAATTATACTGCTCTACCATCAAACCTTGTTTTAAGTTTTTCTGCCCTCAGTTTATGAAGAAAACACATAGATGTTACCATTTTCTACTCATCTAAAATAAAACATGGAGAAGTGCAACATGCTTGCTCAAATAATTCACCCTCTAAAAGTGGATAAAATATTTTTGAGAACTGTTTATATATAATGTTTTATACCTTGGAGACCTCTAAAACATCTATTTTTCACCTTTGAGGATAAGGGAATTTGAAATGACAGATTCAGTTGTCAATGACTGCTTTTCTTGACTTAGGTCTCAACTGAAAGACAATCCTTCCTCTGGAAGCAGATGTACAGATTCACAGGTTCAGTAAAAAAAGGCACCTTTTAAAAAAAGCTTGGATTTCAATACAGTCACTTTTAAGGTACTAACCTTTACATATAGCAAATAAACAAAGAATTGTAGAATAGTGTGATTAAATTGTAATGTTGATTTTGAAATTTGTTATAGATTTTCAAAGACATGATTTCTAGTAGCAATAGAGCACTTGTGACTCAGACATTTATATCCTGTACATGTACCTGCTCCCAAAACCATTATTCCTTCCTGCAGCTTTAGCTCCTACAAAATACACATACTATTGAGCACTGTTCATTAGTGTCAAAACACAAGTATACTTTAAATATTTTTCTCATGCATTATGTATAGGAAAGGGCAGACCAAAAGAATGTCAAAAATAAATGGATTGAAAATAACAGTTAAGTGTTACCTAAAGAAGATGCAGTTCCTCAAACTGGGAGTATCACTAATTTATAAGTTCTCTTAATCAAAATTGCCTAAGGAAAAGTACAGTTACATTAGCCAACAAATGTAGTTAATTTGGGTTATTTCCAATATACCATCTCTGAGCTAAAGCTTAATAAATTTGTTTTGAAAAAACCTTTTTGGAACAAACTCAGCCTTGTTTGTTATGGAGTTAAAATCAGGAAAAGGTCGAAAAAGTGCATTTTGGAAGACCAGTGACCAGGAATTGACTACTGCCCCATTGTATTACATTTCATTAACCAGGCAAGAATCAGCAACCAGCTCTCAGAAGAGGCAGCACAGGGTGGTGTAGTGCCCCACTAGGGGTGTAAGACATGGATTTTGAATAGCAGGAGTGGCAGCTCTCACTTGTGATCTTGAGCCCAAGGCCTCCCTCTAAAGACCCCAAGGAAATTATCAATGAAGAGCACTACAAAAAGCAGCTTCCACAGTTGTGTTACTTGTGAGCAGGCACCTTTCCTGTCCCAGCTACACGAGTCCCTGATTTGTCTAACTTTCAAGGGGTTAGAGCTAGCTGTGCACCATTCTGGCATAAACTTTGCTTTGGGCTCAGTTTAAAGAATGTTCAATGTAGATGAATGTGGATTTTGTTTAGTTAGACTAATGTAGACTCCAAACTACTTTTGAGCTAGTGTCAATTGATACAGCTGTATTGATTTTACAGATTTGTCTTCTAGGCAATTTCCTTTGAGTTTGCAATCTTTACTCTGCTTCCTGTTTTATTATTCATCTTGTGCTGGGTCCCTGCTGCTCACTTGTTTCTCTGTTAACAACTGTGTATAATACAATGAGTTTTTAACTGCAGGATGAAAAACTGGCCCCACGGAAACTGAGGAATTACCTCACCACCACACTACCTGCCTCCAGCAGTGTTCCACATGGAACACAGCAAACAATATTGAAGAGCAAACTAAAATCCTCTCTGTATTAGGCCTGTCCTATAACACTGAATGGGAAAGGCAAATGAAAGCTTCCCTTTCTACTTAGGATTTATGCAATCTCTATCATCAATAGTTGCCACACTTACTAAAATAAAAAAAAAGGAGTAGAAAAAATAGAAAGAGGTTTCCTTGAACTGATAGATAAAGGCATTTGAAAAGGAGTATATGTGAACAGGAGAATGTAAAAAAAAAATTAAGAGGAAAAAAGTGTCTCCTCTCATTCAGAGAGAACTTCAGTTTGTTCATTTGCTCAGCATTTCTTAACTGACCTCTCTGGGTGGGAATTTGGCTGTTAGGCAGGCAGCTCACAGCCTGGTCAGGTGTGGCATCAAATCTGAACATGTAAGTCCTACTGGATATTCACTGAGTCAGGGAAGAGAAATGCAGAAACCTCCACTGCAGTCTGCAGTTTATTTTGCCACACATCCAGTATTTGAACACTGATTGTCTAGTGCTTCAGTCACCAGGAGGCCAACTGTGCAATGAAGGCAGAAAAAAAGCCCCAAATGCCAGAAATATACATGGAATACCACAAGCATATTTTTTACTATCCTAGTAGTATATCCTGAAAAAAAATAGTTTATGATTTTTTCCATGTTTTGATTAATGTTTTCAAAATTACTACAGAATGAAGCATATTATTAGAAAGATTGTTGTGCTTATTTTACAAATATAAAAGAAAGTGTTGAATTTTCTATAGCTCTAAGGAATTTAATGAAGAAATAACTAGAAACTAAGCCTTTTCCAAAATCCTGATCAGACAAGTAAAAAAGTGAAGTATCCTTCCCCATAAGTAACCAGCTAGTATTGCAGTCACTATTGCCTTTGGCCATTGCTAACACCATATTTTCCTAAAAAACTTCCATCAAGGCAAAAATTCAGCATAATCCTGGCATAAAAAGAATTGTATCAGTGCTTAAAACTTAAAGTACATTAGAAAATTGAGTTGCAACTTTTAAGACAGAAAAAAGTATAGCACAAATATGTGCTAACTCCAAGGGCTGAGCATGCCATCAGTAAGTGCTGAGAACACATTTGTCTCATGAAGATTAGTTTAAATATCTTCAGGGCAAGTTATTACACATTCTGTATAGGTGGAATTTATGACAAGTAAAAAATTAGTGGCATGAATAGATGCTGCATAGAGCAGACTGCATCACTTCTTTGTTATTGTGAAGAAATTATCATAGAAGTTTGCTAATACAACTGAAAATGGTGTAACCTATTTAGTTTCTGAAAGCTAAGTTCATACTGCCACAGATATCTGCATAAGCCATACATCAGGGAATGGGGGGAAGAAAAAAAAGTAGCTTTAAAAACCCACAACTGATCACAAAATGCAACACATTCTGAAAACATTGATTAGAAAAATGAAAAAAAAAAAAAAAAGCCCTTGAAAACATGACTCAAGGATAGTTCTCTAGGCAAGTTTCCTGTTTACAAAAATCAGTGCACTACTAATTCAGCTTAAGTTTTTGGCAATGGAAGGTTAACAAAGAAGGTAAGATAAACCCTTGTACTTTGAACAACTTTGATTTTAGCAGCATTAGCCCCTTCTCGAAAACATTCAACAAAAAACACAACTTACAAAATTTTATATAAAAGTCTGAAAACCCTTATGGGACATTCTAATTGCATATGATTATGAAGGAATAAATTGGAATGGCCACAGAGACATATGCAGCTGATGCAGAAAGTCATTTTATACCCAGCAATGCTGAACAACCAGATGTGATTATTAGTGCCAATTCGACAATATCAGTTTGAAAGGAGACAGCAAGTGTTGGCCTGTGTAATGATATCACTTTTCAGTTGCTGAATAAAAAATACAGATTCCAACATCTAAAATACAGATTCCAACATCTACATGGATTAATACTGAATGTGCACCACACTTTTAAGGGTCTTCATTTTAAATCTTTTAAAATCTCTGAGCTTTTAGCAATAGAGCAGCTTTCTTGTGATTAAACAATTATCACAATTATCCAGATTTCTCATCCCTGAGTTCAAAAGGAGGAGACAAATGTTCAGTATTAGGTGACAATTGCAGGTAATGATTAATATTTCATATTCTAGTAAAGCCCTCCTATTGGAATATGATATTTGTGTGTGTGGCAAAATAAGATTGCACAAGACCTATTATCTGTGTCTAAGGCAATAATTCCTTGTGTAAGTACATAGCTGTACGTTTTTCTTTTAATGTGTGTTTGTATTTTTAGACAGAGAATAATATACTCTCTTATAGAAAATTATTATAGTCTGTTTAAATATCAAGAATACTTTAGGAGCTCAAGGAAAATTTATTTTAGCAGAACACATCTATAAAAAAATTTCAGCTACTAAGAGGGGCATATAGTCATGAAGTTCTTATAACTATATCAAGCTCTGTTTTTGAAAAAACTCTTCCATCCATGAAGAACTGACACTCAGTTCAGCATGAAATTTAGGCTAAAACATCTGAATGCTGAGCAACTTTCTACATAGCTCAGGCACAGGGCATAGAGGTTGATTACCTGGTACCATTTAATGAGGATCTTTCTATCTGCACACATTTTGTGTGATGCTGTTGCCCAGTGCAAAAATGCTATGCTCTCATGCAGAACTTGAGAATTAAGCCCTATTAGGATGCAATGCCAGATGACAAAAACCATAATCCATTTTCAGTGTAATGTGGCACTTACACCATTGCTGCTGTAAGAGTTTTTTAATTGTGTGGCAAAACTCAGACTTAGCAGTGTTTTTATACTAATTGAGATGGAAATGGCAAGGTTCAGTCCAGCAGGAAAGAGAAAGAAGCTGTGGACAGTCCATGAATGTAAACACAATTATGGGACTTGAGGGAAAAGCCTGTATATTGAACAGTTACTACGATTAGCCAAACCGTATGTCTGCAAGAGATCTCACTGCTCACCCAACACTCCTAATGGGCTCCCCTGACAATGCTCCTTGTTAGTACTCTCTAGGATACAGACAGACATGAGGAGAGAGGTCATGGAAACATGACTGTATCAGACCAGAAGTTGAAGAGAAAGATATAACCTCAGAGATTTCAAGAAAGTTTTCATCTCGAAGGATAAGTGGAAGAAATTAATAACAATTTCTGTAGATAATTTTGTCAGACTTCAAGCTGTATTCTGTGTTACCTCTTTAGACAATCATTTATCTGCAAGTCTCTATGACAAAATAGGTAAGCCAACTGACATGAGAAAATTGACAATTCTCAATCAATAATATTTGACCACAAATACCTTTGCCAAAAAACTTACATGGAAGATGAGGAACCCTCTAGCAGATAGAAAAAGATCAGATATTTCTAACAACCACAGTAAACAATACTGTTTAGGCAGACATATGGGGGATGTATGTTCCCTCTTAGGGATATTTTCTGGCAATCAGTGTATTTGTGAAATAAGACTCTTCCACTCTTAAAGGAACATGTCATTATTAGATTAACTGGATTTTGGATTATAGAAAACAGTACAAGATCAAGACCTCATTGAATAACACAACTCCTGACAGGTAAAATAAGTCTAATAAAAGACCTCAAAAACTACCAGTAGGAAAATTAATAAAATGGGAAGAAGATTCATTTCAGGATGCAGAAGACAAACAACACCTCAATGAAATTTGAGGGAACCAATAAAAGATAAAAATTCTTTAGCTCCAGTGGACAATCAAGAATTTCTAGAAAATAATTTCTAGGGATTTTGTCAATGGAACAAGAACCACAAATGGTCTTGGAAATGCTGCTTCATTAGCTTGTAGTTGAGTTCATCTACAGTTTGGCTATTTGGTTCTGTATTGCCATATACACTAATTCAGGAAGGAAGGGAAGTGAAGGAAACATGTACATCACCTCTTTCAACAACAAAATCAAGAATCCATCCTGGACACACAAGAGGAAGTTTGATTTTGGAGCAGGATTTTGCTGAATATTGAATCAAAAAGAGAGTAGGTTTATAGTAGACCCAGATCGAAAAGCTTCTTGTCAAAATGATTTAACCCATCTTTTTAAGATTTTACTCACTATCAAGCATCAGCAAATAACTGAAATTCTCTTTTGCAATTTTCATCCTTGAGTGATGATGGACAAAGAGTCGAATCTGTTGGCCTGTGCACCAAGTCCAGAGACAAAATGCATAACAAAAGTATCGTTAAAGGAATCTAACAGTAGCATTATTTGAGGCAGGAAAATGATAGCAATATTGCCTATCACCTTACATATTTTCTGTTCTGCAAAAAAGTAGTATAAAGTCTTGACTGAAATCTCTTCAGGCACACTGAACTTGCTCACAGCATATAATCCTTGAGCTCTTGGTCCAGTCAAATGGGTTCTTAGGTATCAAATGAAATCGTTATCATCCTACACAAAATAAGAAAACAAAATTTTATTTTTCTGCATATGTGGTTTAGTATCTTTGAGTAGCATGTGGAACTGCAAATATTAATTACAGTAATTACTGTGGTTTGTATCAAACAAGTTATGGACTGATGGATCCAACTTTTTTCATTAAGAGATGCCTGATGAAAAGATGTGGTGCTTACAAAAACAATATTCAAAGTGGTGTACATGAACTACACCTGTATGTATGTATATGGTCTGTATGTATGTATATGGCCTGTATGTAGGTATATGGCCCATCCAAGTGAGGCGAGACTTTAATGCTAGCTAGAGTTTAAAGATTCAACAGAGATTGAAAACACAGGAAAAAAGCTCCTACTGATGAGTGACTAAAGAGAGGCTACAATCAAGTCCAGTTTTGCTACGGTAAGTGTCAAGCAGTGACAGTGAACCAGCTGGTAGCTCACACTTCAGCTCAGCAAACCTGAGAGATTTAGAATGATTTTGGCAGATTTCACCATTTGATGAAAAAAGCTATTCTGCATCAGCCAGATAGGATGATCACAGCTTTCTTTGAGCAGTCAGAGCCAAAGTCTTTGTGAAGATACTGGCTGCTAAGACCTAAAGGAAGACTCTAATTTGTTAACAATCCAATTCTTTTTCCAGTATTAGACACAATCCAATGTAACAACTCGATAGCATCTTGCTGGTCAAAAGGTGTGAAATCCTGTCCCCTCTTCTGGAGCAATAGAATAACTCATTGAGGTTATCTTGGGCATGCTAATTTTCTAATAAAGTGAGCTAAATTTTCAGTACCTAGAGCTCTCCAAACTCTGCTTTTTCTGCAAATGGAAATATTTGCTATGGAGCCTTTTCCCCTGAGAAATGAACTCTCACCAATTCTTTTATTTTGGAGATGCAAGCAGGACTGACACTTCCCAGAGTGTCCATTGGAGAAGGTAAGAAGGTTCAGATGTGGCAATGCCAAAAAATCACAGAACTTATTCATCTATTTCACATGATATATAACCTAATTTGGTTAAAAAAATATGTCAGTGTGCTCACCAGAGGTTCCTAGCTTGAGATACACAGGGATTTTATAAAAGAAGGGAAAAATACTCTGTGCCACTCTGATGTGATTTCAGGTGTGTCTCATTAAGGCCTGCATTACTCCTGAATCCATTCCTAGTGAGCAGCAGCAATTGAAACATTCTGTGAATTTTTGCAGACTGTTGGTGCGTCAGTTGCAAGGAAAATGATGCACCAGAATATTGGCATCTCACACAAATGGAATATTGTTAGTTAAATCTCCTCTTTCTGTGTGGTTTTAAACAGCTAAGGTTGCTGGCGTGGTCAAAAATATCCATGTGAAGGAAGTGTCTCAACATGCAAGCAATGAGAAAGTCTTTGCTCTCCTACTAAAAACTGGGATCAAACATCCTACCTTCTGGAATCCCTTGCATTTATTACTAGAAATGTCTTCTAAGAACCACTGCTATTTATGAGTTTTGGAAAACAGCTGCAATTACAACTGTTAAAAAATAAACAGAGTACTTTCCTAAATTCCTGCAGTAGAAATCCCCCAAAAGACAGTAAGGGCAAGGACTTTATGGAATTACAATCAGCTCACTGTATGCAGCTCAAAACTGCAGCACAGCCACAGAAACCTGTCCCTGTCCTACCTCCCCCAAACCCCAAGGAACAAATAGGTGAAATTTTAGTTTCCTTGCTCTCCTCAGTGGATGCAGGAAGGACTACAAGAAATTTAGTACCTTATCCTGGAATGCAGGACCCTCCTCCTTCTCACCTAGACATTTTTCTCCTGCCCATCTTTCCCTAAGACTGTATCGTGTCAAATTACACTCGCTGGAACTCAAGCCCTGCAGTAACAGCTAAGAAAAAATTAGAAACTGAATAACGGTGGAGGTTCAAGACCACGTGTTATGCAGAAGCCTATTCAAGGGGAACAGTCAAAGAGGAAGCTAATCTATTTAAAAGCTACAGGAATGACTAATAGTATCACATGCCAGTATATGAAAAGCTGCTGCTCCTACTGGAAATTAAAGCGGGCTTTCTCGGAAAAAAAGAATCTGAGAGCTTTGAGGCTAGTGACCAGGTAGTCTAGAGCTCCTTTTGTAGTGTTGCTACACTGAGAGAAAGTGCAATGGAGCACAGGAGCATAGTGTGACAGAAAAGGACTTTTCATCAAGGTAAAAACTCAGAGGACAACCTGAATAAAATGGGCTCATGATACATGATAAAAAGGCAGAATCAGATCTTCACCTGTGGTACTGCCAGAGAGAGACCATTTTAATAGTTGTACTGGTCTATGAGGAACAAAAATACGTCCTCAAGGAAGCAGTAAGCAGGTTTCAACAATAATGAAATACTGAGGGCACTCTGCTTTAGGCAAGAACAGAAGGATTATTCCCACTCAGCAGAACATTGGAATAAAGAGAGAGGAAACAGTATTCCTCACTCCTTTAAAAACTACAGAGGGACACAAAGACAAGAGGCTTAGCACATGGCCCTAGTAACACCTGCAGATGCAGCATTAGCCCGCACACAGATAAACACAGAGAAACTGTTATATTTTCTTTCTCTGCCTTAAAGAAACTTTGCTTGCTGTGTTTCTAAAGCCAGTGAGTGAACTTAAATATGTCTGAAGCAGCTTGTTTAGATGCATTATCTGAAAAGCACAGCATTTGTTGATGTTTTCCTCAAGGTACACAAGTAACTCGCCCCTGCCACACACACAAAAGTTAAAAGACATGATGGGTTAAAAAAAAAAATTATAAGAACTGTTAAATTTAACACCCAAGTCCTAGCATTATACTGACTTTTGACAGACAGATCACAAAGCATAGCATAAAATATCATGAGACATGCAGAGCAAAGGCAGAACATCACAGCATTCCTGGTGCAAAAGAAAAATGCTTATTGAAAAAAAAAAACAACCCAAAAACCAACAAAACCAAATAAGCCTCCCTGTATATTCTGGATGAAATATTCAAGTGAAAGATATCTTAATCATAAGCTAACTAACCATGCACTCCTTTCACATATGATGTAGAACATACGGATTAATAAAAAATCTGCAACATGATTCGAACTTTACCTTAAGAAGTCCAATAAATGAATAAGATAATACCTTTGAAATTAAAAGTTACCTACACATCTCAAAGTGGATTGGAGAGGTCATTAGGAATTATTATGTTACTTTGTTGGAGTAAAAAGGAATTTACTGTGGTTTAATACCTGTAACTGGTGCTTGACTGGTCTACTTGTTAAAACTTGAAAATCTTTTATAAGTGCTAAGGCATACAGAATTAAGGTTTGTATTTGTTTATTTATTTATTTTTAATACTAGTGTGAATACTGCAGGGTACCTAAGGTGCCTAAGGAGGTAACTAATAGCTGTTGCTGTTTTTTATTTGTTATTGCAAGCACTGTTTTATCAATTAGTTTTGAACAGTTATACCCATCTTCTGTTAGCAGCGAACAAAAACCAATGAATATTTGGAAAGAAAAAAAAGTGAATAGAGATGACAATGAGAGCCAAAAAGACAATCCAGGAAATGAAATCTACCCCTCCCTTGAGAACTATTCACTTCAGTTTATAATACTGAATATGGGTGTGGGAGTAGGATGAAAAAATACGTGCCAGCAGTAAGTAGATTTTTCCTTAAATATTGAAGGTTTTAAAATGTTTGAAATGCTAAAGCAGGCATCTCTTTTTATCATTTCCAGGAATAGATATTAACCTCTTAGATGAGGGACTTGCTTAATGCTTTTAATGTCTCAACCACAGCAAAAAAACTGGTTTTGTTTACTTGCTTGAGTGCTAGGCATATTTTAAAGCAAAAAATATCTTGCAAATTTTGTGTATTTTGAGCCTATTTTCAGTCTTGTGTTTTTAGCCTTTTGGTACCTTTTCTTTTTAAAGCAGAGTTAGCATGAAAAAGAACATAATTTAATTGAGCAATAAAGATCCTAACATTTTCATGCATCCAAGAAATTTAATATGCTCTGCCGTTCACTGAAATAAAATAAATTCAATAGGGTTTTGCTATGCCCCAATCATTGTTTAGTTATGCTTTTATTACCGGCGTGGTTCTCATGATGGGTAAAGAAATGACAGCACAGAAGTGTGAGTCCTCTTCACACGTAGCAGCTAGGAAGAGCTCAAGTGGAAGCAAGGCCAAGTTATTCCACCAGTGCAGATCCACTTCAGATCTGACTTAAAGTGCCACCTCTTTGAAAGCAAAATGGCCAGTCAGTTTTCATGTTCACCCGATTTTTTACCCTCGTGTGGACTTCCAGCTGTGCCAAACTGTGTATGACGGTTCTATAATGTTCTTTCCAACATACCAACAACCAACATCTCAGAAGGATTTAAATAAGAGCTTCCAAACCTGCCTATCAGGTACTTTCCTCAGGGAAAAAAGTAGAAATGAAGAGATAATAAAGGCCTACACAAATAAACAAACACCAGACTGACCTTTAAATATCTATCAGTTAATGTGTAATTTAAATTTCAAACTTTGATTCAGACATATACATTAGTTACAAGGCATAATCCTTTCTATTTAATTTCAAACCCCTGCAATGGACTTTTTCAGCATAGTTTGTAGTGCAACATTATGTCCTGAAGCAAAAATCTAACCTACCACGCAATTATTGGCCCTTGTGCAAATTATCCGTGACCACTGCTAACAATTATTTATGGTATTATTGTTATTGATATTATTACTACTACCATCAGCATAACATCTAGGTACAGATCAAGTGATTCATGCTGAACAAACACTGAATAAAAACATACTCTATATACTATGGGTCTTGTAATCTAATTCACAGAAGAAAACCCAACCAAACAAACCCCAAAACACAACAAAAGAGCAACAAGGGAATAAACAGTGTCAGAAAGACAAATTGACTAGCCTGGTAGCCAGTAATATTGCAGAGGAGTTGCATAAACTAGCTAAACAGTGCTACAGGCTGTATTCACCTCAAGGACCTATGCCAATGCCACCTTCAATGCCATTTCTTTTGGCATTGAAGCCACTGCTGCTTCCTCCTCCTTTCCATTTCTGACTGCTCAGAAAATTAAATTACCCACTTGCCATAACCTATTGCAACTTGTTAAGGATTCACCATGTCAAAAACTACTGAAATGAAAGCAAGAGTAATGTAAATCATGTTGAATATTTTTCTGCATGTAAAAAGGAATATGTACTAATGAGACATCTCTATCAGCCATATTGAGAAATCTGATACATTTATTTGTTACAGATGAAAGTTCATATAGGAACTACACTAAGACTAATTACCACAAAGAGTTGAGCTCTAAAACCTACCAAACCCAGCTCAGTGAAGAAATCTGACCAGAATATTTGACTCTTACGAACAAAGAAATCAGCCCAGGGGCAAAAATTCGGTGACTATACAAAGAAAAGAACTCATTGGTTCTATAAGGATATAAACATCATCAAGAATAACCCACTCCCCCCCATATCCCCCAAGTGAGATCTTGTGGGTCTTGTCTTTCCATGTTGTTTCTGAGACATGACACTTTTCCTGGATGTGAGGCAAATGACTATGAGAACCTTATTCTGTCTGAAGCCCTCTGCAGGTACCTATGGCATTATGAATTTGAAAATGTAAAGAAAACCCCTCAAAAAATTGTGATGTATGATGAGCTCCTCCCATGCCAAAAGTGGTGTTTTCATTGCACTTTGATTGTTGACTCCTTTTCAGAAAGCATTTGCAACTTCTGTCTAGTCCATAATGCATGACATTGGAATTTTGACATTTAGGTGCACAGAAGAAAGATGACGCTTGCCATGTAACAAAAGTGAACCTATTACCCTACATAATCTCCTCCCATGTCATATTCTGATTCATCAGGTTAAAACAAAAACCAGAATTATTTAGATAAACTTTTCATTTAAAAAATCTTTTCAAGCTCTTTGTTTCTGCACAATCAATTTACAAATACAGTGGGCAACATTTCAACTATGAAAATAAGAAAATGGCTGAAAAAAGAAAAAAAGAAAACTGAAAAAAAGAAGGGAAAAAAAAAAGAGAAAATATTAAAAGGGAAAAAGACCATCATCCTGCTCTCCTGAAATATGCTTAGGAAGAAAATGCTCACAACTCAAAATCAGAGAAATAACCAGTTAAAAATAGATTCTATCTGCCAGCATCCATCATCCTTTCCCCTGTTTGTCAAGACTCTATGGCCTTGAGCTGTGCTTTAATTTATAATGGTAAATTAAGTCCATCCTTATTTAATCTCAATTTAATAAATTACTGCTAAATGGTCCTTCTGGTAATTTATTAACATAAAATAATGGCTTTACAGGAGGTCACTCAAAGCCATTCTGAGCTGGAGAAGAGCTAGTCCACACCATTAAAAGGTTTTCAATGAGTTAATATGTATCTATCTCTCCATGAATTTTAGGGGTTTGGTTAACATTTCTAGAAGATGGTATTTTTCCAGGAATACAATTTCTGATGTTTTCATGAGAAACTTAAAATTCAGTACAAGATATTTAATTTTGTTACAGTTCATGTGGATGCTCTCATTCAACTGTTCTGTAGAAATGTAGTATTAGATAAGAGTCCTAGGCCTTCCCCTTTTGTCTCTTGGTGTCCTTAAAATGGTCAAAACAAAAGCAGCACAAAACAGTTCTGTTAAAGAATTTTAGAGCTAACTAAAATACCAACCTGTAGCTTAATATAAATCAGTCTCGAAAGGCAGGTTGGAAAATTGTATTTAATGCTCTGGAGAAAGGCTTTCTGTTAGTCCATTCAGCTGGTGTGAGATCAGAGCTACTCAGGTTAACCATGTGCAATACTATCTGAAAATGCTTCTGTTTTAGACCTTGATTTGGATGCAGTTGTGAAATATTTGGAGCAAGCAAGAGTCAAACTGTCTTGATGTGCCTGTTCTTCCTCAAATTCATGGCAAATGAAAAATGAATAATGCTGATAAAAGCCTCTATAGAGATAGCAGAGATAGAGTCAAAGTGTACGTTTTTTCGATAGCATTTGATTTTTTTTGAAATAACCTTAGTTCCCAATACTAGTACATTGGTAACAGCAATGTGTCTAACCTTGGACAAGTAAGTCCCCTATCTCTAATAATATTAGTTGAGCCTACACTAAATTCACATACAAAAAGTTTAGTAAGATGCAAACTAAGCGTTAAATGTAGAGATAGCTGTAATGTCCCAGATTTCAGCTAACCATATTAGAATCTTTTGCTTCATCTTGAATATCTTGTTAAAGATAAAAAGTCTTAGCAGCTATGGTAACAAAAGAGTTTAGAGAGCTAGACCATCCAGCATCCCAAGAGGAGATGAGAAGTTTAAACCATGAGCAATACCTTACAAATGAAAGATGTCTCAGAGCTCCTCCTGCCCAAACTTGAAGTTCTGTTTGGTCTGATTTGAAATATTAGGATGCAGAAAAAGTATTTTCTCCTCCCTTCACCTTGATTCAATTGGTCCACCACAAAAACAATGTTTGCAAGAGCTTAGACGTATCAGATGGTAAAAATCACACTCCTTAAAACATCTCCCTCCCTGCTTTGATGGGAAATGGAATAAAAAAGACATCAGAATAAATGATAGGCATTAACTGGAAATTTGGCCAGTTACTGCATATTATACCTCCATATCTCAATAGAAGGTACATTTTCAGTTGCAGGTCTACACTAGATACAGGCAAATATTATTAAAATACTCTATCAATATCTGTTATACCTTAACAATGGAAATTTACTTGCAAGTTTTCCTGAAGACACATAAGTTCAAATCAACATCCCTGAATGACTTTTATTAGCTGGGATAGTCCCTGTATCCACTTCACTCAATAAAATCTATTTACATTGAAAGGAAAAGAATAGTATAGAATTGAGATTGTGCTTATGCTTTGGTAGGTATCATACTCTGGTGGAAAGTCTTTCTTCTAGGGAAGCCTGTGGTCTAATGCTCATCCTTTGTGACTTAGTTATGAAGACCAGCAACATCAACAACTGCCTGTGCACATTGCACAACCACTTTCTGAATGCAAAGAAGTGGTTACTATAGCTGATGGCAGCTGTGTTCTCCCAGTACTGTGCACTTCTAGATCACATAACCACATTGAGAATTACTAGAACAACCTATTCTGTGAGGAACATGGACAATCAGACATCACAGCCTTGCAAAATTGAAGTATTTTCAGCCAAGCCACTTGCTGAAGGAAAAGAAAGAAAAATCAAGTTACTGGATGAAGGTAAATAATAAAATAGCTTAGTGTCATGGGTGTGATGAGAAAATTCCCAGCCAAATCCTGTACACCTGGTAAGTATTGAATAAAAAAATGAAAGGAATTTTCTATACAGTTGAAGGAATTCCACTGAAATTGCTTTTGCTACAACAACAGCATGGGGAAAAAACCTATTCAGAAGCAGAGATGTATTATGTTCCACATGTTCGAATGAATGAGACCTCAACAAAAAAACCACCCAAAAACCCCCTGGAAATAGCAAATATAGCAGCAGGACAAAAGTGTGTATTTAGCAAAGTGGGCAACAAAGCTCACAAAAACTTCTGGGTTCTAATTGCAGCCATAAGGAAACGCTCAACAGCCCAAGGCCAGGTCAGCAGTGCTCTTCAAGCCACAAAAGCAGATAAGGACTAACAAGCAAGCTCTCTCTTGGCATTACGGCTCTTATTGCTGCTGCTGACCCTGGTCACGAACAAACTTCTTGATTTCTCTACACATCAGTTTCCCTCACAGGTAAAATGTGAAGAAAAGCATTAGTTATCTTTGTCATAAATTTTTGGATTTACAAAGCACTCTACAATAACGTGAAACACCATGTAGTTCACTTTGAAGGACTTCAAAGATCGAACCGATCTTGGTGAGAGAAAATAACATCCTTATCATGTCTTGTTACAAAAGCTTCTTTGTCATACACTGAGATAACAAATTAAGTTTCAATTGCAAGACTTCCAAAATGTAGAATTTTGTCAAAAGTTACAAGAATGAAATGATGAATGAAAGTATCAAATATTGCAACTCAGGATAATCAGGATACATCATGGATGAAACTGAAGCTGAGATTTTTGTAACTGTGTTCGTTGTCATTCTCAGGATGTCTTATATTAATATGGATCTATCTGGTAAGCAAACCAGTCAAATAAATTTTTTCAGTCATTGATTCTCTTCTAATTTAGCAAATCAGGTATATTGAATACATTCATCCATACAGAACATGCAGAATGCCTTAGCATGAGAAAATCTATGCTATTAGCTATTATAGTTGGCAGTCAGGCAGTTTTTGCAACTAAGCTTGCACATATATTGTAGCTGACATCAGCACAATACAGAAAGGGATTTTCTATTACCACTCCCAATCATTTATATAGATCACAGCACTAGGATTAGTCCTTAGTTTGATTTTTCAGGTTCAAATCCTTTTCTAAATCTTGTTGTTTCTGTAAGATAAGATTTGTCTCTCAACTGATCTGACTTATAGCTCTACATGTTAAATTGGTAGAAAAAAAGTAATGAGAATATTTTCAAGAAACATTTTAAAAACTTGCTTCAACCCTCATAGTTACATCTCAATTACTGTTCATCTTCCTGAGAAAACACCCTGTAATAAATATGCTAGCATTTCTCTCAGGCAAAAAAATTATGGATATGTCTCTCCAGGATGAAATTTGCAGCAGGGCAAAATCCTTGGCCCATCCTTGAGCACATCCTTGGCCAGAGCAAGGAAAGGACACAAAACAGAGCTACTTCAACAGTTGATACTGCGACATTGTCCAATTCATGGTCTCAAAATCTAAATTTCTTTTTTATTTGAGTAGGTCTGGAATCCTTAAATGGGAATAAACAGGTAGAGAGCCATTGATGTCTCTGCAGAAGTATCACATAGATCAGTGCAGCCCTAAGATGCCTGCCTCTTATTTAGGCTCCTAGATAACCACTGACTTCAACACACTGCTAGAATCCCCAGTATTTCTTTGATTCATGTCCAAGAACTGCAAAATGCCGGCCAAAATTCCAGCTAATAACAACACGTCTCTCTTACTCTGAGATAGCAAACACATTTGAGAAAGCTGTAATCATATCTGATTTTTAACTTAAAAAAGAAATTTACTGCATCAAAATACAGTAAACTTTACTGTAGTATGCACAGGCACATTAAAATAGTTCCTAAATTGCTTCAATATCAAGGCTGTTGATGTTGTGGCTATTAGTGCAAAGAAGATGCTGTGATACAAAAATTAACTGTATATATGCACCAGAATTCCAGTTTGAAAACCTTCCAGACATTTTTGTTTCAAGAGCCTTAAATTATGCATGGAAAAATGAGATTTTTTTGTGTAACATTTGACATCAGTTCACTTTGCCGTCATAGCTGTATCTGTTGCTTAATGATATGATATTTACCAGATATGTGATCTGGTAAAACAGAACCTCGGCTATTTTATGGAAGGCAGAGGAAGAGAAATGGAAGGGAAAATTCCTAGGCACAATGATAAGCCTACACACTGACAAAAAAAAATACAGGAGTTTTCAAGGAAAGGAGAGATGACACCAGTTTCAAGAGAGTATGTTCTCTGCTCTCCACCTTCTTCCTCCATGGTGTAACTTATCCAACAGAAAAGAAGTCAGAAAAGAACTTCTCACTCTTTTTAACTCTTTAGTTTTACAAAGTACAGTTCATAGTGCTTGTCTCTTTGTTCATAGCTCTGACTGTCCTCATGGCAGGCAACACAGGCTGTTTATATTAAATTATTCAAATTGAAACTCTCAGGTATTAATTTTTGAACCAGTCTTTTTCTATCTCTTGATTCAGTTGAAATACAAAAAAACTTCAAATGTATTTCTCTCAGACTGATACCTTTCTTCAACGCTATTCCTTAAACTTAGGTCACTTCATTAAATACTTTTTAAGGAAAAAAAAATTCTTTGAATTTTATTAGATTTCTCCTCTTTTTAGGGCCAAGTAAAATGTTGATACTTACTGCTTGCAGTCACTGGTTTACCATTATGAGTATAGTATTAATAAACAAATAACAAACAAATCTATGTCTGTACAGAGAGGTCCTGGAACAGAACCTTCATTGTGGGTGAATCAAAGGATGTTATTGTCCCCCAGATAGAAATTGCCTCCCAAACAGATACATGTTGTTAAGAATTATATTAGTTTTTGTTTCAAATAACAACATGTAATTTGGTACATCATCTTAATTTACCAGTTTGGAAATTACTTGTGTTTTCTGAATACCACGAATTCTCCCCCCTTGGTTAGTTTACACACACATCCTGCACTACATTTTTTCTGCCTTTTCCCATCTGACACACACAATACGTTAAATCTGTATATTTTTTCCACTGCTAAAAATCTGTTGCCTTCTGCTGTAAGAATTACAGAGAATTAAAACCAGTGGAGGTCTTTTCCAAGTATCACATATTTTTATAGTTCGAGTGTCGATAACTCATCCACCCAACCTATTCAGTCATCTGTCTACTGTAAAATTTGTTCTTTCAGTTGAGAATAATACTTAAATACAGTGAACTGGCATTTTTCATACCTCTATATTATTGTGAAGGAAAGGTGTTAAATTATGTTCTTGTCTGTGATTTCTAAAAGACTGCTGAGAATATTTCTAAATTTAAAATTTGAGTTAAAAAACCCTCATGCACTTGTTGATTTAAAAGAAAGAAGAAGAAAATAATAAAGCTTATTAAAGAAGAATGACAATATAGCAAGCAAGTTTATCTACATTTTTCCCCTAACATAGCTAGATCTATATATTTAAATGCCTATATTTGCTGCCCATTAAGACTAAAATTAAACATAAACACACTGTTCAGAGCCCTGCTGCTTGTCAACCTGCTACCCACAACCTACTTCATACTTCACCCCTCTCTGTCAGTGGTGGGGAAGGCCAAGGATTACAAGATAGTGGGAGACAGCCAGACCCTTTTCTCAGATCTGAACAGAGGTGTCCTGGCCAACATGGAAAGTGTTACCATCTTCAGCCTACTGCCAGTATGTACAACCTCATATTTGGCATGTTGAATTTAATTTGCTTTCATGCTGCTGAATCCTCCATCTGCATTAGAAGTCAGCAGAGTTCTTTGAGATTTTCTCTGGCCTGAATTTTTTTAACTTCATAAAAAAATTTAAATAACCAATATTCAAAGTATTTGAATATCCACAGCTCATCATAATTTTAGTCATGGAGTAGATATTCTGCATTTGTGAAGACAAATTCTACAATATCTGATAACATGCTGTAGCCAGAAAAAAACCATTATGGAATAAGTTAATGTGAAGAGAAATGTCATGCACAGAGAATGCAAAGTAATTCTTCCAGTCTACTTAGCCAGAATAAGATTGACTCAGATGGACTATGTTATGTTTTGCATAATGCAGTTCAGGACAGCGTGCTGGGAAAGCAACAAATGCTCATTTGTTCATTTGTTTTTTGTTTGTTTTTATTTTAGCCTAAAAAAAAAATATTGAAGGAAAGGAATATAAGAGCTTACAAATATGGATAAAGGAACTTCAGGGAGGTGAGAAAGAGTGTTCTTCCTGAGCACAGCCAGCAGAGGACAATGCAAATGAATCATAGTCAAAGAGATTCAGTTCATCTGTTCCAGGAAGCCTGTAAAGGACAGGTGAACACTGGAGAAAAGGTAAAGCTTGTGTCACTGGAATTTTTTTGAGAACTAAACTTTGAGGCATGGCATGTCATGGCATGAGAGGACTGACTTGCCTTTGCGAAGATGGGTAGACAGAGACATCCAGAAGTTCTTCCAGACTACAGATTCCAACTCTGCATGTAAGGATGTGAATTCTTTAGAGTTTTCATGCTCATCATCTTACAGTTTTACCCCTCAGACACCTGACAAAGCACGCCAGTCTGTTACAGGTGCGTCAACAACGCAACTGCAACAATTGCAATGTTAATTCTCCAAGAGAGAAAGAAGGCAGCAAATGGACATGGATGGATTGCTCTTATTAAAATTCCTTTAGAGAGGCAATTACCAAAGGATTACCAAAACATTACCAAGAGGATTACCAAAATGGAAACACACAAAGGCATGTTTGAGCTAGGAAGCATTAGGTTTTCACAAACCCCCATATGGGGAGAAAATTCTGCTGTTGTACCAAATTTTTATTCTCACAGTACCAATATTTATTTTAAGAGGGAATAGGGAGTTATGTTCATTGCTAAAAACAATGTGTGTTCTTCTACTACCCATGGTCCTACTGGGACCAAGAGTATATAAACTCTTAACAAACAGAAAATTTTGTTCCTAACATTCCCATAGGTCACGGATTTAGTCACCCAACATAAACATTACCATTTGACACAAATGGTAGAGATGCAAATACTGTGGAAAATTAGTCTGTACCCTAATTAACAAGATGTGAACCAGGACATGCCAAGTTGCTTCTTTTCAATCATTAAATACTTCACCAAGAAATATTACAGCATACAAATATATTCACATGTATCATTATTCTGCTTAGCCCAGAAGCACTTGCACTATAATAAAATAAATCACTATAAAGATTGTGAAACATCAACTTTGGCTACCTCGAAAGACTACCTGATATAGCTGGAAATCCCTTCAACTCTTCTACTTTCCCTCATATCTTGCACTTCTCATCCCTCCTTACTTTTCCCACCTGATTTAAGAAAGAATATGGAAGTAAAATCCAAGTCCGTGGATAGTACGTGGGAAGCCAATTAGTATCTTTCTTGCTGGCTAAAGCGGCAATTGAATTTACAAGTTTCTAAAAGTTTAGAAAGTAGTTTTAAATTACCAATCGTGTTGGCAGAGTTTAACTATGTATCCTGATGTTTCCATTGCAGCTTGGGCCCACACAGAGACATTAGGGAGTCCTACAATTCACACTTACAAAGAAACTAGAAGGAAAAAAGTAGTGTAGGTGGATTTTAAAAACGGCTAGCTAGTTTTCAAATAAGAAAATAATTTCATTCTTTCTGCTAAGAAAAGAACAATGGAATTAGAATTTTAAATTTAATTCTTAAATAAAGACTTTCTACCCCTTATTTTCCCTATAAATACTTTGGAAAATAATATCTGAATTGAAAAAGCTAATATGTGCAGGCTCAGGACAAATTTTATCTTCCCCAGGAACATCAGTTTTTCCTAAAGTTACTGTACCAAATTACCAGATCAGACATTTTGACTGCTTTTCATTTCTATAATGATGATCACATCTCTGTGTCCATTATGTTATGCAAAGCATTATAAATGAGAGACAGCAAGCCTGCTTTTATCCTGTCCTTTGTTTTTACAGTCTCTCTTTGATTCTAAATGAAGTTACAGCTTGAACTTGTATGAGACCTCAATTTTATAAACTTACAAATAAATATATTTCTAGCTCTACATGCAGAATACTCTTTATATTAAAGTTTAAGAGGCTGTCAGAATGACAGTAGGCTATGGTTGCACCATTTTCCATTTTCATTATAATTACCATCACAGGTACAGATTCAACCTACTGCATTATTCTCTCTTGTTGCAACCCATGGCACAAGAACAAGCTATCAGATTTTTAATGCTTCATATATTCTATAAGTTAAGTACAGTCCTGTATGGCTTTGACCTTTTCAATATTCCATAATTTGACTGACTGGCTACTCTAATTTTTCCCCTGTTTACAGTCTCAGAAACCTGTGGGGAAGCAGCAAAATGTCCAGCCAATCAAAATACTGAACACTGAAAAGATCAAAGTAGTAAAACATACTACAGTCTCTCACAGAATATATTAGACATAAAAATTTTCATATCACACTATAAAAAGATAACATTTTCCCCTGAAACTCTAGATACTATTAAAGTGGATGACTAGTGCAGCAAAGGTGGTATCACTAAACCAAATAAAACAATTTATACTACTCATACATTCTTGGTTTAGGTTGTTACACGTTTCCTTAAATAATGAGCTCTTTCCCAGCATTGAATTTAAATCACATTTAACTGTAGTTTCATAACTTTAATACAAACTCATGACTTTCCAGAATGTCTTCCAGTTTTGGAAACTGCAGGGCTAGATGCTTCTAAACAACAATCAACATTTCTGACCTCCCACTATATGGATGTTTTTTCTTTTCTTTGTGACACTGTGTAAGTCTAGTGACATAAAGGTAATTTTATATTATTTTTGTTTACGTGACTCATTTGCACTCCTCCAGTAGTCAGCAAATAACAATAAGAGCAGGTAACACACACACAAAAAAAAATCCATTGCTTTGCCAATACAACTAGAAACAAACAAAACCAAGGCATCTTACTGTGTCAAAGATGTTAATGATATACAATGAATGCAAGAGATTAAAAATCAAATGCAAACAACATTGAGATGATATAATCTGAATCCTTTATGGATTCATTTCCATGTAATCAGTGCAGCTTAATTGGGTTATGGAACTATAATGTATTACTCTGTTATCACAATGCTTATTTCTTTATGTACTTGCTAATAAAACAGATGCAAACAAGATGAAGAACACTAATAAGATTTGATTTGTTAACTTTTTCCTTGAAAAAGCCCAAAGAACAGGCACTCTCATTATTGATATTCTTATCAAACAGGTTGTCCTATTTGATACCTTTTGAATGCAAATTGCTAATGTGTGCCCTTAACAAGTTTCGAAAACAATTCACAGTCAATTAATAAAGTTTGTCCCTATAATCAAGATTTATCAGAATCCTGACTTTCTCTTTAGCAGCAGGCCACTGTTGTTAACAGTGAGGTTCAAACACTACACATAAGTTGCTCATTCTGCTTGCAAGTCTGCATTTGGTGGTATGATCAGACAGCAGCTGCAGTCGCCAAGGAAACAGAAAGAAGTAATTTCAATATCAACCTTCACACTGGAACAACAAATACGTCGTATAAGACAATAAGAAGTTATAATATTTGCAAGTAGTATAATATTTAGTGTTATAAAATTTATAACTGAATAATTCTAGTTGACAAAATACCAGAAAAGGGTGTCATCTAATTTACTGCACTGTGCTGGTGAGCGACGTTTGCAGGCAATGGTGCAGAGCAGCAAGCATGGATCTCCCTCACCTACTTGTCACTTGGTTATATGATCTCATGCTGTGTGCTTTGCTGTTCTTTCTCCCTTCCTATTGCATTACAGTTATCATGCATCCCATTCTGTTATTTTTTTTCTATCTCTCATGACTGCTTCTTTCATTGTCTCACTGAAATGGTTTAACAGAACTACAAATGTAACACTCCTAAGAAAAACACTATCCTGAAAGTTGTCCTACATGTGGACTGGAAAGAAATACCCATAACAAGAGGTACACTGTGACCCCACTGGGTAAGACTAGTAATTTGAGTGGGATCAAGGAGAAATGACCCAATGCTTCTATATCGCTCTCCGCAGTGACCTGAAAGGAGACTGCAGTGAGGTGGGGTTGGTCTGTTCTGCCAGGACACAAGCAGTGACAGGAGGAAATGACCTCATGTTGTGCCAGTGGATGTCTACATTGGATATTAGAAAAAATTTATTCTCCAGAAGGGTTGTCAGGCATCAGGGCAGGCTGTCCAGGGAGGTGGTTAAGTCTCCATGCCTGGAGGTACTTAAAAGTCGTGTAGATGTGGCATTTAGGGACATGGTTTAGTGGTGGCCCTGGCAATGTTGGGTTAACAGTTGGACTCTGTGATCTTACAGGTCTTTTCCAAACTAAAATATTCTATGGTTCTATGATTATCAACACCGAGTCCAGTCAAGTACATAGAAAGTTTGGCAATTTGTGTTGGATGTGATAAGACATGATAGAGGTAAATGCCTGGCGGGAAAAAAAAATTAAATCGACAAATATTTTATAAGCTGGCTATGGATAAAGTTAAATTTGAAATTTAATGATAGTTTTTGACAATCAGAGGAATATGTTTCTGCAGAAAGATCCAAAAAGTAGCAAATGAAAAAGAAGAATCTCTACCTTGAAAAACAAAGGGAAAGAAGAATGTCAAGTGTTTTTCTTGCAAATAATTTTTCTGCATAACTTTTTATAGCTTTGGTGAATAGAAGAATTATTTTTACTCCTGACATCACAAAAGGAGGAAAATTACTCTTATTTTCTAGGTATATTTGGTAAAATTTCAGAAGGTATAGATATAGAGCGATTTCTCATTGAGTTACACAATGTAAAATTAAGCTTGTGATATTGTGTGAGACAATCCCTTTCCAGAGCAATTGCAGTTGTTAAGAGAAACATGGACTGGAAAAGAGACCATTTCCCATTTGAAAGCATCTGTAATTGCTCAACAGACAATAAAGGACATATAATTTCTTCTGTCTCAGATGCTGATCAGAAGAAAGTCTACACTGACCACTGACAGTCTACTTGGTAATGTATGTCTAAAAACCCTGGGAACATCCTCCAAAATACCACCAGAACATTTATGCTGACATTTATAAAAATGCTAACAGGAGATTTAGAGTTACTAAATTATAAGCACTGTACTTTATGGAACAGCTGAAGAATGAAGATGCCAAATCTCAAGCATTACTATCTGGCAGGTAGCCTAACAGAAATCAATCCAGTTCTAAAGGAAAATCTCCTCCACGCTAAGTGGAGATATAAAGAGAGATGGCAAGTAGAAATGAGGTTCAGTTCCAAGTCAAGTTGTTACTGCAATCAAAAAATATCTGTTTGTCACTATGCCATAAAATTAGTTGCTTGCTGACCTGTTGATAATGTACAAGACACTGGTAAGAGAGACCCTTTAATAACTTCTGTAACTGAAAGTATCCCTTGCAGCTGTGTGGATGGAAACATGGTGAGTTCTCCAGCTGAGTCTCTCATCCAATACCCCGAGCTGTCCTCACAACCACAAATTTACAATTTGCTTGTCCTACTATTTAATTGAATGCGAAGGAGGGTGTCATCAAACATGTTTTGATTTAATATGTTAATAACTTTACATATGGAAGATTAGTCTTTTGAGTTTTTCTCTGTGGCTGATGGCTAAAAATTAATTTCTCCAGAGTCCAGTTCAAAGCATAAGCCTAATTTTGGTGCTCAGGGTCATTCACTGGAGAACTTGCTATCCTTGGTTATATTGGAAAACAAATGCACCTGGCTCCACAAAGCCAGGACTATCCTTTGTAGGTATCCACTATGTTTCTGTGGAAGAATATTTTCACAATGAAGACTAGGAAAAAAAAAAAGCTAAAGATGGAGGAAGAAAATGACTTCTAAAATTATTATTACATAATGCACTGAAAAACACAAATATTAATTTCTCAAAATAACCTGTTTTGTGAGACTACATGTAAAAAACCTCCAAAAAACCCCCCAAATTTTCCCTGAATTACTCTTAGGTTTTATAAATATCAGTTCATTAAAAAAAAATCGGATGCAGAAAAACTGTAACAGGAAGAGAGGAGGGGTAGGTGGAATTTATAAAAACATTCTCTTGTATTTTCTACTTTTACAAAAGACTTTTACTAAATTTTATGATCCATCCCCTTTCCATTTTGGAACTGAAGCCTTAGTGAGATCTGAAAACATTCTGAAGCATTTTTCTTGTGAGAAAGGCTATTTTCATGGTGCTTTGCTCCTACAAGTTGGAGAATTAATGGCTTTCACTCAAAAGCCTCTTGTAGAGAGATTTCCAATGCCATTTAGTAAACTCAAGAGGTCTGAATAAACATCTAGATAGTTGTTTTCAAACTAGCTAAGCAGCTTTTGAAGTTTACTGAATTGATGCCACAGGGACCAGGTAGCATTAAATAACCTTAGTGGATTAGCTGACCTGGGACTTACTGTGAGATATGAGTAAGAAAAATGTTCACAAGCATAAGTTTAGGTAAAGGCAGTTTTTTCCTGCTCCTTGTCCAGTCAGCGAATGCAGACACAGGGTCCCTCTAACCAGGAGCCCTGCTACACAATTCCTCATCTTCATGAATGTTCAGGATAACAACAGCTCTCTTGTTGGCCACCTCCTCTGTTCTTGCCATCCATTCAGCAATGTGCAGGTGGAAGACAAATACAAGGCAAGGGTTGAGAAATAAAATAGCTTATTTCAGACTATTATTATCAGAATGAACGATATGTGTATCACTAATAATAAATTCCAAACATTTATCTACAGTGTGTGTTTTCCACATTATTCCAGTGGGGATTCAATGGTATCTATGAGCTTCTCAGATGGTTCATAAAATGGCATATCAAAATGAAGCTGTATTTGAAAACAAGACCATAACTGAGCACAAACGAGTAAAGAACTTAAGGACACAATGAGTGGGTGGATACACGCAAAGGAATAGCATATGTCAGCACTACCAATTAACAAGTATCAAGTGTGTAGCTGGCAGTTTAATTACTTGCTGCAAAAACTCTATTTTTGTTCCTATTTTTGCCTGAGTTCCATGAATATTTCCTGTTCTGTGACACACTAGTATTTTTCTCAAAACTCTTCCTCTCACCACCCATACCCTAGGATGATTATTTCCCCCACATACAGGGAAGGGGTAGAAAGGAAGAAGTGGAACTTGAAAAAAATACTGGAAATACAGATTTTTAATATCATAACAGCGTGAGGGGCATTGCAAATTCTGGTATATTGAGACATTCACTGGTGTTCTGACACAGATTTGGCATAGATGTTTTTGTATGACAGAAGCCCGTTACAGAGACACCTTAGAGCTAAATTGCTTCACTGGCTTCTACATTCTGCCTCCCCAGATTTCGTTTGCCATTCCTAGTGAATTCCCATGTATTTCTTATTCTATTTGCTTCATAAAAGGCCTTTTTAAAACATGCTTAATTTGTTTCCTGTTAATGAGCATCCAGTCATATGATACCAAGCTGTTCAAGATCTCTCTGTAGGAAGTAAGCACACAGCATGAATTTGATCTCAGACCTCCTCTGCTCTTACACTTTTGTCTCATGTAGCAGATGCAGAAAAAGAACACAGTTTCAAGAAAACAAATTAAATTTCAACTGCTGGGCATTATCTTTGACAACATTACTAGTCAGAACCCTGGCATATAAACCATGCTTTCTTGATAAGGATGGCATTGCTGGTTGCTGAAAGAGACCACAGAAGACATTCTTGCAAGAGGGAATGACTGTAGTGAGATCAGCAGAAACAGGGATAAGAAAAAGCATTACGCAACTATTCCTGAAAAACGATACAGACCAAATCTTCTCATGAATTAATTAATCATTATTCATAAAATATTTGAGTATTCTATGAGTAAGTCTGAATATTTTTACAGGGATTTACTTATATCTCAATATAACAATCAACAATCATTATGTCCTCAAATTAAATCTGCATATACACAGTTCCATTTTTAATTATTACTCTCAAACAAACAAAGAAAGAAAAGTCAAGCTAATTTTATACATGATGTATGCAAATTGAAAGATTTATATATTAGCTTTGGTTTGGTTTCTGTGCTGTTTAAGACAGACAAATTCAGACTGGATGCAGAACAAAATTCTGTGTAGGTGGCCCTATGCAAGAAAATGTCATAGTCACATTAACTGTATCACCAAGGAATAGTTATAAGTACAAGTAGGATGTCGTTATTAAATTTCAGGGTAAAACATTTGGTAACTTCCAAGAGGAAAAGAATTAAGCATAGGATGAATTATTTTAATCAGTTTTACACTTCACCCAACCTGTCTATGCTTGTAGGTATTACATTTCTTCCTAAATTTCCCCTCCCACATTTTGTCTCCTTTTCATTCTCCTCCCTTTTGTCTTAAAGGACACAGGCCATTTCTCTGGGGCCTGAAAGATGAAGGAGTGAGACCACAGGGACTTACAAATACTCTCAGTTGATGTGCTGGGAAGATAACACAAACCATTTTGCATCTGTTGACTCCATGTTCCAAGGAACCTACAGCACTGCTGTCCAAGGGAAGTGGAACACAGCCCTCTGTTTTCTGTTTAATTCTAATTACTAAGACTTGTGATATCTTAGAGAAGGCCAGGAAACAGCAGATCTTCTTTTGCTTTCAATTTTCAAGTTATAGAAAATGTCAATGTATGTTACAACACGGGTAGTTCTCTATGAACTGACCATGAAACTCAGAGTGCTGGGTAAATTGCATGGCTGTAGCAGTCAGTCAATAACCAGCTGCTCCAATACCTGCCAAAGAAAGAGATGTCCCTCTGATCAAAGGTAAGGTAATACTGTGATTAGTACTGTGAACATGCTTCAGAATGCACCCATGTTAAAAAAGGCAAACACCATTTCAAAATCTTGGATGTCATCAGACTCCAAAGCAAAGGTGAGGTGTTTGTCCCTCTGAGTCAACTGCATCTTGGAGAAACAAAAAGATGTCATAGCCTAATAAACATGTTTAGTTTTACAATAAACTGGAATACTATGACTTGCAGAACTAGAAGGGACAAGTATTACAAGGCATATTTAAAAGACAATACTTCCTTTCCTGCTGGAAAAAAAAAAACCAACTGCAAAAATTTTTTTTATCACCATATGTTATCCATAGATGGGAAATCTTAGCAGCTTTGGAAAACAAAGAAATATCAAAAGCAGTAGGGGAAAAATCTTGATGTCCTTAGAAACTCAAAAATAAACCTGGAAGTAAATAAAGAAGATAAATAGCAAAAATGTAGCATTTGGCTTATTAAGTGCTTTTTTCTCCTTCCCTTTTTGTTCCCTTATAAAGTACAATGAATATTATTATTAATCTTCTGTACTCCATGGAAGTCAGTCAGAATATTTCTACTGATTTTAGTGGAGGTCAGAACAGTTCAATTCCTGTGCCATGCAGGTTTATGTGCGCCGAGTCAGGGTAAATGTACTGCAAAATCACTGCACAATTTACACAGCTAAAAAGAGGATGGAAAGAGCGATGACCTCACTGCTGGGAAGGCAGTAGGAGTTAAGAGCTGTATCTGACTCGTTATTTGCTGCAAAGACAAAAGGATTGGTACACACAGTGTGGTGCTGTGCTGTGAACACTCACTGTATGCACATCACAGTAACCTTCCCACATGAAAAGCTGTGCACCAACCCTGCAGGAACAATTTCTCTTTCCTCTATTGATTAGGAAATGGTATAATTATCTGTATATATCTACTACTCTGTTTGAGGAAATGATCAAAGCCAAAATTAATTTGTGCTTGCTTATTTATCAAAGAATTCCATAAACAGTAATGAAATGTGGGACTACCGCAAATAATGGAAAGCCATTAGAGAGAAGGAACTGACTACGGGTTAGTCAGAGATTTCTAGTATTCAGAAAAAATACCATCTCATTCACTAGAAGTCCAGAGAAACATGTGCTACAACTGTAACTCACGCTGTAATAAGGTGCATGGGAGGAAAATGGACTAAAAACCAGGGGCCCTTAAACAACTCACAGTTCACAGTAAGCCTGGAGAACTAATGCACAATTCAGAAATTAGCATATGGAAATCAATTCAAAAATGAATATTCACTAATTCAGATATTGAACCAGAGAAACATTTGAGTTCTTTGCTGTGATTTATTAGATGTCTTTTGCTTCCTCAAACATAAATTAAATCAATGCATAATCTAAAAACATAAAAAACTAAAACTAACCTAAATATCTGATTCCTAATACTTAGGCTTTGCAATTTACCAGACAGACAGTAAATTTTCAGCTGGTTAAATTATAGGAATGTTAGGCTTCAAATTCGAACAAAACTCAGACTTTAGCAATTCACAGTTGATGCTTTTCTTTGTAATTCAGATCACTAAACACTGGCAATTTATTTTTGAAATTTGTTGTATTTTCTTGTGGAAAAATACCACACTTGCTGAATGTTCTAAATAGGCATACGACCATTTTTAACAATATCTCAACCTAGTGTCAACCACATGCTGATGCAGGCATTATGCCACATTCTGACCATGTACATTACAAAATTTATATTCCTACTCTGTCATATAGCACCTACTGAAAACATCATAACACTCTGTTAATGATTTAACAAGTAAAATGACAAATATAGGTTCTGAATATGAACAGCTTCAGTATGTCCCCACAGACATGGCTTTATGTGCCACACATTTTTTACTTACCCATGATTCCTCCTCTTTTTCATCCAAAAATTTATAATATATTTGGATTGTTTTTCTTATTCCTTTGTGTGCTACTAAAAGAAATCCATATACCTTGTTTTATTCCTTTTTATCAATTGTACATCATACATACATATTTGGGTGCTGGCTAGCAATGAAACAAAGAGTTGAGACAGTACCTATAGATTCAGTGACACAGCTTATAACTGGAAAAATAGGATGGAAACTTACATTGCAGTAGTGGATGACATCAACTATAGACATTCTTTCTAGTGGCTTTACTATTTGAAGCTTTTGACTGTTTTATTTAAGGCTTTTCAGGCTGCTTGGATGAACCTTAACATTCCGGCAATACACTGCAAACGGGATCAAGCCGAAAGCTGAGAGACCTGCAGCTCATTTTTCAAGAATCAACTCAAACAAGGATACCCTTAGGATTAGTATTAGAAGTCAAGCATAGGTCAACCAGGTATTAGAAATACAGCTGCAGGAAAATGGAAGACAAATCTCAGTTATTCATCAGATTGCTTATGCTGAAAACACAACAAATATGTTTTATGCTGCTTTAGCCTGCACTGGGAAATAGTTCCTTCTGCTTATAGAAAGTATTTTTTAACTAATTCAGCTCCAACTCCCTTCCCACATGAATTAACATAAAACTCCTACTCACCACTATAGAATGATAAAAAATTTGATACATGAAGCTTTTACATTATTTGTGTAAAATTACATATAAATAAATTCCACACAAAAACTGGTAGAAAAACAGTGAGTTTATGAACCAGTTTCATAAACATGCAAAACTTAATGCCATACACTCCAGCTAATGTGTGATTCTGCAGAGAAAGAAATGGCTGACCAAGCTGACTTCCAAGTTGCCATGACCTGGGAAGTATGTGACAGGGAAAAACAGCAAGAAAAAAGCAGAGATCAACCAACTGTCTTTGGACATTCAATAGATTTGGAAGACTACTATAATATGAATCCAAAGCTACCACTTGTATGTAAATAATCTGATTTATGTTCTTTGTAATGTATTATTCCAGGGATTCCCTTTAATGTTTTGCTGTACAGCAATAACATTTCATTGTTTCCAATAATTTACAGACACAGTGTTCCAGAAACCACCATCACTGGAAACCTACAAGAAGATCAGACACTAAAATTTTCCTGTTTTTTGCCCCCTCGGCACTTCATTTCTCTAAGCTACTGATTGAATTAAAGGAAAACCTGAAAAACATTATGTAAAGCTGGTTTTTTTGTCACATAACCACTTTTTTTAGCAATCTAAGCTGCAACCGTATGGAATGAAACAGACTTCATAGCCCCCCAAAACACCAGTCTTTTACAACTAATAGTGGAAAACATTTCCTTTTCCTGAGCAGGAGGCCATAGATGGCATACATAAAATCTTCATTCAGATGGTTCACAAGTGAGTTAGAAGCAGCCATACAACCAAAAGATCTTCACGAGATATCAGAGCGCTCTGGAAATGAGAATCATTCACTGTTCCCTAAATTCACAGTCAGACAGCCTCTGAGACAACTGACTGGCTGGGTTGTTCTGTCTTCAAAACCATTTATCAAACTTTTGTACAAAGGCAATTGTAGGCTTTTTATCTTGTATTTGTCACCCTTCATTTGGAGGCTGATTTTTCTTAGAATTGCTCCAGATGCAGTATCTGATGAATATTCCTATTTTTGTCATAAGAGGACTCCCAAAATTCAAAGAAAAAATGCCTTTATACTGCAGGGAGAGAAAAACCTACTACTTTCCAAGTGTAGGCAGAACTAGACTAAGTGGAAGAGACTCAAAGAAAATAGAATATTTAAGTGGGAATACATGAAAAGACATTTATATCTTCAAGCATTGCCCATATTAGATATCTCAAAAGGGTCACAGTGCACGTGAGAGAAAAAAAGCTAAGGAACTAAGGTGGAACTAAGGTGTTTCTGCTGCCATTAGTAATGAGGAAACAAAAGCCTAGGCCTCACTGCCTGAAGCCTAGTTTTAAAGGCATCCCAAGATGAATTCCTCTTTTCTCTACAAAGTATTTCTGCTTGGAAACAGTAGCTTTGGTTCTGGCGCTTACTTCTGGAGAACAGTGGTCGTCTTCTCTGCTTGTGCCTCAACAGTGAAGGGGAGAGAGCACATCTAGGGGTGGGGTGGAAAGGGAGACTTCCATTTGTGCATTTTCACAAAAATTGCGATGGACACAGAAACAGCCTTTCATGAAGCAGGGCATTTTCTTTAGCTATTCCATCTGCTGCAGCTGTACAGTAATGCCAGATTATAATCACGACAGCATGCAGTGTAAAGAGTTCATAGGAGACACCATAGCTTCAGTTCAGCATGAGAGAAAAGCCAAAATAGTATAAATTGCCATGTATTTTCATATAGATCAGTAGACTTAGCTCCCTGCTTAGTTTTTACTGAATCACTGGCTGTAGAGTTATGACTAATGAACCCATAATATTGCAGAGAGGTGATTAAACTTCAGCATGACAAATGTTTATGTGTTTCTGTATGTTCTATAACATCTGCAAGTACTGGCTTCACTCATTAGAAGAAAACCAGACCCTAATTTCTAGAAAATGAAAGTTGCAAAATCAAAATCATCACTCATAGCATGAATAAATCGAGAAAGTTATTTCAAAATAAAGGTAATGATTGCAGGGATTTCTGAGTCACCCTCTGATGACATTTATCTACCTGAAAAGTAACATAATTTGTGACACCAACTACACAATTGCAAGACATAAGCTACTTTAAGAAGTGTCTATCCTGATTTAATACTGGTTGATGAATCAGAGAAAAACAAAATATTCTACTCTTTAAACATTTATCATATTGTTTAAATATTAAAGATTAAACTTTTCATCTTGACTGCCAAATCAGTATTATAGAGGTTGGAAATTTGTTTACAGTGCCTTACAGTAGGAGTAGTACCTGCCAGTGTCAGATGATAGCGTTTTCAAGCCTCTGGCTCAAAGTGACAGCTTTCTTGCTGTAGCATGACAAGGGTAATTAAAACTGTTTTCAGACACATTTGCATTTTGCTCCTGCTGAATAGTCTTCTACGAATCTTCAGACTGACCAGCAAAAATACTAACTTTTCCTATAACTTTGGCTTAGGATTTGCAGACTGAAGTGAACAATAAGAGTTGAGAGACCTTCAGAATAATAAGGTTACTATTCTGTCAAAGACCAAAGCAGAAAAAGCAGTGAACTTATGCCAGAGTAAAATAAAGATGAGAAGAAGTTATTTTCCCCTGACTGCGGTCAGTACTTTTCACAAGTACTGGGAAACTCTGAAGAAATGCTTCAAAATAACATTCGTTAAATAATGGTAAATGTGAAGATGTGGGAAAAAAAGGTAAAATCAAGTAATTAGGCATGACTATTAGTCAAGGTAATGAAAAAAGCAATCTCCATTTTACCAGCAGATTGAAATAAATTGCATGCTTCTGAAGATACCAGAATTAACCTGAACCACACCTCTAGTGCTAAATAAGCAAATTATTATGGAATCTCATAGCTGCATCTCTGCCAATGTCTACTGCCAAAAGCTACAGATATACACACTGGCAAAAGATGCAGATATTGTATTCCAAATCAGAAATACACAGCTCAGTCTGTAGTGATGCATGATGACTTAGGGAACTTGACACTACAGAGTCACTATTACCAGGCAGGTAAGGCAGCAGTTATGTGGCTGAGGAACGATGATACATTAGCTACCACCTGAAAAAGGTACATTTGAAGCTGTCATGACTGCAGGTAGAAAAAGGAAGATATTTTCACTTGATAGTTCAGTGGGATTAACATGTGAAAGAGCTGAAGAAAAGTGGACCTCCATCTAAACTTCCCAAGTAATTTTAATCAAAACCTTTCACAGAGCTTTTCATTAGCAAATTACTTCAGCCAAACACAAACCCACAGATTATATTTCTAGAGAAAAATGACAGATCCTCCACTCTTCTTTTGAACACAAATATGCAGGAGTATATTTCCAGTGTTTCTGCAAGAGAAACAGATGCTGTTCAATCAACATAAATGATTAGTTCTATTTTCATATCTAGCAATGCATTACATTCCTGTGCTCAGGAGTTTTCAGTATTATTTCAGGAATATATGTCATATTTAAAATTTCAACACTGATCAGTTTTGATTCTAAATATGTATATATATCATAAACATATAAATCATTCTCTGAAAAAAACATTCTTTTCTAAATAAAATTTCTCACCTAATGATTCTACCCACAGATTTCTATATTATTATTGTTTAATAATTTCTATTTTACTGAGCTATAAAAATTATTTAGGCAGTTTGGATTTTAGAACATTGGTTGCCTTGTTTTGCAAATCCCTAATCTACTTGTAATTAAGGCAGCCCATAGCTGAAAGTCTTTAACTGTATATAAATCTCTGAGAATTAGTACTTAGGACTACCTCTACCCCTTTTTTTAACAATACATGCACCTTGGGACTTAGTACAGGAAAATGGGGACAATGGGGACCACACCAGCTTAGATAAGCTGTCCAAAGGAGTTTGGAGTCAATGGAGGCTCAACACTTTATCTGTTAAGAAATGCCAATAGTTTTATTTTTCTTGATTCTTTCCTGAACCATTGATGGTGGCTCTTGGAGAGGCTGACATTCACAGCAGGTGGACTTGATGTCCACAGCACTCTAATGACCCTGTGTTCTATGATGTCATCATGGAGTTCTCAGGCTTTATAAATTATTTCTAAAACTAACAATTACTTCAACACACTTCAGATACCTGCAAGTGTATCACAGGATATGCCTCCAGATTCTCTTATATTCAGTCAGCATTTTCTGTTGCATTTTTAATCCAAGAGATAAAACAGACATCTGCACATTCATTTCCATTTTCTTCATAAATGTTATTAGTAAATCAAGAAGAAGCAACAGGTGAGAAGTCTCATATATTGAGCAAGGTTATTTTGCATCCTCCTCACCCAAGGAGATGTAGTTCTTGCTACATTCCCTGCTTTGCAACAGGGAAATGAGAATGTGAAGGTATTCAAGAGAGAAGGTCAGACAAAACTGAGGAAAAGTTTGATAAAATCTTTGGTAAAAACCTGGAAGGTACAGCTGAATTATTTTAGACAATTTGTAGCACCAATGCAGAATACCCAGGTCAATGTATGTAAATAATCAATTTAGATTTACATTTGGAATTATGGTAACCTACAAATTACAGAGCTTTCCAGACTTTCCACAGCATTTCCTTCCCTATGTTTCCTCCCCAGTTCCCTTACACCAGAGCTGCAGAGGACTACTTGGTAGGAAACTTAGCTGGTCTTCAAGCCCATTGCCACTACAGAGCCCTGTTCTGGCAGAAATGGGAGCCCTTTCCAACCCTGCAGCCTGACCAGCTGGTCTGAGAGACCAGAGAAAGGTGAGACTGATCTCTCTGAGCTGTGCCAGTTACAGCAAATCACACCTCACTCAGGGCTTAGTATCCCTGTCTCTAGGACAGTGATGGGGCAGAAGATGGTGGCACATGCTTTGTCAAGTTTAGGAGAGGCACAGGTGTAAGACAGCTGACAACAACCCATTTTTCAGCATAAAAGACTCTCTCAGTTAAAAAAAAAAAGCCTGATAACAATGAGACCCCAATTTTACATGCATACACTGTATTTTATAGTTATGGGCACAGAATCATACTATAGCATTTTCAGAATAATTTTGGAAAGCTGACCTGCACTTTAAAGAATAACATGAAGACTGTCTAGACTCTAAAAAGTATTAAAATCAATTGTGGGACTATAAATCACTCTATCATACACTATCCAAAGATGGTAATTGCAAGTTAGCATTCCATCTACATCTAAGGCTAACAAGATAAAATTGCAAAAAAATTAAGTTATTGTCTGACATCACTGTACATAATAAATAACATATGTCCTCCATTTCATAAGGGAATTAAAAGGGCACACATTTATTGTACATGTACCAATCTCTGATGTAACTCTATGGAATTGGACAAGGAACTCTATTGGACTTGGCCAAATAGCACATGCAAAGAAAATAGGTCAGATTTTAAGGCTAGTGTGTAACCAGATTCAAAAGCCAATGGAATCAGTTGATGCCTTCATTTTCTGAATAGCATTTTTAGTCTTTATAGTGATGCCAGTGAAATCACATTAACTTCATGCTACTGCAAAAACTTAGTATTTCAGCAAAAAAAATACTGTATGTTTTTGTTATGTTCTTTCACAACATAATGCCATGGCCAGAGCTAAAGCTAATTTGAAAATTAAAAAGGTCTTCTTAATACTTGACACTAAACTTGAAGGCACTTGCCTGTCATCCATGATTGAAGCAAACTCATAACATAAAATGCAAATATTCATTCCATAGAGAACATCAGAATTTGACCCTCTGCTCTTAAAAGAAATATAACCCAAACAAATACAGCATGTGTCATAAATGCATGCCCATTTGAAAAAACTGCTCATCTAAATAAATGGCCATCAGAAAAAACCCATTCCCAAAGATCCCAGGGAAGTCTGCTTTGGTTGATTTTTGTTCTGTTTGTTTATTTGTGCTGTTTTGGGGCTTTTAATGTGAGACTAAATTCAAATGGTACAGCTCTCCCACTAGTCCTGCACTAGGTCCTTGGCTTGAAGAGCAAGAGAAAACAATGTGCAGCAACACTGAAGACAAAAGGTAGTGGTAATTGTTTAGAAGGAAGAGAGAAAGGAAATGTATGTTAAGAAGAGGCCTCGAGAAATCAGATTATAGCAGCGAGGAACTCCTTCAAGCACAAACAAAAGGGATAAACATTATTGCTGAGAACTGACCCCATACTGATACAGTTTTGAAACAATGTGAACTTTGCATAGAGAGAAGCCTCTGGAACAAACAAATGCACCCCGCTGCAGCAAGAAACCTGAAGGCCACATTCCTGAGGCTCAAAAATGTCATTAAATCCATAAATGTTAGTGCTCCTGTTTATATGTAATGCTCAGAGAGCCATGCACCTTCTGAAATTAATAAGCAGTGTTTCAAACTACTCCAGCTTCCCCAGATTTAATCACCATTAAAATATCTATGATGGTTCCTCCACAAGGGACTTAATATTCCTTGATATTCTTATGTATAATTACTTCTTATAATCAGTGCATATCTATTAAGTGATGTACTGCTAAACCTCCAGGTTTCAAATGGATAAATATTAGCCTAATGTGCTCAATCAATGCATAGAAATAACTTTAAGCACTTTTCCTGCAAGGAAAATATTTACCATATATCATAGTTAGATTAGCTTGAGGCACTAAGCAGCTGATAGAGGAGGATTGAAAGCCTGGAAATCACTTTAAAAGTCCTTGCATTTCTGTGAAGGACATCTTCAACAGAGAGGGAAAAAAGAAGCAGCGAGATCAGTTACCTTGAGCTTCCTATAAAACAGAGTACTTAGGATCAGAACCATGTCAGAATATTTGCTTCATGAGACACAAAATGATCCTTCCCATAGAAAAAAATCACTAGAGGATACAAAGGGCTTCTCATCTTATCACTTTACTGAATTTTTCAATCTAAAGTATTTCAGCAGCTCTGGACTATGAGTTTACACTGTAGCTGAAGTCATGCCCAGCAAGATACACAATTAATATGTTACAGTTAATTGTACAATTCTTAAACAATATTATTATTACTACTTTTAATATTACTAATAATAATTAAAAGAGAACCTTATGTATTTCTCAGTCAGAAGATGAGTGGCATCTGGAATAATTTCTATATAACTTAGAGAAACTGCAATACTGTTTTCAAACTGCACTGTTTGATTTTCTTCTTTATCCCCATGTGATAAAATAAACAAGGAAATGCAAATAGTGCTTTTCAGGTTCTTTCTATCCCAAGAAAAATTCAAGGGTAGTGTAATAATCCAGATAATGCTAAGTTTTGCTGAAGCTGCAGGTACATTTGGATACAAAGCTAGAAAACTACACACTTGCTTTTCTGCTGCATAAATGTAAAGCTTCCTTTATCAAATACATAACGTGTAAATAATAGCCTTAACATTTTTTGTTATTTCTATGTTTAATTATCAAATTAAGTCTTATTTCCACAAATGTAGCAAAAACGAGATGATTGGTAATTGGAAATGTTAAGTAGACTAAGGACATAATTTTCCAAATTACAGGCTGTTCATTATCTGATTACTGTTCTTCCTTTTCTCATCTATTATCAAATTTGAAGATTTTCTTATGTTTGGGAACAAAAATAATGGAATTCACAAATCTTATCTAGATACTCAGTAGCTCTGTTACAATTCTTTTGCCACATCAAAGCTGTTTATGCCACATATGATTTCACATTCTGAACACTGCTCATTTTGCTCCTCTCTTTGATTTTTACCTCATGATATAGCACATAAGTGACTATCTACAGGTAGAATACTAAAATATAAACTAATTTAAAATAAAATACCCATTGTTTGCCCTTCTTTTGAATTAGCTCATGGCTAAGTTGTGAGCAATTATACTTTACAAATTACTCATATTTCAGTTTCTTGAAAAGAAATTATATTTTTGAAAGGAGCATATTGTCCTTTCATGAAAGGAGTGTCCTTCATGAAAGAAAAGTATATTTTCTTGGGAGCTTGATTTAACTCAAATTCAACAGTATTCTTCTAATAAAAAATAGTTGGTACTGAATAACACTAATAAAACCAAGCAATTATTTAAAAGCAGAGTGCAAGAGGGTAAAACAAAATTATCTCAAGCATGGTTTTGAAAAGAAAGTTTTCTCAACTTCTGAAAGGTATCTACACAATGTGAAGACAGAATTATGTTTCTTTTACCTCAGACTCTTGCTTTATACATTATTTCCTATTTCACATACAGTGGAATTGCTGTCACCTCTAGTAAATCAAGGTATTTATTCCTTTTATTTAGCTCTTTTTCAGTGCTTTCATAATGAATTTGATGAGAACCTAAAATCAACAAGTACAGAAATTACATGCTCCTGACATCTTAGCAAAGATAAAGGACAAAAAAAAAAAGCTGCAAGAAAAGCTCCTTACATTACTATGGATCAGTCTCAGAAATCAATGGAAGGAGCAGGACAAAATCAGAGTTTTGGTGCCTTAGGTGAAAACAAGATGAACAAATGCCAATTTTCCAGCACATTTTTTGCCAAATTTGAATGTGACTGAGTACTCTCTTCATTTCTCAGAAGAGTCATTTTAAGCCAGAATTTCAAATACAGATAACAAAATTTCACATCATTGGATCATGAAAGCTGGAATCACTATTTCCTGAAGGCATTCTTCATCTTTCATTAGCCAAGAAAAATTTTCCAACTCTGATATCTGCCAGCTCACTGAAGAAACCAGCCAGTGACTGTAAAGAGACTAATTTCTTTGGTTGCAGAAGACAGTTCTTGTTCAGAGTTGAAACACATTGGCTCACTAATGTAGGAAATTACTGAGATTCGTGGTCATTACTTTTCTTTTCTGTTAATGGATACAAATCTTTATCCTCCAGGTTTTCTGACCCAGTTTCCTAATGCAAGATTTACATGATAAATATCTAATTTCACCAACCAGCAAAACTGTTGCAAGGTTTTGAAAAGTGTATGTACATACACTGAGCTAAATGATGTTTATCTATAAAAACAAAGCAATAAAATTACTGTAGAATTTGTACAATTTCATCTAAGAGCAGATCCAGCATACATATGCAAAACCAGAACAGGCCAGGAAACAGCTTCTGGTAAAATAATCAGTTTTCTTCCATTTTCTGTGCTAGGTATATGACAGCTATTTCACCTCCTCCTGCCCCATCTGTTACACTAGTTAGTTACTTCAAACAGAAAAGAATCAGGTTCACAGCTGTAACACTTGGAACAATGCATCTCTTGGAAGAAGTGGTTTTGCACAGAGGACAACATAGATTTTTTTTTTTTTGCAAATATAGTTTAAATTCAATTGATATGAACAAGAGGCTAGAGTGTCAAAATGCTTGCTACTCATCAGCTCTCACCTTTCTCAGTGGGAACTGCTGGGTGCTGAGTGCTTTTGAAAATAATTTTCTCTCTATTAGATGCCTGACATGAAGCTGCATTATGAAGCAATTTTTAAAGCCTGACCTAAAGTTATTTACTGTTTTATTATAAGGCACAGTATAAAGGATAAGATCCTTTGTTTAGGACTATGTATTCTACAGTTGTACAGTACTAGCAGGAATTAGAGGAACAAGGAACAAAGATAAAATGTGCATTCATGAATGTGGTTAACATAACCAATTAACATTATGCAAGTAAATGAGCTATTTGTTATATTGCATTTCACAAGAAATAATATTTGCATGCTCAATTTACCTCATACAAAAGGATCTAATCTACTGATTCCCAAATACATCGTGAAAAGAAATGTGCATGTGAAATCAGTGGCTAATTGCACACGTAAACCCTATACTGGCTTAATTGTAATAGTTCTTTCTTCCCATAAAAGTGCAAAAATTCAGTTTATGCATTCAAATAATCTAATTTTGCCAGGTGTCTATTAAACTGAATTTGCCATTGCAAGATGCAGTTAAGGACATTAAAAAACTTGCAAACTGCAACTCCGTAATACAGAAGTGACTCCATATGAATTTTATGCTGTTCCACAACCAACTTATTCAGATTCTACTATCTTTATTGGATTTTAGTTCTTAACTCATTATTGAAGCACAGTTCAAGGATAAGTGAAATACCTTATGTTCATTATTTGTACTCAGAATTATTTGATAAAACCTTGCTACAGGTCTACTGTTGTGTTAGTCACTGATAAAACTGAGTTTTGCAGAGGCTATCATCACTCAGTACTAAGATTATTTACCTTTGCAAGATCAGCCTAATGTACTGGGGAATTGGGGAGTACTATTGAATGTAACCATCTCTTTCCCAGTCTCATTCTTTCAGTGGTCTCACTGCAGGTATTTCCTGATTATTCTTCAAATAATGCAGAATAAAAAGAATTCTGTATGACTATGAATTCAACTTTTCTTGCAATAAACTGTATAACACTCATGACTGAATCTTTACAGGAAGAAACATGAGGATCAGAAATGTCTATTAGAAGAATCTCGGGGAAGGGGAAGAGGAAAATGGTTGGAGGAAGTTTATAACAGTAGCAATAATAACAAGAAAGGCATCCAACCAACATTTATTTTCATATTGTGGGCTAATTATTGAATTTCAGTGGTGCTAAAGAAAATGTTTGGTTTAGTTGCAGACACAGTATCTTTAGTAGTACTCAAAACCACAATAAAGACTGCACAGCAGTGCCATTGTTTCATTCATTTTTCAGAGTGCAAACCTAACATACAGGGTGCCACACAAACTCCACATTTGTGGTAGCTGTTTCAGGATCACAACCTCCTTAGTGACTCCATGTGAATGAATCACAGAACAGCCTTTGGAATGAGGCAACTATATCAGTAATTCTGCACCTGGCATGACACATGACCTGCGTATCAAGGGAACTGGCAGCTTTGTGATTTGCAAGCACGACCTCATTATGCAGTGATGAACTAATAATGGTGTTAGCTGCCACTGCCAGCTCCTTGGACAGATAAAGAGCCAGCAGTATCATAGAATGCACACATTAAAATCCTTGTTCCTGCTGAATGCAGAAGTGTAAACTGCAATTTGTTTTTCTGAGGCCTATGTCAAGGATGGAGCACATGAAAAAGCCTTTGCAATACCCCGTTACTTCTCCGTCTGCTAAGAACCCCAAAACTTAAGAAATATTAGCCCTGTTTTAGACCTTTCTCCAACATCCCTGAAATCAATGTTCTTCTTTATCACTTGATCAAAACAAAAATGACCCAAAGCCCATTGAGATCATCACAGAAACCTGTCTCATTTTCACTAGCCCTCTGGGCAACAATGAACCTCCAGGATTCAACAATAATCTTTCCAACCTGCCTAAGCAGGACTAAGCTTCTACTCCTCTTCTAGTCTACTCAAGCAAATTCACTTCTGCAACAAAAACCTGAGATTCTAGAGAAAAACTCAGAAATCCTTAATTCCTTGTAAACACTGGAGAATTTACTGAGCTGAAGTACTGAGGAAATGTTTCCAAGGAAACCTCAATGGAAAGAAAGCTTCATCTGTTTTCCTTTTTTACATCAGATATCAATTAAAATAAGGGGTGTTCTAAGGCTTTTCTACTGAACTTTGGCTAATTCATGACTTCAAAGAAACTGTAGCTACAACTGGAACCTAAGTGTCAGACTCTTGTTTGATTGAATGATTGTGCATACCACAATTTTTAGAGCACAAGTAAACCTAACAAGAGTACTTGGGAGTTAGGTAATTCTGAATGGATTGGTAAATCAATATTAAAGTTAAGCCCAGCTCTACCCTTTTGTGTGCATGTATCTGAACACATTGTTTTGTGATGCTGGTTTCAGTGGAGCTGAAATACTTTTGGAAGGTATGACAAATGGATCCAACTTCAAATGAACTGCTAAGAAACAACTCTGGAAAGGCTTATTGCAGGGGTTTTGTAATACATCATATATAACTTTATTAACCAAATTCTATAATGCTCCCTCTTCACTGGCCTGGAGCCTTGATGAGCAATAACATCTGGGAAACCAGCCACTGAGTTTTCACTTGCTCTGATAATTTTAAGCAGCTAGCTGCAAGCTTAATTTTAATTTCTTTGCCATGTCTATCTTTCTTCATTACCAGCTACATATTTCAGAATTAAATATGCATTGGAATAATGTCTAGAATTTCTAAGTCCACCCTCCTGGTCAGACTTAAATAGCTTTTCTAGAGAAATCAGCTTTCATCTTCTGGCGAAAGGTGAAAGTCTCTTCTGAATGAGTTTATGAGGTGCCTTAATGTGCCAGATAACACAATTCCAACAGTAAGCTATGGTGTCCACACAAATTACACATATAGATAGCTTTGAAAATCCCATTGTGACAAGGAAAGAAGGAAGCAAACCAGGATCTCCCAGAAACCAGAGAATTCAGAATTAATAGACTACAGCATTTCATAATTAGTAGCAATTCCACTGATAATGTTTCACATGATATTTAGCCTATTAAAACATGATCTGGATTTCCTGTGAGGACTGTAAAAGACTAAGAACTAACAAGAGTGGGGAGGGAGCACTGTTCTACTCTGTACAAAACTCTCCCCATAGAGGCCAGGTCTGGTTTCTTTGATAAAGACTAACTGTAGTAGGATTTGTGGTTTCAGTAAAAGAATTGCTTTGTGAAAAGAAAGCCACAGAGATACTAAAGACTTTATAGAAGGCTATAAGTAGCACTGGAAAGCAGGGATTTTATGCTGGACACCCTACAGACATTTAAGTCGCTTTAACAGTTTACTTGGAATTCACATAGAACTTGTAGACAGAAATCTGCCTATGTGCCAAGTACTTCTGTTACAGAAAATGACCTTTTGTGATATGGGGCACTATTTGGTCTATATTTTTTGGTACACTTGCACCCCTTTGAAACTCAGAAAGAATCCAAACATATATAAGTATACACACACACACATATATAGGGATAAATGATTCAGTATGCATCGTTCTTTTCTTCTCTAATCGTTCACACCAGTAACAATCACTTTAAAACATATTATACTCATCCATCATCTACAAAAAAACTCAATTTGACATGACCTTCATATTGACTAGGCATTTAATTCAAGTTGCATATACACTTCAATTAAATATCAGCTAGGGACAGTGATTAAGGGAATGTCTGTCATTTTAAAAGTGAAATCTAGTTTTCCATTGTAGGGTCTACATGCTTGTAAACTTTGCTCTATCACCCTCTTTTTTTATTGTTCAGACAATGTTGTTATCAACAATGATAACATAACTACATAAACTGCAACAAAATCCTCTAAAACGGCTTGGTTACAAACATGGTTCCATATTTAGCATCATGATTACAACTACTTCTCTGAAATAGGAATCCAAGGAGCTAAATGTCCTAGAACGTGGCCAATAGGAATGCATAGGTGGTTTCTTTGAGACTCAGAGAGATTAACAGAGGTAAATAAGAAGCATATTTAAAAATTTATCATTAAATAATATTCTGTGAAGTCTAAGTGTAGGCAGGCTGGAAAAAGCCTTGTCAGCAATCTATCATATAAATGTTTTTGTCTTCTTTAGCAGTTAAGTATCTTTCCAGGAATCTTGGGTGCAAAGCAGAACACTATGCCTTTTCCAACATTCCTCACAAACAAAAACAGAGAAATTAAGAGACTGGCTCAGAAGTTTAAAAAAAAGCCCCACAGGCCTTATTTGAAAGATATTTAGTTGAGACAAAATACTGTTGTGTGCCAAAAATAATCATGAAAAAGAGAAATGATGAGGAAAACCACAAGCAAATAGGAACTTCTGTGACAACACGAGCATGGCCCAAGCTTTGAGAAGATAGCAAAATTTACTGTGGGAAATTTCTAAGCATCTTCTAAAACATTATTAATCAAAGTTGGGCACAACTAAAGCCCACTTTAAAATAAGTAACCAGAGAATTTAGGAATTAATCTCTGGATAGACTAAATTTCTATTTATTTGAGACCAGGGATGTTCAGGAAAAATTTGATAAACTTATGCCTGTCAGGTGAGAAATATAAAGCGCAAAATGATTAACAGGCAGTGGTTTTGCTTTAGTGCAAGTAGTACTTTGGGGGTCATAGAGACCAAGGAAGTGCTTTAGGAGTGCTGCTTTAGTCTGCATGATTACCACTAGTGCCAAAGGCAGCAAGCACTGAGTGGGATCAATAAAGGCTCCTCGGCAGGTAAACACTGTTTCTGCAAATTGTGCAGTTTACTTTGTGAAAGGATAAAAGCACAGGTAAAGATTGCCTGTGTCTTCCAACAGTATTCTATGGAAAACCAGTGCATTATGTGAGCAGTACTCCATAAAGCCAACTTTATGGCAATGACATGAAGAAATTAAAAAGGCTACTAAAGGACAGGCACAGAACTCATCAAATGAGAAATAAGTGTGAACATGTCTAACAGTGATGCTAAAAGAAGATAGAGTGATCACGCAATTTTCCTTTTACACAGAAGATTTACTCCCATGAGCTAAATTACTGCACCCTTCAACAGTATGCAGGGATAAATGCTCAGCCAATTTAGAAAGACATCAATTACAATAAATTCTTGAAATGGTCCATGTGTTTTACCTCTTTATGTTTTTTGGGTTTTTTATTTATTTCAATGGTGAAGAAAAGGAAAGGAGAACAAGATTTTCACTTGTTAATCTTGTCTGTTATTTTCTGCCACTCAGTGCATGAAACACCATGTCTTTCATCAACTTACATCTCAAATAAGTATACAATGCCCATTCAAATAATTCCTCTTCAATCAAAGGTTTTGCCCAAAAGAGCATAAATGCCTGATTCCTGTGAGGAATATGACTTTCTACAGAAATAATATGACTTGTGATACTTTGGAAACAGGGTACTGTAGGAAACCATCCTGTGAATAAAGAGAGCTGTATTTTATCAGGCAAGTCATTTCACCTTTCCATGCTTAAATGGAAAGTGAGACCAGAAAACACTATTTACTTCAAAAAGAGAAAAAAAGAAAAAGCATTTTAGAAAATTGTACATAAACTTTTAAAATGGGGCTATAAATATGCTTTTTGTAGAAAGCCCATGAAATGGTTATATTCAGAAATGGTTATATTCAACTGACTGACGTATTTGAAAATAGAAAGAACCTCTATGTACATGTGGCTTGCTATGCCTTCCAAAAAGCTTTACTCAGCTAACTCTGGTTCAAGTCAAACACAATTTTGTCCCCTAAGAAAATATTAAACTTTTATTTTAAAAATGCTTGTGATGAAGAATCCATCACAAACCTTGATAACATGAAATAATGTTTAACTTTCTTCACTGTTAAAAATGCTGTATTTTCTTGTCTTCGGCACCACTGTCTGACACAGCTAAAACCCACTGCTATCAAAATTCTGTTTCCTAAATATGCAGTTATACTCATTAAGTCATGTATTGAGTTTTTCACAATTAAACTAAGAAGATTTTGCCACTTACTTCTTTGTTCTCCATGAAACTATTTTCTTTTTTATCTTGACATCCATTATCCCTTCTGATGAGATTTATGGGACTCTTTACTGAACCCTCCACAGTATTCAACTTCTTCAAGCACTGTATTCAGAACTTCAGAAATTCTGCAGAAGAACTGCTGAAACTCTTAGCACACTGCCAAAAATGGGAGTAAAGGTCCTTATTTTTCTTTATGTGATATCCACCTGATTATACAGGATCACCTTAGCTCTGCATACCATAGAATGGAACTGAGATCAGTGTCAGACTGATGATTCAGTATGACCCATTGAATCTTTTCCAGACTAAGCACTGTTGAGGAATGGATTCCTTGTTTTTATAAACATAATTGATGTTCCTTTTCCAGATGTATTTCCCTAATGAAATGCCTACTTTTTCTTTTCTTCATTTAACAGCTTAGCAGGGTTGTTCTGCATCACAGATATTTTCTATTTACAGTTACTCAATCTATAATTTTTCTGCAATTGCTTGTTTAATAAATTTAAATACAACCAAGCAGATTTTCTCTTAATCATCATGTTTCTATTGTAATCAAGCAGTTTGATTCCTCATTTGATAGTTGAGACTCTCCACATAATCAAAAAACTATGCCATGTACTTTGTACCCTCATAGAACATTAAGAGCTGTTGCCTTACTAAACTATGCCAAAAGGCTTTTGTAAACCTATTTTTTTCAAAATTATTAATTTTCAAAAAAAATTTTTAATGTCATGAAAATTATAAATACAATACTTAAAATAGATATTCCACGAATAATTTTCAGTTGTTTTTAACATTATCCTTCTATATGACTCTGTAACTTGAGTCTGAAAGCAAAATGACAGACCTTCAGTTGCCTGAGTTTTCTGGTTTCTCCTTTCTGAAACATTAATTAGCTTCCTTTTCCCTTTAAAATTGTTCCCCAAACCTTCTTTTGTATGAACATTAAAGCTTTTCAGATAGTTCCTTTTAAGTAAGGCTGTGACATGAGGGGCTTCACCTGTACCACCTGACACCATTCCGAAAGAAAAATGTCAAATAACAATAAAAATGCTTTTGTTGTTTTGATAAGTGGAAGATATTAATCTTGAAAGCAAACTAGGCATTAGAAAATGTACCCGAACAAGAGCAGAAATGTATTTTAACACTTGTCTAGCAGAATCTGGTTTATCTTATTGGGAAACTCCAGAAAAACAGATTCAAAATGCTTGTACAGGGAGTCTTAACAAAGACCTGAATATTATGACTGTGATAGTTAACAGGTTTCCTTCCCTAAGCTTTGAGACCTGTTACTGGTACATATCTGTTTTGTTAATATGTTCTGAAGTGTAAGTATTGATTACACCTTAACAAAGATTGCAAAAAAAGAATATATTACTAATATAGCTTAAGATGACCAAACAGCTTACAGACAATATTTTTTGGTTCATTTTTCTCTACATATTCAAAAGTACTTAAGTAAAAAAATTCTCAGATGAGAATAAGATAAGTTAAATCAACAGAAACAAAAGCTTAGATAGTAAAAAAACTAACAATCCCCTGAAGTAACAGATAGAGAAGATTCCTAGATCAATGCAAGACATATTGGCAACAATTATTTTCTAGACAAAAAGCTTAAGACTAATTCCTTAAATAATTAATATTTAATAACTTTGCATTTGCACTAGGTTAGACTGCTACTTTCCAAATTAAATTGGCTTATAAGTTTTTATAAGAATTGCAGGTCTGACAGACACTTAAAGGTACATTTTCAGCACAGTGCCTAGGAATTAACATTAATGGGATTTATGCAGCGAAGTCCTTCAACAACATTTTAAATATTAATCTGCTGAGTTACTAATTCAGTGTGGTTGCATAAGTGTAAATGGAAGGAGAATTTTGATCTACTAGTTTTATACTATGAGCTAAATATGTGTAACAGTTTGATTCTCCCGAGTATAAAACAACATAGTTGCATTAAAGCAGTGATCTGAAAAAATTCAACTCCCATTTGAAGATTTATGTTGGGAAACAAATTTCTTTGTATAGCAAATTAAAATGGTCAAATTCACCAAAACAATATACATACCAGTACAAAAAATTGGTCTTTTGGAGCATAGTAGTTCATAAGGGCTGCTATGTAAAAATTAACTGGACCCACAAAGTTCAAGTCAATTTTTTTCCTATCTTTTGAATGCTTTTAGTATTTTTTATTTATCCCGTCTCACTGGCACTTTTAACAGAGAAAACAGCATTAACATCATCAAATACAGAATCTAAAAATGATTGAATATTGTATTAATTTGCTACCAGCCTATTAATAATTGAATTACGTCTTATATTTTGTTTACTTTTATATTGATACGGTATTGATTTCTTGGTTTATTTGAAGGTGGAATCTTATTTATCAACAAAGGAAAAAGTTTTAAAAAATAACCTCCAGTAAACCCCACGCGTACCAGAAAACCTACTACTGTGTCTCTTCTAAAACAGAATTAATATATCTCAGGATTGCTTTCCATACATTTTTTATCTCTTTTTTCTGTTTGCTTTGACTACTGGAAAAAACCCAGAAACTACAGAAAAATAATTAATTTAAATAAATGAATAAAATAAAATAAAAACTAAAATTAAACCACATCACATAAACGTACTTCCTAAGTCACCAAGTATGGCTATTTACATCTATAGGCAGCTACTTCTTAAAATCTTTATCTAAAATTTATCATGCTCTATCATAAAAGTGGCAAGGATGTTAACATCCACAAAACTTGTTCTAGAAAAGCAGCTTTCAATGGTTAGAATAGTTACATTTTGAATCCTCAACTGATCTTTGGACAGTTTATACCCATTTGTTTTTATGTCAACATAGTTCTTTAGCTCTTCTCATGCTCTAATATTTATCATATCTGCAACATTTGTAGGCAGGAATTATATTCCCTCTCAGATTTTCAATTTTTCTAGGTTAAAGGAAGCAAATTCCTTTGGCTGCACTCCCACTCTACTTTAAACCTCACAATATGTTGGTTACACCAGATTTCCTGAGCCAGAAACCAGAACATGTGGTATGAGGTGAGCACCTGCACAGATTATCATGAAATAGAAGTTCACCCACGAATTTACACAACCTCTTACATTTATTTTTAATTGCTTTAGCATTTGACACTGCAATTGTCTGTTAACTGTACAAGGCCTCATATATATCACAAAGTAGTACATGTAGGAGTGATATCATCTGCTGATACTCAGCTGATCAGTGAGAGCAGTGCTGTGATAACTGGTGGCCCATCCAGCCTTTGCAAAATGGTGCTGCACACCTCGACAAGGTTAAGCAAAGTGTCTTCACTGCTCTGGGCTAAGAGCACATACAGGGCACTGATCATAGCTCAGGTGATGCGCTGCAATTCACAGAACAAAAAGTAAAAATGAAATTCTTCAAATTTTACCATGTTTCATCCCTTCCTGCTAACTTCCACTGAATTATTAAGACAGACAGTAAAAATATTTGATGGAATGGCCAGCCACCAGCAGCAGCTTTATTGCCAACTGCTCAGCCAAAGGCACTAAGAGTTCAGTAAGTCAGAAGAGTCATCAGGCACACAGTGGTGATTCATTTTGAATAGTTTGCTGCTGTTACAATTTCTGGCAAATAATACCACAGTGAGACAATGCCAGCACCTTTAGTCCCGTTCTAAAGTGGTAAATGAGAGTAAGCATTCCCCTAGGAGTTAATGAAATTCTTTTTTTCTGCAGTTTGGAACACAGGTGTACACATCCCTAAATTTGCAATTTCACTCAGGCATAGGAACACACAGGTAGCTAACCAGTGCTCTACAGAAGAATTATGATTTTCAAATATTGTTTGTGACAAATACATCAAAATGATGTTTCTGGATGTCTTGATCTGGATGATTTGATCAATAATAATTTCACTGACATAAAAAATTCACTGCTCACAATAATGTTCCTGAAACCTTAGTAGTAAAGGCAAGAAAAACCTCTTACATGCCTTGGATATTCCTTTCTGAAGAGTTTTTTATCCTCTTGTCTTGAAAGTATCCTTTGAATTTCATATATGCAAAGCCATGGCTTCTCTCTTGACCACTCTTAGCTATGGCATTAATTTCCAGTTCAGAAATTTTTATATTTGTACTGTAGGGTCATGAATTCCCTCTCTTTTTATTCTTGCCATGCTCTGCATTGTACTGATGGGCAAGACCTCATTGTCTGGAACACAGAGGTTCTTTATCCCACACCACATGCACATAAATAATCATCCATGTAGCAGTTTCTCACTTGTACTTGCTTTGGAAGATTGAGAAATGAGAACAATGATTGTAGTGTTACACATATTAAATATTTTTCCTATCCCTTAAACACTTCCTAAAATCAAATCTAATGAACTGTAAATTAGAAAATGAAGCATAATTAATTGTATAATTTAGCTTCAACCTTTACTTGTATAAGAAACAACCAGCAGATAAAACCTACTTGAATGTATATTTTCACACTCTTTGTTACTTGACATACAGAGAAACATTTATTAGTAACTTGTGTAGTAAAATTGTTGTTTACTCAATATGAGAACAACATTTTATCTATTGCTACCAACAGACAGCAAACATTTTCAAATTTAATGTCAGAGATGAAGAAGTCATTTCCCTTGGAAAAGTGCTTGTTTGGGCTGCTGCTGTTGAAATACTGCAATTTCCCAGCCAAGATATCTTTGAATAAATTTGGTCATGCTTTATCTCTCTTTTATATGATATATGTATTCATTAGTCCTTTTCTGTGTATGTATTTCATATGCAATACACAGAAACAACAAAGGGCAATCCATAATATATACATAAGTGTAACACATGAAATAGTTTCCAAAGTAAGTCTTACAGAGGCCTCATGGAAACCCTTCCATGACATGCTTGTGTTCTACCTGGTAGCAGCCTTGGAAACGCATAAGTTCTCTGTGGTAATTATTTCCAATGGGAAATGAATAATTCAGAGGCCATAAAATGGTGATTCCAGATTTGGGAATTACAAAAATACTCCTCAGGGGATCTACTCAGCTCTTAGCTTCCTATGTGACTTCGGGCTAGACCAAGACTTGATCCTTCAATTTCCCATCAGTAAAGTAGGAATATTGATATTGTCCTTTTTTATGAGTGCAATTTAAGAGCAGTAATGAAAGCTGTACAAGAACACAAAATAGTAAGTACATTTGGAAAAAGATACTATTCCTATTATCAATTATTAGGTAGAAGCAACCCTAAACCTTTGGTTTACTTATTTCTCTCTGCTGGGTCCTGTTTACGAAGTAAGATTTTAGAGCTTCCTTGTACTTGCTCTTCAAGTATTTGGCTAAGATAAAGGAACACATATCTCTCTTGCTGTGAAGTTTGAGGCAAAAAGGTAGGTATTCTTCCTACTGCAACTTCAAATGTATGAAATATGGATGAAAGAAAGCAGGAGTTTGTGATCAGCCACAAGGCAGATATGAAATGCATCAAACCTGACATTTTTGGCAGAATTCTTTCTAATACTTATAAGGAGAGACAGAATTAGGAAAAAAATACTTTAAAATTATGTGCTGTAAAATCATTATGGCAATGTAACTGGAGTCTAAATTTTTCACTTAGCTTACCAGAACAACTGAGCTTCTGTAGCATATTAAAACAGTAGCTATACGGCGTGTGAAGTATCCTCAATACTGACAACCTCATGAGCATATAAATGGAGAAGTTAAGAAGGACATTGTGCTTCCAATTGCTTTTTCAACATGTTCTTGTTTACTAACAAAGAGTGATACAAGGATCAAACAAATAAAAAAGATAGAATTGCTGTACTGATCTATCTAACACTTCCATTTTGAAATGACATGTATTTCTGTCCTAATCTTATTCTTCTTCAGCAAACATAATGGTATCCACTGATTGATTTTAGATAAAGCTATATCAACATGTAGTGTATTTGTACTTATGTTATACCCTATAGATGGGACTGCTTTCATAAAAAGTTATGAATGCAGAATAAATTACTTGAATTTTTCTTCACATAAAAGAATCACCTTTCACAGGCAAACATTTTAGTTTTATAAAATTTTCCCCTCTTTTTGCCTTTCTCCAACAAATGGAATCACAGGAAACATGTTCAAAAATGCAATTCTGCATACATTATGGTAGAGATCCAATGGCATATGCTAAGAATCCCTGGAGGAAAATTACAAGGATCCAAACTTTTTGGGACAAAAAAGGAAACCCGGTATCCTTACAGTAGGCATGGATCTACCTCAGGTCTGAATGTTTACAGATGACTGTGAAGTACATGGAAGTGCTCACATTTCTTGCAGTAAATCCCTATCCTACTCAGCCTGTCCCAGGAATAATGAATGTAAGCCAACATGTGTAAGGACTGATAGCAGCATATTATTTTACAGCACAGTAGAGTCAACAGTGCTGCCAAGTCTCTCCTGATGATGGGAGGAGAACAAATACAGAAGTACATAGAATATACACACATAATATACATACAACCTGCATTAATACCTCATAAAGTGAAGCAGAACAACTATGAGCATGAAAGAATAGTGAAGAGAACCAAAAAAAACCTCTTCTACATGGAATCAATAGCTGACAGAAATAATATTGTAGCCAAGTGAGCAATAATGAAGAGCTACAGAGGATCTCAATGTGTAACGCCTTCTGTTCAAGAACAGGACAGTTTTCACTTTTGTCTAAAAATAATAATTTTAACCATCCAAGCATTTCTTTCTGAACCTAAGTAGATGGCTCCATAGGAGCCCACCCCCACCCTCAAAACACACCTTACAACAGCACAAATTTGTCAATTAACATTTTAACTATTTATTCCAGAATACCTTGAACAGAACAATAATAGATACAAAACCAGACTGACAGCTGTGTAGTGCTGGCTGAGAATTTCAGCAAGAATGTAAGCATTGTTTCAACTGATGCTGGTTTTGGCTGGGGTAGAGCTAATGTTCTTCACAGAAGCTGCTAAGAGGGTGTATTTTGGATTTTGTTGGAATCGATGCTGATAACACAGGGATGTTTTTGTTATTGTTGAGCACAGCTTACACAGCATCAAGGGCCTTTTCTGTTTGTCACCCCACCAGTGAGTGGGCTGGGGGTGCCCTAGTAGATGTGAGGGGACATGGCCAGGACAGCTGATCCCTACTGATCAAAGGGATATGCCAGACTTTGTGGGGTCATGCTCAGGGTATGCAGATGGGGGAAGCTTGGTGGAGGAGCTGCTTCTTGGGAACTGCCTGGGCATCTGTCATTTGGTGGTGAACAATAATTTTCATTTGCATCACTTGTCTTTCTTAGGTTTTATTTCTCTCTCTTTATTATTTGCCTTTCATTAAATTTTATTATTATCATCATTACTATGACTGTATCTTATTTAAATTATTAAACTGTTCTTATCTGAACCCATGAGTTTACTCACTTTTACCCTGTAATTCTCTCCCCAGTCCCACTGCTGGGAGACAATGAACGAGCAGCTGTGTGGTACTTATTTGCCGTCTGGGGTTAAACCACGACAAATAGCTTTTAATTTCTGGATACAATACAATAGAATGTGTGTTCATATGATATCAATCTCACCCAAGGACTTCAGAGACATGCCAGCTGAATGCACCTGGCAACACTCCTTGAGTTTTTCTGTTATTCCAGATATTAAATTTATGGGATTTGGCTTCCCACAGAGCTGAGTCTCTGAATGCCAAGACTGAAGCATTTACTTCTTAAAAATAGCAACCTCTGCCTCCCAGAGCAATTTCTACTTTTTCATGAAGCCACCTAATAACTGAGTCGAGGCAGAAACTAGTACTGCTCTCATAAGCAGTTCTACATCTGCTCACTTTAATGTCAAAGTCTATCAATCACAAACACAAAATTTAGACACTTTATGGGCTTTAATTTAAGCTTACATGATTTCTCATGAGCGATGTCAGGCTTTGTGCTGTACCGAGATTCTATACCTGATCTCAACAGCCAGAACCACAACTGTTTTAACAATATTTTTAATTAGATGATTTAATGAAATACTACTCTTCCTTTTATCAAAATAACTGCCACAAAGCATTACTTTGTTGTTTTGATACTACTAGTCCAGATATTTGATAGATAGCAGAAGTGCAGCCAAGGTATCAGTACTTAGCAGAACAGACATCAGGTGCCAGGACAACAGAGTGCCAAAGATACTGGCAAGCTCAGTTTTGAAATATTGGCCTGATTTGGGGAAAGTGATAGCAGCAAGCCAAAATCCATTGGTAATACATTCTTTCAAACAAGTACCTCATCCAAGACTGAAATTGCAAGCATTAAGCATCAAGAATTAGTCTGTTCTGCAAATGAGGGAATGCTGTTAATTTTGTGAACTCTCTGAAAAATAACTTAAAGGTCCTGGACACAGCAAGCAAACCACTGAGAAATTGCTCAACAGCAGGCTCAACCAAACTCAGAGCCACACATGATGGTATCTTGATATGCTTGGCAATAAGTGGAACCCTTGTTCCATCAAACAAACAAATATAAAAATTAGTGAAAGGCATTTGAAGATATGCTACAATGAAACTAAGTTAAATCCCATACTAATGACGGAAATGACAGATAGAAGCAAAGACAGAATGCTGAAGATGTCCTTAAAAAAAATTCAGAAGTGAATGGTGATTAACTCTCAAGGTAAGTTGGCTTCTTTTCTCCTGAATTTAAAGCTTCAAGATCCACCCTTGAAATATATGACATATGAATATATGATGTATGATATATATATATATATATATGAATATATGATGTATGCTCCTTGAGCATTATCTTTCTTGGTGTCCCTGATGAAGGTGACAACATGCATGCCAAATAAGATGGTTGATTAACAAGCAGGAGTATTTTTCAGAATATTTCTATCAGAGAACTATGGAACAAAAAAAAGAGAGTACCAAGTACAAATTGCTGACTTTCATGCCAAGAGGACAGTAAGTATACTGTGTTCCCTGACATACTCTAGCACACCAAACTACTAAAAAGTATTTCTGAAGTAGTATATTTTTCACACCATTTTGGTGGCTTTTGGAAAGGCTTCTTTTCCCAAAGGGCTTACATTCTTGTCCTGATTTTGGAATGGTATTCCCCAATTTAATACTCACACTACAAAGTCCATGAGCCACTCTCCTCCCCCCTGCCCCCACCACAATAGGAGCACAAAAGGCATATCATGGGCTGAGAGAAGCACAAATTACTGGAAACAGCAATGAGAGAAGGAAATGGACAGTAACAGCAACAATATTAATAGGAAAAGTATTCAAGAGAGAGAGTGAACCACATACAAAAATGCTCAACATGGACCTTGAGCCAATGAACAATGCCTGAAAATGCCCCATGTTTTTAGGACCAGAAGCCACACTGTTCATCTTGGAAGCCAAAGATTCCCTTTCTCCTCACCCCTGGCAATCATGTGAGGTGGTACAGAGTAACCAGAGTAACCTCCAGGTCCTGGCCAAAACTAGGAAACATTCCCATTGCATTTGTCAATGTGGAAACAAAGAAAGGAAATGCGAAGGCAAAGCAAGGATCATGCTAAAATGAAAGAAGTGGCTTATATCACAAGTAAACAGTAAAGATGTAAATGTTAATAAGACACCAGATTTAGTGTGGAAACATAAAAAGGCAATGGATATACAGGGACAAGAGAGGAGGTAAGAATAAACAGAAGAGCTGTTTGGAAGGATGCAGAAGTTCACTTAAGTTGAGTTCAACAGTGCAGATGCAGGAGGCTGGGACTTGTGAAGTCTGACACCAAGATCTGATGTCTCAGAACAACAGTTTGCTGACACCAGACTGGTAATGTTTGACTGCACCTGTACACACGTGGTAAAGTCTAAATGGCACTACCTTGTGCTACATGGTCCTAAAAAATATCTACAACAGTGTCTGGAAGCACATCTCCCTTGCACTCTAATGTATTGGCTGACTCAAATATCCTGCCCTGTGGCCTCAGAAGCTGTAAGAGTTGTCAAAAGGTTTGGTTTTACGTAAGAAAAGAAAATATCTTGACTTTGTTTATGGAAAGGCTTGCTTCCTTTAGTGCTGCATTTTTCATTATTACATGGCATCTAGGACAGACATGCTCCTGAGGATAAATGAATCAGTGAGTAAATACATTGTGCCACAGCTGCAAGTTTTGTCACTACACCTCAGCCCAGTGAAATCACAGAATAGAGCCTGTTTGTTAGAGTCAGTTCAGAGCCCTTGGCTGCAAATGCAGGGCACTGTGGTCAGGATTCTTCCATGACCCAGTTTCTTTCAGAAAAAACCTGACAATTTCCACCTGGGTGCACAGAAGGTAGGATTCACAGAAATGCCAGTAGCCTTTCAGAAGAGAAGGCAGATGTTCAGATTAAAAGGCTGATACAGAAAAGTCTGATGATATAAATATGGCCTTCATGAGGAGATAACTTTCAGAACTCTGAGTACATGCTAAAAGATGAGAGGTGCTCTTTCACTCACTCTTTGAGAGGACTGGTTTTTATTACAGCTTCTCTGATAAGGTGAACTCCCTACCTTTAAGAAAATTGGGATTTGGAAAGATTGTATTCAGGTCAAGATGCACCATGTTCACTTTGGTGTACTTTGCTTAGTACCTTTAAAATTATGGCTTCATTTTCAGGAGAACATAAATTTTCTCTAAACCAAATTATTCAGAAATTTGTGCAATGGAGTCCTCCTTTCTGTAATTTTAGAAATTGTTATTCCCTCCCTTTCAAGACTAAAAATTACATATTTCTTTTCAGCCTTCTCATTCAAACTAGAAGAGCCAAATTCTTGCAATACCTCCTACACAATGTTTATGGATCCCAAACTCTTCCACAGGTGTTGAAAAGGCACAGGAAAAAGCTTGTGTTCCTTCCCTAGATAAGCACATGCTATCTGGCAGCTTAGAAAAAGAACCTGATCTTTTGTCATCAGAGAATCCTTCAGAAAAGATTAATGTTGAAATAGCAGGACATTTTCTCTTCTGTTCTTTTGGCTGATACTAAATTTGCAGCAAGAGGAAGGAGCTGTAGGCACATAAGGACATGTGGACAGGGAGGAATGTCCATCTGCTATTGACATAGCCAATTAACAAGCTGAACACACTTTGAGAACCTTTGTTTATTTATCCTTGATGCACTTGTGCTCCTACCATAAATTCATCAGACCATTCACAAAAGAATTTTGAGGAAGACAGTAACAATTTTATCCAAAATAGAAAAAATCAAAAACTCAGAAAACATTTCCCTTAAGGAAAGCAAAAAATTCTTAACATGGCTACAAGAAATTATCATATTCAGCTCTCTACAAAGTTCAAATGCTAATTTTGGATCCATATGCCACCTGTGCAATTTTCTCTGATACCTCAGAATCATACTTCTTAAAATTGCTGTTGTGGCTACAGTTTAAATCCATTCGAACCCCAAAGGGCTGGAATGGATACCAAGCTTAGTAGACCCCATTTTAAGCACAGCAAACACAAAAATAGTGTTACTTAATCTGTAGCTGATGCTTGAGGGTCTCTGGAGCCCATTCCTAGTGCCTTGTGTACCTGGGAGATTGCCTCCTTACACATGCCAGAGCTGGTGTTTATGATGGTGCTTCAAGTCAGTAGAGATTAATGACATCAAAATTTTGGCAGAAAACAGAAGTAAAATTCTGTTCCAAATCAATTTACAGCAGCACTAAAAATAATTTCAAACCTGATTCAAGAAGGGCTGGCAATGTCAATTCCAAAGAGGTTCATTCTGTTTTGCAGCAAGAATAAACAAAATGCTATAGGAGCTTGTGGAGGCTCTATACCAAACTGGCTGGCAACAACTATTTCAGGATCCAACACAATTTTTCTCTATCTCAAGATAAGATGCCCATAGTAATATTTGAATCACCTGATTCCAAACAAAGCCAAGCCTTACTGTACAAGGGGAAATCAGACTGGACAAGCAGCTAAAGCAGATTAATACTACGCTGTTAAGAGAAGCCCACTTTAAGCTTTAATTTCATTTTAAAGCTATATTCATTTGATTTCCAAAGGCACACATTTGGAAGACAACTAAAATCTCTCATGATATTTCTCATTCTTAGAGAAATTTAGGAACTACTTGATAAAGCAGTGACCATGACAGTAACAATCACAGTCTGTGACAGCTTTCTATAACCTGGTTATCTCACATCTGGGGACATGGTTTAGGTATCCCCAGTGGCAGGAGTGAGAATCATCTATAAGCAAAAAAAAAGTGAGAAGAACACACAAGACAAAAAGCATGAAAAGCAGGAAAACCTGGCACATGTATTTTAAAAAATCTATTTTTAGTTCAGGTTTGGGATTTATGCATGCAGGGCATTGGTTTGTACTCTGGATTCAATCTGTGCTGGACAGAACTTAGTGCTCCAAGTCAGTGAAGGATGCTCAGCATCAGAGCATTTCATAAAAGGACAGGTCCCTACATTTACATTTACAAGGTTCCAAATTTTGCTGTAAAACCAAAGGGGTTACCCCTTGCTCTGCAGGGAAAGGCCTACTGAACAGAGATGGAGTGGGAGATTAAATGGTTGGCTTTCATCATAAATTTGTCAGAGTTTTAATAACTACAGACCGTATAGCATCATCAACCACAAAGCTCGGGGGGGGCCTGAATTTGATCTTTAGAATTTGGTCAAATCTCAACTGAAGGGTAGGATCATTGGCTTTATAATAAGACATCTGAAATTTCCAGGTTCCTCCTCTCTTTGCTCCTTAGCCTTGAACAGACATATAGGTGGACATACACTTCCTGAACAGGTTTATTGCAAAAACTATTAATTACACAGGAGCACTGATATTGTGTAGCATATCTGAACAAAGATAAACACTACAGACCAAGAAAACCCACATTTTGATGCTCAGTTCACTGAGATCTGTATCAATGTCTTAGTAACACTGTATTATAAAATACAGACTGAGGGACCACAAAAGCAGAATACAACAGTTGTGTGATTGTCCGTAACATTTAATGCACAATTTTCAATATTCTTTTACTTAATATGGAGCCATACTTAGTAGCAATAAAGAAAGAGAATAAAGGAAAATACACTAGGCATGTACTTCTAATAGAAGGGCTGAAGCAAACAGTGATGTGACCAAACCTAGAGAGAAATAATCCCATACACGCCATACTATAATGTTACTAAATGGGACTCTCAAACACAGTCATAAATAAACCACATTTCTTTCTAGTTTGGAAAAAATAGACTGGTATTCTTTTCTAAATGGAGCATTTCAATGCCTGTTCTTTGTTCAGCCCTTCATGGAACAGTGTGGTGTGTAAAATCTGTCTAAAAAAGCAGTCCCTCTCTCTCTTTTTGTCTTTCTGCTACCATGGATATGACATCATTTTTGCCAACCGTTGCTAAGTCATGAACAGAAGGAGCATTTCCTTTTCTCACACAGAGGGCAGGGTATGAGCCAGAGCTTCCAAGAGACACAATGTTCTCTTTATGCAGCCAGGGAAAACAGTAAGAAAGGGCTGCCGATGGTCTGGGAAATGGCGGGCAGCCATCGAGCACACAAAGCTCACAGCACTGCCTGGACAGACTCAGTTCCCACTAAATTGGTGGCCTATTTTCTCATTTCAAAGAAGGGAAAGGGAGGGAGAGAGGGGAGAGAAGAAAAAAGCCCTAGATCTTTGCCACTGAAGCCTTGCTGAGGCAACCACTGGTCCATTGCCCTTCCCAAAGAGGGCTGCATCCACTCGTGGAGAACAGGAGAGGGAGCGCTTATGGTGCATCCAGGAGCTTCTCCTAAGCCCACTCCCAGCCTGCTGCACCTGTGAAATTTTGTGTTACGGCTGGGGGAAAACAGAAGTTCCCAAAGTGAAAATATATTTTATCCAAAAAGGATCCAGAACTCAATTATGGTAAAATTAAGAACTGCTATAAGAAATATATTTTCTGGATGCTTGCAGATTTAAATGCAGGTCCTGAAGTCCTAAGTTTTTTTCCTAGCAGGTAAAACTACTGTTACAATCCATGCAAATGTCATACAAGAAAGGATTTTCAGTATATGAGGTCTGATTATTTCACACACTTTCATATTGACAGTGACATTTGCAAAGTTCAACACATTAAGCTTTTTGGAAATGGAAAAAATTTCTACATATTTATTTTTCAGAAAATCAATCAATGAAGCCTATTTTCTCCAACACTTAAGAAAATCTTACAACTGAAAGCATAGCTAACTATCTTCCAGGTCTGAAAATTTTCATAGGTCACATTGTGTGACTTGAGTGAGGAAAGGCAAATCTTCACATTTTCTTTAACAGAAGAGATGATTTTTTTCCCCTCATTGAAGCTATTAATCACTTACTAATTTAACTTACAAGAGACAGACTATAGTTACTTTTGCTTGGCTCTGTCCTAGACAAAAAATAGAATTTCCTGCATCTCAGATAATGGCACCAACCAGGGAAATCAATTGTCTTTTGCTTTTTGAACATTCTGACTGCAAAGGAAAAGGGATGACATTTCTAAAAGAAAGTGGGGAGGGCGGGGGAGAAGGAATAAAAATATGCTGCTCCCATAAGACAGAGGATGTATTTAGAGCCAATCTAAAGTACTACTTTTCCAGTCCACCCTATCTTAGGTTTCCATAGGCTGCCATCTTCCCTTGGGATAAAAATTTACTGGGGCTAAGTTACTTCAGGGATACGTAAAAATTTGAAATAGACGTTCCCATTTTCTCATAATTCCTAATTTGTGCAAGAAAACAAGAAAGCACAAATACATATTGATTCAAACCCTGCTTCCAACTGGCTGTTCCTGTAAAAAAAACACCAGAAGGGGACACTAAATTAAAGATTTTTATACTTACATACATGTAAGGTTGCTCTTAACATGGCTAATGGTAGCAAGCTCATACATTAAGAAGCAAAGCCTCTCCAAAGTGAAGCTCTCCTTCAATACTTCCAATATCTTTGGCCTTCCTACAGAAATAATTTTAAATAAAGGAATTTCATTACCACTGGCAGCTATGTGACACAGATATGTTTTGCTGACTCATGAAAGAGTTGGTATGTGGTGCCATACTTTATAAGTTTGAATACACTCAGTGTGTGTTTGCATTTCTGAACAGAGATGCGTGTGTAAATTCCAAGAAGTCTTAAGAGTGAACTTTTCCAAACAACTGTCATCCATTTATTAAAAATTGAGTCAAGCAGTTTGACAGGATGGGATTAGCATATAGGATACAGCCTGTGGTGTAAGAGATTACATTTCTACCTCCTGTTCATAGTTAGATACAGCACCATGAATAAGCAGTGAGCTTCTGTCCTCAGTCATCAAGGCAGGGCTTGATCCTGCCCTCAAATATTAAGGCAGGTTTCTTGTAAAATCAGCTACTCTACTAGGACTGCATCTGATATTACAAGACACCAAGTGATGTGTGCTGGCTTTCAGAGGGCATAAAATAACCCTTCTCCGATAAGTCTTTCTGCAAAAACAACAAAAAAAAAAGAGATGAGAGGTGAATACCGGCATATGGTGCCCCGATCTTCAGTGAAAGGAGGAAAAAAATGGCAGCAAAATATACATATAAATTCCCAGAGTTCAACTGCATCACAGCATCAGAAGCAAGGAATTTATATTAAGCCTTTTAGAACACTTTGGAAGCAACTGATGGCATTTGTTTTGAGTTCACTCGCGCCTGAATGCCCAGGAAGGAAATGAAGTGAATGTGCGATGTTGAGCTTGCAGGATATGTTGTTTGATAGGGTGCTGGCACCAGCAGGGTTCATTTTCTTCTCAGACCCCAGAGCTGCACAAGTGTATTATTGTGTGCTTTTGTGCGACACCAGGGAAGCTGGAACAATTCCACAAACTATATGGATGAAAAGATGGAATGCATCATCCCACAAAAATGCACTCTTTTTTCCTCCTCCCCTCCCAAGAGATTGCTTAAAAAGGGGAAAACGTGATCTCCTTTGTAAATCTTTCTCAGTCCTTTATTTTGTGTTTGCACTGAGCTTCCTTTAAGCAAACATAAAGCTGGAACTCAAATATTACAGCAATGTAAGGAAACTGTTCTTGTTGTGAGAATTCCCAGCACTGCAGATTCATGTCTTATTACACATGCAAACTCAATGCCTTAGAGTTTTGCAGAAGAGTTTTAACTCAGTCTAGCTTTCTGTTGTATTTTGTTGGCATTCATTTGTTAAAAACCTTAAATTTTGTTTTTGCTTTAAAACTCCTCCTCAACAGACTAAAGCAAAATCAGATTTACATGAATCAACAAAAAAACCAGTGGATTAGCAGGGAAAATATCTAAGCCAAATAATTCATTTTTGAGAGTTACTTCCCATCAAAATTCACAACCCTGAAAGTCTATCTGCATTAATTATTTAGGACAGTTTACTAAGGAGAATATTAATAACATGTCTGCTTCTTTTTTTACCAGATGAACAACTTTTTGTTAATTAGCTACAGAATAACTAGCATCATCAGGACAGAAACATGCCACCAGGGGAAAGAATGGTAATAATGTAATGAAACATTTAAAGAGATAATGAACCTAGTCAATAAATAATCATGGGGGTTTTCATCAACAAAAAGTACGATTTTTCATATTTGATGAGGCTGAAGCTTATGGACTCTGAGAAATTGCCATAAACCATTAAACAAAAGTTCCATAATGGACATAGACCAAACTGGTTTATAAGTGGATTGAAAAGAATGGAAACAGGAATTGGGCTGCTTCCTCTCTGTCTCAACTGACATATATGTTGGCAGTGTAAAAAATGAGCAGAAAGGATTTGATGTATTTGCAGCATGATTATATCGTATCCATGGAATAGAAAAAGTTAAAACTAATGAATCTTTTCAAGTGAATTAAATGGGCTCTATTAAATACTCAATCATTTCCTAAAATGAGTACATTGCAATATCTGGAACACCTCAGAAGTATTAGCAACTTTAAAAGGAAAGGGGAAAAATTGAACTGCCTAGCTCTGTGCAGAGGAAGTCAATACTCCCTGTGAGTACTAATAACTTCACTAGTTCTATCAACAAGCAAATAAATATTAATAATTTTATAAAAAATATAGAAAATTTAATCCTTAGACTCTTCAGCGTCACAAAAATGTATCCTTATATCCATGTTAGAAACTTCCAGTCTGTAATTTTAAATAACCATTAACCCCTAGCTGGATAATTCAAAGGTGAAAAATCATAAAAATAAATGAATCCTGAAGGATTGTTTGAGGCTGTACCTTTTAAATACAGCACCAATTTCAAGAAGATTTGTATGTAGAAAGTGTTTCCATATTCATCTACACATTTAAAATGCCATTTGAATATAAAAGCAGTGAATTGTACTGCCTTACCAGACCTTTCGGTGACAGTGACCAATCTCCCCAAATTAAACAAGATGCAACAAGATTTCTTATATGTATGGCCTAGAAGATTTTTTTTCCCCACAGATTTACTTCCATTTTATTAAGCCATGTCAAAGTTGCTCTGACTGGCTCAATTTCTTATGCCAAATAAACTAAGTTTCAGACATCCATTCATGTCCCTTCCAAACAGCAGGGGCTGCTGTGTAGTCAGCTACTTCGCCTAAAGGGTAAATAAAAGGAAATGGAAATCACCTACACAATAAATAAATTGAATTTTGTAGCGTGGCCCATGTATTAGAAAGGGCTGAGAATAATGAGACATCTCATCAGTGTAAGAGTAAAAGGAAAAGTCATATTAATATCAAATCCTCTTGGAAATGATCCATTATAGATAGCCTGCTTCAGAATTTTGAGAATAAGATCCTCCACTATTACTTCCTGGACATTTCTCATTACTGCATACTGCAAGGAGTACCTGAATGCCAGAATTTATGAGTTATGATGGCACAGATTTAGAACTGTAGATGATACCACACATGTCCATCTCCTCTCCTAGTAAAGTCAGAGTTATCATAAGATGACAAAACCCACGCTGGTCTGTATTTTCTGAACCTAAAACTGCATTTCCATTCAGAAAGTGAAGTTTTACTTTCAAAGAAACCTTCAAACACTTACCAATAGGAAGGAATTTACCCCCTAAAACAGCCAGAATTTTAGGTCTAGAGAATGAAGGGTATTTTCCAGGAAAAAAAAAATTGTACAGCAAGTTAAAAATTTACTTAGCTTCTGATACAGGTCAAACAGAATGCTGACCCACAAATCTACATTATGTACTCATTTTTCCATTCAAACATCTTTCTATTTCCTAGCCTTTAACAGAAGTGAAGAAGCAAGTGTTTATTAAGTAAACATGACCATACCTCAACTGAGAGAAAAAAAGAGTTTTCAAATTCAATTTCCAAAACCAGTTTAGTTATATATTTTTCCTGAACAGCTCTCCCAATTGAGTGTTCAATTCTCCAAATATTACTGCTTTTGTTTCCAAAAATTTTTAATGATGATAAACTTTTTCATTTTCTTTCCTCATTATTCACAATCCTGGTAGACTGCTCATCCTTTGTTTAAACATTTACATCCATATAAAACCCTACACTCATTCTATTTGATTATGAGTGCAGAAGGAGTTATCTTAAACTCAGTTAAGTAAGGAAATACTTATACCTCAGATGTTTTATAGCTGCTGCTGGCGATGCTAAGAAGTCGTGTGGTACCTGGGCTATCTGTAATATATTTATAAGAAGGATTGGATTGGATTCTAAAAAAATAGACATTCACAAAACTTGTAAACCATACATTTCTGATATAACTATTTGGTGTTATTTTCCCTTTACAAAATCTCTTTTGACAAGTCTGTATAATGTGACATGCGGAAAACAAAATACAGCTCCGGGTTACAACCTGGAGGAAAAAAAAATCATCTGAGGAGAAATATTATTTCCGGGAGAAAATTATTATTGTTTGGTTTAACTTAAGAATCAATTCAATAGACTCTCTCTCTATTGTTCAAGTCACAAAAGTAATGCAAACTGGAACATGTAAACAAATCAGCCTTATTTCTCTGGCTTATACTAGCATAATATACCATTGTAATAAAATTATTATTGCCCTTTTGAAATGGAAGAAGATACATTAGCCAATTCATTGTTGATTAAAAAAGAATTATCACTGGAACTAATTTGGTGAAACTAGAGATAACTTTCACTTGTTACCTTTAAGTTACAGTAGTAGTAACCTCACAGAAACTTAATTGCCAAAAAGCTAAATTAAGTGCTTTCATTCCTGAGCCATGAGTTAAATTACTGTAGAATTATTGATTGGATCACACTACTATTGTACAACCAGAACAAGTTGCTGTTTGAAACCCATGGATGGTGCAGAGTCTTATTTTGCACAGAAATGAAAGGAAAGCTTTTCTGTAACTAATGGACCCAAACATATAGGTGAGGGATGTAAGGTCAAAGGGGTGACCTCAATAGACTGCAGCAGTACCAGGAGCTCATCTGGAGAACTCTATCAGTGAACACATGCCCCATGAAGTGGTGTCCAAAACAGCAGAAAGCACCATTATTTGTAATTTATATTAGCTATATACAAATTTATAAACTCAACATACATGGTTGAAAAAAGTATGAAAATATGTGTGCATATACATGAGTACAGATATCTATTTGTACCTGTGAATGTGAAGTCCTAGAAAAAGAAAAGCAACTTTTTCTGGTATGCTGATACTGGCCACCTCCTGATGGCCTCTGGTTTATTTAAGGGTTATGCTTGTACAGAACTGGAAATTTCCATCCATTTTTCTCTAAGTTAAATATCCACCACTCACAGCTGAGACCTCCAGGCTGTGAGGAGATATTTTATCTTTAAGGAGACCTTAGTCCTCTGACTGCAGTGAACCCAATGGGTGACCTAAATAGCTGCAACAGATTCTAGTGCTCAAGTGGAAAATTCTGCACATCAGTGAAAAAAAACCCCTGAACTACAACAAAACCAGAAACAATGAAACTCCACAAGCCAACAAAACCCACTGAAATCCATAAGTAAAACATTATTTGTAACTACATTAAAAAAGCAGTTTATTCAATAGATCTCATTTTCCCTTGGGATCTCACATCTCTTTTATGTGCTAATTTTACCAAAAACATGGTCTGCTTTGTTTTGATAAAATTTGTAGCAAGTAAGTGGTGTTTTTAGCTTACTGCAGTGCACACTCTTCAATATCTAAGCAAGACACAGAGTTTAAAATGAAGTTCCATGCCTTGCCTCTCAAAGGTTGTGCTCAATCTTTACTGCAACCTGAATCCCCTTCTTGATTTAGTATGTGATATAACATACAGACCCACAGGCACAATACTTCAGCCCTGTGCCCTGAGAATTGTGAGCCTCAGAAAGGAGAACTTTTATCACAAGACCTAATAGGGAGTCTAATCCTGCAGATAAGAGTAATGTGGAGTGGGGATATGGAAAAGGGAAGAGGTGGTGCTGAATCCTTTCAATGGCTTGAATGATGCTGTAAGCTCTTCAGTATATTACATTTATCTACTTTCCACATCTGGTTTACATGACTAGATAAACATCTTGTTTTGGCATTTTGATGGAATCATACAAAGGGAGGAAATTTAAAAAAATCTAAATCCTAATGACCTCCATAGTGTTGTACTGAGATTTCCAATGCCTTTTCCCTTTTAATTAAAACCCATAAATAAAGAAACACAGTGTGGCATGGATTTATATGCAGCACTCTCAATTGATTTCAGTGGGGTTTGCTTGGCAAAATCAATGGTGTGACACATCTCAAAGATAGAGATTAATTTTTTTCCTACTTTAAAAAAAAGAAAAGACATTAATTATGACAAATTGCAAATTGTTTTTTAACATTAATTTTCTTGGATTCAGCATCTACTATTTAGAATTCAAATAAAAATATACCCAGAGAAAACTGATCCTATTTCTTACTTTGCAAAAGCAAAATGGTATGTAAAAGACAACCAGTAGAAGAACAAGACAAATACAAAGGTAATGAAGGCATGAAAACATTAAGTAGATAAAAGCATCACTAATGCATTAAGCAAGTAAAATAGGAGTTTATATAGCAAAATCATACATATCAGAGAAAAATATTAAAAAAATATAAAAGCACAACCAGAGTGAACTTTGCAAAGTTCATTTGTTTATTGTTAGCTATGGAAAAACCTCAAATAATATATTCATGACAACAAACTGCCAAACTTTCCACTTGGACAGTTATCAGAAGTTCAAAGATAAGCCTCTGGTGTATTTTCTGCTATAGCACAGGAGCACAATTATTATGAACTTGGAAACAAATCTTGTACCACAAATACTGAAAGCTATGACAATTGAATTCATCTGATGGAGACTGATATAGAATACCAGAACGTTTAGCCTCAAAAAAAAGAGCAACAACAACAAAAAATATATTAAAAAAAATAATAATGATACAAAAACTACAACAGTTTCTTCACTCCTTGCTTTTTTTGGTCTCTTTTTAAGCAAATAAAGAAATGCTAAATTATTCTAGGATGTACAAAAAATAGGACACACAGTAGATAATCTTCCAAAAACCACTTAATTTTTTTTTTCAAATCTAAACCAAAAACATTGGTTTAGATTTGAAAAAAAATCAGCCACAAATTCAGCAAAAAAAATCAGCACCAAATTCAGCTACAAACCATGTTTCAATGTTTTAATGCCTGAATTCCTTGAATACTTTAAGGAGTTTTCAATACCTGTTTCACTTGGAGACTTTCTGCTGAGCAACACAAAAAGGTGGCTCGTTAGTGCTGGGTGGGTCTGTTTGGTGATCTAACCTAATCATTGGGCAGTAACAGAGAGGAACAACCTAACTTATTTATTCACTAGTTTTGATCCAACAAATCAATGTTCAGACCTTTCAAAGGCTATGAAGATTTTTAATCTGGATATTATGATTTCCTACTTCAATTGTGATTTGGGGAATAATTACTTGATTTTTTTTTTAAACACTTCTATTTCTTCAGCTTATTGAAGGAAACAAAGTACGGGATTCTCTTATGAAGAAAAGCAAAAGAAGTTAAGACAGAAGTACAATCTATATAAAAATATTTTTTCAGTTTAAAGCAACCAAAATTCTAAATACTTCTTAAAATAATGTTCTATGTAAGTCACATGAAATTTGCATGAAGTTGTTATGGCAACTCTATTTTTTAACAAAAGGAAATAACAGAAGTATGTACCTAGACAGAACAAATAGAACAACATCCCTGTTGAGGATCTTAATAAAATATAGAACCATTTATGCGAAATCTTCTTGTAATTACTATATGTTAGTGTTATCAACATATTCTTTTGGGAACAGATACAATGTCCCCAGAAAGTACAACTTTATGATCACCTGTTAACGTGATCTCTCTCCTTTTCCTTGTTTTTCATAAGCCATAAACTGAACTTGCCAAAAGTATTGCATGTGGCTGGCTGTCACATTTTAATGTCACAATATCAGGAGTAAAAATTAATCAATTCAACTTATCTCTAATGGTCAATGCTTCCCTGAGATAAGGACCATGGGTGTAGATTATAATGGTGCCTTGGAAATACCTCCTTAATAGCATCAAAATGGTTTTAAAATGACAGATTTTGTTCAAATATCAATGGTACAATACAAATGACAGCATAAAAAATCTTGGTATTTCTATAAAAAAAGGTTTCCATAACTCTAATGAAGATCACAGCCACTGGATACCCACGTTCCTTATTCATTCTAGCAGAGAAAATTCCTACATTCATACTTCAGAGATTGCATATTGCTGAAGGTCTCCATTTTAGCACACATACAAAACCAGCAAAATCCTACCTACATGTCTTCCCTTTCCTTTGTTCTCTTACATCCTCATCATGGTTTTCACCATATTCACTTAATCTTCAGGAGAACAAATGTCACCTGTCAGTCACTTTGCTTCGCTTTATTAATTATGCTTTGTATAGCTTCTTGCATAATATAGCCAAGAAGCAGGTTTTTTTCTGGTAGCCACATACAATTCTGATAGAAATGGTATGTTACAAGCAGCACTAATGTATAGCAATAACAGAATTAAAAAAAAAACAAAACAAAACAAAAAAAACCCACAAAAACCAAAACCCCAGGAAAAAAAAAGTGCAAATGCGGTATTTTCCTCCTGAAGTTTAAATGAATAAGCTCTGAAACAAAGTCATGATGGAGCAAAGAAATACTGTGAGCCAACTCTGTTTTAATGTAGACAAAAAACAAAAAAAAAAAAAAAAAAAAGAGGAAGAATAAATCAGTCAGAGCCTGCATTCCATTGATATTTCTAAGCTGTACTGAAGACTACTTTGCTCAGGATTGTGCCCAGCAGACAAAGACCCAAGTTAAGGGCAGAGCAAAGACAAACTGGCCAAAGGGAGCTCCAGGAGGTACTGTGCCTCACTGCTTCTGTTTTACAGACTCAGGGGCAACCCTTTATTCAAGCTATTCAAAAAGCATTAACTCAGAGTCTCACCACTTCGTTTGAAAACTGTGACATCTTCTTAGAAGTGCAAATTCACAAAAAAAATCTTCCTTTTGGTGTAAGCTGAACAGTGATTTCATTGAGTAACTGCCAATTTTTGTACTACACATTGTCAAAAGTAACAAAGAAGTATGAGGAGGAAAGGAGAAAAGAAAAGAGTTCATTGAGCTCAGCAAATTGTACAAAGCTGGGTCTAGAGAGTAGTTCGTTTAGCCCTTGCAAAAACATTGGGCTGCCTCCAAAGCGGAGACTCTACAGACTTTCTTCATAGCCGAGTGTCAATACACCCAGGGAGGTTTGCCTTCCCTGGGAAGAAATGGGCATTTGTCTACCCATTTTGTAGCCTATGAAGCACTACTGTTCAGGCTTGTGACTGAGCTGGCACGGGTTATGTGTACAGGCTGCCCAAGACCACCATACCGAGGATGGATCCGTGAAAGGGATCAACAGTGTGTGTCTATTCACCAGCACCATCCCACCCCACCCCCAGCTTCAAGAAATGGCAGGTACATAGTCTCTGCTGTTAAACAGAACTATGAGAAAATGAGGAAATTTCAAACTTCCCTTCTCCGTGCAAAATGCATACACTCACTTTTGCTATGCCAAGAATCACTGCTTTGTTATTAGTTGTGGAAATTTTAATTTTATGTCATAGGAGAATAAGCTGTACACATATAAAAAAAAGCATGTATCCTCAGCTAAGATTTCTTGGAGGTTCAGAGAATATCTATAAACTTTGCATACCTAGAATCAGATTTATCTTTCAGATTTGTTTGGAGAAAAAGAAAAGTAGTTAGCATTTAATGGGAATGGTTTATCTCCAAAGACTACAAATTAAAAACTTAAAAATTAACAGAGAAGCAAAGGAAAAAAGCTATCTGATCTAGAAGAACTTATTCAGCAATACAGCAACAGTGACTGTGTCCTTGCTTTGGGCTGTACAAATATACAAAAGCTTGTCAAAATCCTATCCTGTGGAAACGTAAATTCTGCTGCCTTTGCTGCTGGAATCACTAAATCTGAGTTTTACCCACACTGTGTGGCAGCCAGTAAATTTTCTTTTGTTCAGTAAGAAACAGAAGCCAGATCCCATTCAGTAAGAATAGCGGTTTGTATGGACATAATTCAAACATTCGGCGACATAGAGGGATTCTTTTGGTGATATATTTTCTCTCTGAGAGCATTTTGTACTACCTCTCTGAGAATGTACTGAGAATTTTTACATGGTGATTGTCTATTTTCTTGGCAAAACTACGCCTGGGTCTCCACGTGCACACACCTACTCAGTTATGTACTTGCTTTTACCCTTTTAGACCTACTGATGGGAAAATATAGTCCCTTCTCAAAGCCATACAAACGACGAGAAATCACATAAATATAGATCTATTATTCTTACAGTTTTAAGATTGTTATAATGGATTGTATTTGGAAATTCTGCAACATAAATTAAACTAAATTCATAACTTGGTAACAGATAGAAGGCCCTTAAGGAAAGACTGTATTTACTAGGGTTCACTGATCACATTCTAAGAAACAGCGAGTTTTATTTTAATCAAGTTTAACTTAAAATCTTGGCTGCAAAACCATAGAATTAACTGGCAGAACAGGGGCAATTTATGATATTTTAGGGAAGCATCATGCCCTGATTTGAAAATGCACAGAGGTTCAGTGGACTCAATTTTACATTTAATTTAGGTGACTTCCAGATTGGACTTTTCAATTTAATACTCATCTAAACAAATGACTTTTTATTTTGTGCTAAAGTTCTTAATTTCAGTAATCTACTCTGAAGCCTAAAGCCACTCACACTGATATAGCAAAAAATTGTTTAATCAAAGGTTACCTATGATGATAAATTGGAATGGCATTTGTTCTTCTGCCCTTTTAATGCAAGAAAAATAAGTGACCTTCTAATCAACCTGTCCAATGACTTCTTCCAGACCTCTCCTTATTTTACAGGATATTACAGTTAAACAAAAATTACAATCACACAGAAAGCAGAAAACAGCCATGAACAAAACCCTGATATTTTAGGACTAAAAGGGTATGGCAAACAACCATAAAACCTAGTCATTTATCTTTACTGACAGTAAAGTAATAAATTGTAGTCATTACCCTACTGGGAGCTAACTAATAAAACAGGCTGGTACTTATGATTAGACATGTGGATTTGGAGAGCATTAGGTCTTTCTGTCCAACATAGAGATATACTTGACAATGTGGAAAGGGCAGCATGGAAAGGAACCCAATTCTGGGCACAATGGGAAGCAATGCACCTTCCCTCATCATGCCCCTCACATGCCCACTCTCTTTCATTGGTCTTTCTTGGGCTGCTGCTTCTATCCTGGTGTCACAATAACTGGGTGTGCCTGAGGCCACTCCAAAGGGGTGGAGGATCCTCTAGGAAGCATCTAAGTGAGAGTGCAGAAGGGTTGCCCAAAGGCTAGGGGGAGCAGGAAGCAGGGAGGAGTGATGTGCCTTTGGGATCAAAGCTGTTTTCTACATCCCTGTGTACTTCATGAATGATGAAGTGATTTTCTTGCACAGATGACACTGTCATAAACCTATAGAAATACCATTGGTCTGACACTGACTGAAAAGGGATGAAGAATTGGAAAAATTAGTAAAGGCAGTAAATAGTATTTAGAGCCAAAGTTTGAAGTGCACAGTGCCAGTGAGAGCAGCATGTGCAGTGTACACAGGGCCTTCACGGCTGCATGATATGTGGTATCTTTAACTGAAAGGAAAAACAAAAGAAAGGTGAGACTGAAGTGAAATAAAGACATCCAGAATCAAGGAAACCTCCCAGTAGCTCTCTCTACTATTCTCTGCCATCAAAGACATGTCTGTAGAACAGTATCAAAGCGTACACACCATGCTTTTTGACTCACACAGTATTTTTCATCTACAACAACTTGGTAAAAATTCCAAGGAAAAAAAAAGAGAATTTACCCAAACACTGCAGTCTTAAAGGAATGGGGCAAGTTAAGGCATCTCTCCTAGTACTAATATGAAAATCTGCTGTTGCAATATCTTGACGTGCTACGAATTTTTTTTCTAAATTGCCCTGCATCTTTAAGTGACCACAGGTACAACTCATTTGCCTTAAAAGTTTCCTGAGAATTGTCTCAGTTTATGAACCTCTATGAATTTCTTCATTGCTGCCAAATATTAATTGAAACAATTAACTGTGAAGAATGCGTGGGTGCAAAAATATTAGTAACACATAATTCTTTCTACTTAAGAGGTCCTTACTGGATTATTGCAAAAATGCTCTGGAGTTCTAATTACCTATGGAAGTCCCACAAGGTTACTGCAGAACATGGTAATTAGACAGTTGTAATATAAGGTGTTAGCGGGGGATTGAGGATTTGTGCTAAGAAGCATGGTGCTTTCATGGCTATTTACTTTGAAGAGTACCAGAATTTAATGGAATTTGGTGGAAATCTCCAATGACAAATGTAGGTAAAAGGTGGGAGAAATATCTTAATAGGGATTCAGCAGCTGGTGAGGGGAGAAGAGTTCTACTACACCACGATCTTTATATGAATAAAAATTTCTCAAGTGTTAAGATTTTTATAGAATTTTTTAAAACCATGATCAAATATTCAGTGTAAAATACTTTCAATTTTGTACACAAAATGTTTCATGCAAACAAGAGGCCATTTGATCATTTCTCTGTCACTGGTAAAAAAAAAAAAAAAGGCCACTTTCTGTGGCTGATAGCGGACAATAAAACGACGTGGCTGATGTTGTGTGCAGAAGCCTTTGATTTCCTAGCTCAAAGGACACAGTCCCCAGTGACAGAGCGGTGTTAAAGCAAAAGCTCAGGACAAGGTTGAAGCTTGGCACCGCAGCAAGACACTTGAACTATTCTGCTGTGACATCCCATTCAGTAGAAGCAATTCAGTATTACTAGCTTTTAACTACTGAATGTATCTGAATCTGAATGTATGGATAAAATAGAGGTAGAAGGCTATTAAAAAATACACAGGAGAATGTTATTTAATTATATTAAGATAAAGGGTAAATTTGGAATACATGAAATTGAATTAAGCAGCAGAACTGCAAATTAAGACCGATAAGCAGAACGGAAAAATGTGTTCCCAAGTGTTTCTGTTCTGTAGGGCTCAGGCACTGTAAACATGACTTTGTAGGTCTGCAGCCATCACACACCCCACTACTGAGGGAGAAGGGGAGTGAGGAAACTTCACAAAAAGCTTCAGCCTTTTTCCATCTTTACAGCTCTGTGAAATTTATATATAACTGTACAGATGGAAATTACTGGACAAAGTGGAGCGTAGTGGAGAATTTATCTCTAAATATCTTAACATTTTACATGACAGTTATTATAACTCATTTGCTTATGATGACTAACATTGAATCAAAAAATCCAGTCTTCCACAATGCTATAGGAACAGTCTTCCACAAGACTGTGTATATAAAGGTGAAATTCACCTTTCTTAGCTAAGCATACAACAAGGTTAGATCACCTTCATTATAAGAATGATAATATTGCCATTTAATCTTCTTTATTCTCTCCTGTCAGTAAAATACATCTCTCAGCTATGTAAGTCAGGCTGAATAATAGAATATTTACATAATTCTGAAGAAAATCTAACACTTATTTTTTTTTTAATTTAAACCCTCCCACATTCCTAACTATCTAGGTACAAGTATTTAAAAGCATATATTCTACAGCTATTATTTCACTTAAGCAAATAACCACAGAGAAGCACAAATATCATAAGCTTCTTCTATCACACATACAAATTCATATAAGGGCAAAAACATATAAGAACACTGTAGATAAAACTTTCTGTAATATTTTTCAGCTGCTGTTTTTAATCATAGCAATATTTTTTGTTACTCTGATTCTGAGCACATGACCTTTCAACATATCATCTGCCTGCCTCTGCACATCTTTCCATTTGTTACAACAAAATAACAACTGCTACTTGCATTTGTTCATGATGGTGGACTCATATCTGTGGAAGTTAAATCCTGGCTTCCAAGACCCTGGCCCAATTAAAGCAAGTTTATTTTGCCATTTTATTGCCATAAATGTTAATTAAGAGCTTGTTACCTTCTGCAGGTTTTTTAATGGGATTGTTGTGGAACTGCCAAGATATAAAATCCATATAAAATCCATGTGTGTCTATTTTCCCATGGACTGAGGAGAGATTATTCTCCCAGACAGAATTTAACAAAAAAAAAAAAAAAAAAAAAAAAAAAAAAAGACACAGTCACCCTCAAAGACAGAAAGTTGCTGGGTTGATACTTTTTACCAAATGACTTATCCTAAAAAGCTGATGTCTTTTCATTTGATATAAAAGAATGGTCAAAGAAGCAAAGGAATAAGAAGCCAGAAGGAATGATGAAACTGTACGAAAGCAGGAACCAGGCTGAAAGCACATGTGTGTCCTCTAACAAACAGAAGGATGAGATGGTTAGAAGCTTAATGCTCACAATCAACCTTCCCTGGCCCAGTTAGCAACCTCAGTAAAGTAGGGTTTTTCTCCTCTCCATGGACTAAATATTTCACTTTACGAAGGTTAGAAAATACTAATATTACTATAAATACATATTCATTGAAAGTCACTCATTGCATCCACTCAATATGTGCGTGTAAAAATTTCACAATCTTTTATGGCATCCACCTCTTAATGGAAGAGACAGCACAGTGGATCTCACAGCTTTCCAATGGATGCTGGAAAATTTTGTTTATTGACTTATTGCAGTGTGTGAAGTGTAAACTAATTTTCTCATTTAGATGTATCCAAAACTTTCACATTCTGGGTACTGACAAGATGTAACTGGCTAGCAGTCTTACTAAGTAACACATTTACACCTTGGGGAAGTATCTTTTCATAGTATATACTGGAAGTGCTAATTGACTTTTATTTCCTAATAACTGTTGAAACTAATAAGTTTGGAAAAGCTGGTGATTTCAAAGAACTGTAAATTAGACATTAAGATATCTTTCAGAGTGTCAAACCTATATGTGAAAACCTTAAAAAAGTAATTTTTCAGCTCTATCCCTCTGAAATGAATTAATGAAGTCATCAGTAAGTCAATCATAACTGTCCTAATGCAGGATGTGGAGAATCTAGAAAGATCATATATGTAATTAGTACTACTTTAAGTCATCAGGAAAGTAATGCAATTGCCTTTTCCTGCATCAGCAGAATGGCAGTATAAAAAAAAATCTGAGCTGCAGCTAAGACACTTAGGACATTTGACATTATTCCTCAGGAGCTGGAGTTCTTAAAAATTGTCTGACAGTTTCTTCCCTCACCTTCCCATTCCACACATTAACACAGTTTTTAAACACACTGACTGATTATGCACAAAAGCACAAATACAGAAGTACAAATTAAAATAATCACAAGTCCTGAAAAAATAAGCAGACGGACAGAGGAAAGGTACCTGGTAAGTACCTAAGGGAACGATAGATCTAAGAATTCCTAATGTATTAGACAGCAGAGAATCCTCCAAGATAACTGACCTTAAAATTATTCTTTTTCTTAGTGAGTGCTTGTGTGTTTGCCAGATATCACAATCAATTGACCAGGTATCACACAAATCCCTGGGAAAGCACTCTATGATTTCCAGCAACTGAGAGAAATCACTGCAATGCCAAGCCTGCCTAATGCAGAGTCAAAACAGATCCCTTCAAAAGTTCACAGAATCACAGACTGTGCTGAATTGGAAGGGACTCACAAGGGTCACCAAGTCCAGCTCCTTACCCTGCACAGAACCATCCCCAAGAGTCACACCAGGTGCCCAAGGGCATTTTCCAGATGCTTCTTGAGCTCTGTCAGGCTGGTGCTGTGACCACTTCCCTGGCGAGCCTGTTCCAGTGCCCAGCCACACTCTGGGTGAAGAACCTTTTCCTAATATCCAACTGAAACCTCCCTGACACAACTTCAGTCCATTTCTTGGGTCCTGTCACTGGGCACCACAGAGCAGAGATCAGTGCCTGTCCCTCCTCTTCCCCTCATTAGGAAATTGTAACTGCAGTGAGGTCTCCCCTCAGTCTCCTCCAGGTTGAACAGACCCAGTGACCTCAGCTGCTCCTCAAGGCCCTTCACCATCCTTGTTGCCCTCCTTCGGACACTCTCTAATCACTTCATATCTTTCTTACTTCTTGGCACCCAAAACTGCCCCCAGCACTTGAGGTGAGGCTGCCCCAGCTCAGGGCAGAGCAGGACAATCCCCTCC